>OU612060.1:101067233-101522233 GCA_914767635.1 Melanostoma mellinum
AGAAAAAAACCAAAAGTAAAAAATTCACTCACCCTAAAAATTAAATTTTTAAAACACAGGTACCAAGTACCACGAATAAACGAATATGCACAAAATGCACAACGTACAAAGGTATGTACAATCACACTCAATGTGAAATTTTTCACTAGATTTGCCCCACGTTGGGCGCCAATTTGTTACACTTTTCTTTTCGCAAAAATTAATGTTGGGATGAACGAAACTATTATTTGTACTATTTGTAACGCGATTGGATTCTCCGAATCAAATTCATAAAATAAAATAAACGAAATTAAAAACGATTAAAAGAAATGCACAACCGGTGTGCCGCGAGGTAAACAATAGAACTGTCAAACGCGCTGATAAAAGAAAGTGCAACACTCAGCAGGTAGGCTGCTGGCACCACGGCTAAGCTCAGCTGGGCTGGGTTCGTTAAAAAGCCGATCGCGATTAAAAAGATCGATCTACTAATTATTAAAAGATGAATTAAAATGAATTATTTCTCAGTACAGGGTGTACTAAGAAAAGTGGGTGCCAGGAAATTTTTAGGTGAAATTCCCAAACCGTGAACTAACTCTGGAATATTTAAATCAAATGAAAACAATGCAATTAAACTCCCAAAGGGATTCAAAGCTATTTACTGCTGCTATTTGTGTTGGGAAAACCTTACAAAAAGTGGGATTAAAAACCCAAATCTTTTCAACTATAGAACTTCAATTGGTAGACGGTTACAGGAACCGTAAAGAAAGGTAAACAAATGAAAATAACCGGAAGATTGAAACGTTAATTGTACTTTCCCGAAAAGAACAATTAATAAGAATTAAAAAGGATCGCGTGTCTCACACTTTTGAGAATTTCGATGGCAAAGATCAAACGAAACTGTATTTGACAACACTTGCAAAATATAGAACTCTACTTATCTTTTTTCAGCTACTCCTTCCTCCTTAAAATTTTTTATTATTTCTATTATTTTGAAATTGGGTCGACGCAACCAATACCAGCGCACCCAATACCATCGCACCCAATACCTTCGCACATAATACCTCGGACACAACATACTTTGCGCACTTAATACCTCGGACATTTCATACCAGTACCGTTATTAATGGGTTGGGCTTTGTTTTCATTAATGAATATGGAGTTTGACTGTGCCACCATTTTTTAAGACTTAGGTGTTGTATGATTTGCTTCTTAAATGATAACATGTGAGTGTGTGCGTTATGAAATGTAGTGCAATGCATTTAAGTGATTGAAAAAAAAATCTTTTTAAAAGGCGTACTTATGTTCGGAAAGTGGTTGAAATGGCGAATTAATTTAAATGGTCTTCTCACACAATTGTGGTAAATGTGAGGTTACCTATACAAAGATATTTATTTCTTTTGTAAATGTGCCGTTCAATCCATACAATTAAATTTTAAATAAAACTTCATTCAAATGGCCACCACGATTTCTTCTGCAGCAACAAATTAAATGAACCCAATTTTCGAGCACTTTCTTAACTAAATCAAGTCGTACATCATAAATGGCATGTTCAATATTGACTTGTAAGGCTGAAGAGAGCCTGGTTTATTTTGAAAGACCAATGACTTACAATAACCCCACAAAAAATAGTGTAATGGTGTTAAATCACGATTTTTTCATTATCACCATTTCTTGAAAAAAATCGAATCGCTAAATTTTTCTCGCAATAATTCAATTGTTGCATTTGATGTATGGTACGTAATGCGAAAAATGCGATTAACCCAATTTTCGAGCACTTTTTCCACTAAATCAACTCGTACATCAAGAATGGCACGTTCAATATTGACTTGTAAGGCTTGAAGAGAATCTGGTTTATTCTGTGTTCATACGACATCAGTGTGAACAGTGCCTAACTCCAAAATAGGCAACTGATAGTTCGCCCTCTAAAATAATTTAATCTTAGGTAAAAATTCTACTACATTTGCCTAAAAAGTGTTTCGTCGCATAGCGACGGCACGGCATTCTCATGTCAACCAGCAACCGAGTAACACCTCTTGTTTTTATAAGTCAATTATTTTTCTTGGGCCTTCAGCCATTTTTTGTGCTCGGTTTTTTATACATAAAATTTCATTTCTTCAAAAGTAAAAAAGATAAAGTTAGGCCCTTCTGGCATTGTTAAATTGTCTCAGCATTTATATAATAAATACAATCTACGTGCATCAACAATTAAAGAAGCAAGGTGTTTTTCTTATGGAGCAAGATTTTCAATAAGTGTGGTAAATACGTTCATTTGGTCCATCCGAGCGGATTGCTGACAACACACGCGGCCAGCACCACACGCTGCCAAACGCCATCGACGCTGACCACGCCACCACACGTTGCCCACGCCAAGAAATCAGCACGCTGCAACATCAGTCACTGCCCACGCCAAAAACCCGGCACGTGGCCAACACGCCACCACACGTTGCCCACGCCAAAAAATCGGCACGCTGCCCACGCTGTTCGGCCATTTTGCTGGCGAAAATCACAACACGCTGCCCACGACATCAAAAACTCGGCACGCTAGCAAGGGCACAAGAACCCGGCACGCTGCCCACGCTGTTCGGCCATTTTGTTGCCGAAAATCACCGCACGCTGCCCACGACAGCAAAAACTCGGCACATACAAAAGGCACAAGAACCCGGCACGCTGCCCACGCTGTTCGGCCATTTTGTTGGCGAAAAACGCCACACGCTGCCAACCCGGCACGTTGCCCACGCTGTGAAGGAACAAAGTTCATCATTTGGATCATCACTGGACCTTACCATGACCAGCCATCGAGGAAGCAACCTAAAAGTTTTCAACCAAATTTGTAAAGGGTGAGTGAAAGTTTTTTTAATTGGCAATTTTTTAGTCCCATTTAAACAAAAATTTTTATTTTTTTGGTACCTCTGTGTTGCACTTTGACCGGCAAACGCGTCATTCCGTTTTTTTTTTATATATATATCGGTATATACATATTTCGTGTTGGTTGAAGCGGTTCTTGAGATATTCATCTTTCCAACTCGGTAGTTTGACTTTCATTCATTTTTTGAAATTTTCAAGCAACTTCAATAAACGCGATTTGGTTGTGTTCCCCAGTTCTTTTTTTGGTTTTATAGGAAATTTTAATAGACTGTCTTCCTCTTTGAAGGAGTCTGCGTTTTTATCGCGTGTTAATTTTTCTTTCGTTCGTGCAGCACACATCGTTCATAACGGTGTATCCAAGCCGGGGTGGTTGGCCCCCAGTAGAATCTATCAAGCTTGTTGAAGATTCTTGCGCTTTAAAATTTTAACTTTTTTTGAAATTTTTAGAATACTTCAAGCCTTTTGAAGATTCTTGCGCTTTAAAATTTTAACTTTTGTTGAAATTTTTAGAATCCTTCAAGCCTTTTGAAGATTCTTACTTTTTTTCTCGTTCGTGTCGCACACACCGTTCGTAACGGTGTATCCAAGCCGGGGTGGTTGGCCCCCAGTAGAATCTGTCAAGCCTGTTGAAGATTCTTGTGCTTCAAAATTTTGATTTTTTTTGAAATTTTTAAATTTAAAATTTTACTTTTGAAATTGTTTCTCTCGTTCGTGCCGCACACACCGTTCGTTACGGTGTATCCAAGCCAGGGTGGTTGGCCCCCAGTAGAATCTATCAAGCCTTTTGAAGATTCTAGAGCTTCAAAATTTTAATTTTTTTTGAAATTTTTTGAATCCTTCAAGCCTTTTGAAGATTCTTACACTTTAAAATTTTGACCTTTTGAAATTTTTTTTTCTCGTTCGTGCCGCACACACCGTTCGTTACGGTGTATCCAAGCCGGGGTGGTTGGCCCCCAGTAGAATCCTTCAAGCCTTTTGAAGATTCTTGAGCTTTAAAATTTTAATTTTTTTGAAATTTTTAGAATCTTTCAAGCCTTTTGAAGATTCTTGAGCTTTAAAATTTCAATTTTTCTGAAATTTTTAGAATCTTTCAAGCCTTTTGAAGATTCTCGCGCTTTAAAGTTTTAATTTTTCTTGAAATTTTAGAATCTTTCAAGCCTTTTGAAGATTCTTGCGCTTTAAATTTTGACTTTGAAATTTTTCTCTCGTTCGTGCCGCACACACCGTTCGTTACGGTGTATCCAAGCCGGGGTGGTTGGCCCCCAGTAGAATCCTTCAAGCCTTTTGAAGATTCTTGCGCTTTAAAATTTTAACCTTTTTGAAATTTTTAGAATCTTTCAAGCCTTTTGAAGATTCTTGCGCTTTAAATTTCGATTTTTTACTTTTGAAATTTTTTCTCTCGTTCGTGCCGCACGCACCGTTCGTTACGGTGTATCCAAGCCGGGGTGGTTGGCCCCCAGTAGAATCTATCAAGCCTGTTGAAGATTCTTGCGCTTTAAAATTTTAACTTTTTTGAAAATTTTAGAATCATTCAAGCCTTTTGAAGATTCTAGAGCTTCAAAATTTTAATTTTTTTTGAAATTTTTTGAATCCTTCAAGCCTTTTGAAGATTCTTACACTTTAAAATTTTGACCTTTTGAAATTTTTTTTCTCGTTCGTGCCGCACACACCGTTCGTTACGGTGTATCCAAGCCGGGGTGGTTGGCCCCCAGTAGAATCCTTCAAGCCTTTTGAAGATTCTTGAGCTTTAAAATTTTAATTTTTTTGAAATTTTTAGAATCTTTCAAGCCTTTTGAAGATTCTTGAGCTTTAAAATTTCAATTTTTCTGAAATTTTTAGAATCTGTCAAGCCTTTTGAAGATTCTCGCGCTTTAAAGTTTTAACTTTTTTGAAAATTTTAGAATCATTCAAGCCTTTTGAAGATTCGTGCGCTTTAAATTTCGATTTTTTTACTTTTGAACTTTTTTTCCTCTCGTTCGTGCCGCACACACCGTTCGTTACGGTGTATCCAAGCCGGGGTGGTTGGCCCCCAGTAGAATCTATCAAGCCCTTTGAAGATTCTAGAGCTTCAAAATTTTGACTTTTTTTGAAATTTTAAATTTAAATTTTTGACTTTTTGAGAGTCTCGTTTTGTTTTGTGAGTGCTTTAAGCCACGAGTTTTAAAATTCTTGGTTTCGTGTCGCTTCCTTGTCATTTATACAATTTTAAACGCACTTTGTGATGGCTTTGATGGAAGACTTCATTTTCTCGACTGATCAATTGGTCAAGTTTCACCAAGCGGCGAAAGAGGTGCCGGATCACGGGCACACACTGTCCGCTCTCGAAGTCAGAAAGTCAGAGTTAAGAGAACTGTGGCTCGAAGTCAAAGAAACCTATGCCCTATACATAAAAGGCGGCCCAAAGACAAGAGAAGCAGCAGTAGATCTTGAAGCCATAGAAACCAAGTATAAACTGTGCAACGAAAGTTATGTGGCATGCTCAGCACTTTTCCTAGATCACGAAGCACGACTGAAACCGGAGGGGACTGGCAAAAAATCGATAGCTGAACCAACATTCGCTCCTCGTCACCTCAAATTACCTCCATGTGAGACGGAGGTCTTCAAGGGGGATTATATCTCCTGGCCGGTTTGCCGAGATATGTTTGAGGCAGTCTACATTAAACACCCCCAGTTGGGTGAAGTAGAAAAACTCTTCCACCTTAGAGCCAAAACCAAGGACGAGGCTTATCGGATTGTCAGCCAATTTCCGCTAACCAATGCCAGCTTTTCTCTAGCCTGGGAAGCGTTGCGGGCTACGTATGAAAATACTCGAATCTTGGTCAACAATCAGGTAAAAAATATCTTTAACTTGCCAACAGTACATGAAGAATCGGCCAAATTGATCCGAGCTCTTCAGAGTACTGTAAATGATTCGGTATCAACGTTGCAGGCTCATAAGGTTATAACGCGAGACTGGGATCCGATTCTCGTCTTTGCGTGTTCAAGTAGACTGCCCAAAACTACACTGACTCTATGGGAACAATCCCTGGAAGACCCGACGAAAGTTCCAACCTGGCAGCAATTAGACTCGTTCTTAACGTCTCGCTTTCAGGTGCTGGAGTCCATTTCGGACACCACGTCGACAAAAGGCACAGGACTTAATAGACTTCCCAAAAAGGAGACGAATGTTCGAAACAATAATAGAGTCAGCACATACCTTGCCAAAACAGGGAGTAACAGGAAGCTCCTTCCCACCTTACAATTTTTCTTAGAATGCAAGATCAATTGCTATCTTGCATTCTTAGAAGGAATGTAATGCCTTGCATCCGATCATGTTAGCATGCATTTGTGGGAACAGACACTACGTCAGCATTCTGTGCTGTCGCATGTCGGTGTTTGTTTTCACAATCATGATTTGCCTTCATGATCGAGATGCAACGCAAAGGTATTCATGATACTTTTTAAGAAAAATAAAGTTAGTCTATAGATACACACCACATCCACCACATCTTTTATTTCGTTCGGAACAAACATATAACTGGCGCAGTCGGGAAAAAAAAAACCGCTCGGGTAAAATCGAAAAAGCGTAGCCATTTTTTAACAAAAGTACAAAGCATATGTATTTCAAAGTGAAAAACCTTTAAATGCAAGAAAAAACAAAACTTAAAAACTTAATCTAAAGAAACAAGTTAAAAAGTAATGAAACAAAACAAAAAATAGACTCAATAATAAAAACCTTCAACAACAGTAGCTAACTATCAAAAAAAAACTAAGCTAAAACTACACACTGTGAGTGCCAAAACACATATTAACCGTGAAGAAAAAAAAAAACAACTAAGCCATACATACATATTAACTGTGAAGAAAAAAAACAACTAAGCCATACATACATATTAACTGTGAAGAAAAAAAAAAACAACTAAGCCATACATACATATTAACTGTGAAGAAAAAAAAACAACTAAGCCATACATACATATAAGCTGTGAAGAAAAAAAAACTTTACCAGAGAAGACAACAAAAAGAGAGGCTGCAAACTAATCAACAAACGCACTATCTTCTTCAAGTGAGTAACAACAAATCACAATGGAAACCTTCAATGCTGTAGATAAATTAAAAGTACTTTTAGACTTAATAAATAAGATCCCATTGTTTGATGGAAACAAAAGTTGTCTTATATCTACATTTCTTGGACAGGGTAGATTCGTTAGCACCAATTTTGTCAACTCTTGACAGTCATTTCAGGGTTTCTAAGAGATAAAATAGTCGGAAAAGCTAGGGTTGAACTTCAGAAACATGGTAGAGTTAGTGATTGGACAGAAGTCAAGCAAATTTTGATTGATAATTTTGGAGAAAGGCTTTCAACTGACAAGTTAATTGACCAAATTAGAACAGCTCGAGTTAAAACTAATATTTCAGACTCTTATAGCAATATTAATTATTTATTAAGTAGAATTAATAATAAACTTTTATTAAATAATCAAAATAACGAATTAATAATTGCTTCTAACAATAGAATTGCCCTAGATTCTTTCAAAAACAATTTACCTGAGCCTACCAAATCTATCGTGCTAAGTCGAAATCCAAAAACAATGAACGACGCTTATAAAGTTATAATAGAAATCGGTCACCAACATTTAGGATACCAAAATTATTTTCAAAACCTCAAACAAAATCAAAACTTTTCCAGACAGGACAATAATAATAATTATAATCAAACTTATAGTAATATAAATAATGGTCAGAGTAATAATTCAAATTTAAGAAACAGTTATAATAATAGTAATAATTAGAAATAACAATAACACAAACTATAACAGTACATACAATAATAATACACAAAATAGTATCCCATACAACCCTTATACGCAAAGTAATCAAACAACAACAACACGTCAAAATGTTTACAATCCACAGCAACAATATCGAAACAACACAAACCATTTAGGGCGTAATACACACAATAATAATAATAATAACAGACAGTTTAGTTGTCAAAATAATACGAACGTTTCTAGAAATTCAAGAAATAGCAATGTGATGGAAGTTGATCATATTGCAAACGAGGTAAATTTTCAGACACACACCTCAGATCTCTTCCCTTTATAGTGGTTAGAACTAAATCTTCGCCAATTAAATTATTGATAGATTCCGGAGCAGCTACTTCTTTAATACAAAAAGGACTGTTTCACAATTCTTTTAGAACTCCATTAGATAAACCATTATCTTTAAAATCTCTGAACTCAAATATAACAATCGATTCGAAAATAAAGATTCCTCTTTTTAGGGAATTTTGTAACCCGTCCAGTATGATAGAATTGCTAGAAACAAATTTTAATTCTGATTTCGATGGTATTTTGGGATGCAATGTATTAAATCCATTGCAAGCAAAAATCGATTTTAAGAATTCAAAACTTGTAACAAACAATGCTATCTTGCCTTTGATTTTCGATATTCCATATTATCCTTCAGTAGAAGAAATAAACACTTCAGCGGAAGAAACAAAAGAAATAGTTTTTGAAAGCCCGAACATAGATAATATTACTCAAAATCTTATACTTGACGATTTAAATGATGAATAATTCGAAAATGTGTTTCATAATAAAGATGATAAATTGTCTCCAATGGTTGGATATTCGCATAAGATACCAACTAAAAACGATATTCCTATATTTTCCAAAGCATATAGATATCCTGAAGCGCACAAAGACGAAGTAAATAAGCAAATAACAGAAATGCTTCATTCGGGAATTATCACTAAATCAAATAGTCCATACAACGCCCCAATTTGGATCGTTCCAAAAAAATCTGATAATTCAGGTCTACAAAAATATCGCATCGTAATCGACTATAGGAAGCTTAACGCAAATACAGTTGATGAAATATTCCCAATGCCTGATATAACAGAAATACTTTCAAAACTAGGAAATGCACAGTATTTCTCAACACTAGATCTGGCAAAGGGATTTCATCAAATCCCTATAGACGTAAAAGATAGACACAAAACAGCGTTTTCAACAGCAGATGGACATTACGAATTTACTCGTATGCCATTCGGTGTCAAAAATGGACCTGCATCCTTTCAACGGATGATGAATGAAGTCTTATATGACTTCATTAATAAAATTTGTGTCGTATATCTCGATGATATACTCATCTTCTCAACGTCTTTACAGGAACATATTGATTCTATGAATAAAATATTAAAAAGGCTTCAAGAATTTAAACTTAAAATACAAATAGACAAGTGTAATTTTCTTAAACGTCAAACAGAATATCTTGGTCATATAATTGCTGTAGATGGTATCAAACCCAACCCGTCAAAAATCGAAGTAATTCAAAATATAAAACTCCCTCACACCGTTAAGCAGATAAAATCGTTCTTAGGCGTAACCGGGTTTTACCGGAAGTTTATAAAGGACAACTCAAAGGTAGCTCTTCCATTGACTAAATGCCTGAAGAAAAACGTCGAAATTAACATCCATGACAAACAGTATATAGACTCCTTTAACAAGCTTAAAGAGCTCATATGTACTTGTCCTATATTGACATATCCCGATTTTAAAAAACTGTTTACATTAACTACTGATGCTAGTAACGCAGCATTAGGAGCCGTTTTATTCCAAAACCAACATCCTATCGCTTTTGCATCTAGGACTTTGAACAAACATGAACTACACTACAGTACAATAGAAAAAGAGATTTTGTCCATAGTATGGGCAACCAAATACTTTAGACCCTACTTATTTGGACGAAAATTTAAGATACAAACAGACCATCGACCACTTATATGGTTAAATTCTCTCAAAGAACCGAATATAAAATTACAACGCTGGAAAATTAAGCTTAATGACTTCGATTTTGACATTGAGTATATTAAAGGCAAAGAAAATTGCGTAGCCGATTTTCTAAGTCGTATGCAAGTAAATCATATATACCTATACAAATGATATTTGCGACGACGTCGGATCTGATAACGCAACAATTCATAGCGGTATTGAAAATTTGAATGATCACATTTTTATTACAGAAAACCCATTGAATCTATATAAACATCAAATAATTTTGGAAAAAACAGATACGACTTCTTATAAAAAAAAATTTTGTTCAAAAAAAAAGAGAAGATCTGTCATTTCACAAACAGAATACAATGAATTTAACGTCCTAAACATTCTCAAGGTTTATTACCAATCAAAGGAACGTTAGGCGTTTATTGTAAAGACGATAATATGTTTATTAAATTTCAGAGCACTATTGTAAAGTATTTTTCAAATTCCCCAAAAATGAAAATCTTAAGATGTATGAATTTTATTACTGATATTACAAACAAAGAACATCTTCTTGAACTGATAGAAAAAACTCATGCTAGTAAAAATCATAGAGGAATAGAGGAAACTTTTTCAGAACTAAAAAGTGAAATCAATTTTCCAAATTTAAGATTAGAAATACAGAAGTTCATAAATAACTGCATAATATGCAATATGTGTAAATTCGATCGCAATCCAATAAAACCGAAGTTAATGGTATCAGAAACTCCAGACAAAGCTAACGAAATTGTACACATAGATATTTGGTTTTTAAATAAAGGTAATATGTTTTCAACCTGTATTGATAAACTTACTAGACATGTCTCAATACACTCTATTACAGATAGAAACTCCATAACCATAGTCAGCTTACTTAGACAAAGATTCGCTTGTTTAGGAAAGCCATCCAAAATAGTCGCAGATAATGAATTTAACACTGCATACATTAAAAACTTCCTTAATGGAGAAGGCATAGCCCACCACTTTACATCACCAAATACACACACAGGAAACGCCGTGATAGAAAGGTTTCATTTAACTCTTAATGAGCACATACGATTACTCAAACTTAGTAATGCAGGAAAAGAAACATTAAACGATAATGATATGGTGTTCAAAGCAGTCGAAATTTATAATAATACAATCCATTCATCTACAAATTTTAAACCAATCGAACTTTTGCATTCAACCTTAAATAAAAAGCAGTGGGATGACCTAAAATTAAGATTAAATCAGATTAAGGAAAAACAAATAGGAAAAATAAACGAATCCCGAACAGAACAGCAAAATTTTAAGGAACATGAATTAGTTAAAAATTTAGGCTTTTATAACAACAAACACCTACCAAAATATATAATAAAAAAGTTAAATCAAAAAAACAAACTTATTTTACCGATGAATTAGGAAATAAACGTGATAGACAAATAGTTAAAAGGAAATATAAATACCAAAATTCAATCCCAAGCATTAAATTCGATAGAAATAAAACTGGAAGAACTTACTCAAAAAAAAAAAATAAAACAAACAATACTTTAAATTGAAACTTATTCTTTGTTTTATTTCCTTTCAGAGAAAATATGAAGATTGCATACATTTTGGCAATTGTCGGGTTTTTTAATTGCCAGGCATACCTTAACGTCGAGAAAATCGTAGAAGAACACGGTTTCCTCAAACTAAGGGATGAACCGTTAAAAGTTATAAACAAAACCAATAAAATTTTGCATTATATCGATCTAAAACAATACGATTATATGTTGGAAATTGTCAAAACCTCTATAGATGGTTTTGAATCCAAATTTAAAGAAAAAAATATAACACCGATTCTTCTAAATAATCTGAGAAAACTGCAAATCCAAATAAGATCTTTGATTCCCCATAATAGACAGAAGAGAGGAGCACTTAACATTATAGGTTCAGGGCTCAAATTTATAGCAGGAACTATGGATGATGAGGATAGACAAGAAATTATAAATCATTTAAGAAATATAGATTTTAATAATAGAAATCTCATCGAGCAAAGTAATAAACAGGTTAGATTAAACGAACAGTTTCATTTAGAACTAGGAAGTATTATAAGCCAGCTTAACATTTATCAAAATGTAACATCGTATTTGTATAACAATTTAACCAAAGAATTCAACGATATCAAATTAGAACACCTAAAATTAATTGAGAAACTCCAAATTGAAAGCAATATGAATCTCATTAGAACGCAAGTAGAGCAAATCAAAGAAAACATAATGCTTAGTCGGCTAGAAGTCTTAGGAAGAGATTTGCTGTCTGAAAAAGAAATAATTGACAATAACATAAACCAAGAAACGATTAAATATCTCCGCAGCTCAGTAATTTATAAAAATAGATTTATTATTTTTATTGTTTCCATACCAACATTTTCAGAGAAAAAATATTACAAAATTAACGTTCAACCAGTTCCAAATTCAGACGGTTTCCAAATTGTATTAGATAAAAAAGTTTTCATAACAGACAACAGTAAAATATATGAATATAATCAAGAAATATTATTATACGAATCTAAACTGGAAGAAACAAAGAACAAATGTATCAAAAATATATTTCACACAAATAAGTTCTGTGCTGTAGAAAAAATGGATGAAGAAGAAATTGATGTTATTAATGACGGTTTATTAATTTTAAAAAATATGAAAAATGCTTCAATAATTCAAAACTGTAACGATATAGATTACACTGTTTATAAGAATAATCTAATAAGATTTTCAAATTGTTTTATTCAAATCAATAATATTAAGTTTTCAAACGAATTTTATACTTTCAAAGAATTGTTAACCTTGCCAAATAATTATAAAAGTGAAAATATAACTTTTAATGAAGGGATCTTATTGTTGAAAAATTTAAAACAAGAAAATTTTACAAATATAAAAGAAATCAAGTATGTTAAAACGATGCAAATTGTTAATCATTCATTAAATATTCTATCATTAATTGAAATTATTTTTATAGCAATTATTGTTTTCACCTTACTTAAGAAAAACAGAATTGTAAAAGAAAAAGAAAATATCCAACTAAATGTAATACCCACAACAATTTCAACAGAGACTGTTGAAAGTAGGGAGGGAGGAGTAACAGGAAGCTCCTTCCCACCTTACAATTTTTCTTAGAATGCAAGATCAATTGCTATCTTGCATTCTTAGAAGGAATGTAATGCCTTGCATCCGATCATGTTAGCATGCATTTGTGGGAACAGACACTACGTCAGCATTCTGTGCTGTCGCATGTCGGTGTTTGTTTTCACAATCATGATTTGTCTTCATGATCGAGATGCAACGCAAAGGTATTCATGATACTTTTTAAGAAAAATAAAGTTAGCCTATAGATACACACCACATCCACCACATCTTTTATTTCGTTCGGAACAAACATATAACTAGGGGGGGGGGGAAATGCAAAATCTGTGCGGCTGCGCACTCCATTTATGAGTGTGCCAAATTTTCGGCAATGTCGATCCCAACGAGAATCCAAACGGTACGGCAGCACAAACTGTGCAACAACTGTTTAAGCGCGAGTCATACAAAGGTCGCGTGTACGAGCAAATATTCTTGTAGCCACTGCAAAAAACGGCATCATTCACTGTTGCACCTCAACGCTAACGAAAACGGAAATAAAATACAGTCCACTAATCTCCCTAGTGCAACAACAGCTCCTCAAATATCGGCGTCGTCACTTCCATTCGTGCCTCAAGCGTCGTTTCAAAACTTTCATGTCGGCGCTCCCAAGAAAATATTGTTTGCAACGGCACTAGTTTGCATTGTTGGCAAAGAATCCAAACACATAGTTCGCGCTCTTATCGACCCTGGTTCCGAAATATCCTTTATCTCAGAGGCAGTACAAAAGCGTTTGAACTTGCCCGTAACGGATAAGAATACAACCATTTCCGGAATCAGTGGTAATCTCGCCATAACGTCGAAAAAACTCTGTGCATTTGCAATCACGTGCTTAGATGAAGCCCAGATCACCATTTCTGCCCAGGCAATTGTGCTTCGATCATTGACGAACAATCTGCCAAGTTCATCGTTTAGTATCATCGATCCTAACCTTTGTGGCGGCCTCAAACTGGCTGATCCCACGTTTAATAAATCGTCTCAGGTCGATCTGCTGATCGGTGCGGATTTATACCCATCAATCATAAGGAACGGTCTCCAACTTATCGCAGATTCCCTCGTGGCTCAGAACACAATGTTCGGCTGGGTACTGTCCGGACCAGTTCCGGAGTCGTTCCCATCGTTCAATACATTCGTAGTATCGAACAGTTCGAGTACTTCCAATCTGGATACTCAGCTACGAAAATTTTGGGAGCTCGAGGAACTGCCGTCCACAGTCATTCGGTCAACAGAAGACTGCTACTGTGACGAACTTTATAAAAACACAACTTCGAGACGTTCGGATGGGAGGTATGTTGTTCGTCTGCCGTTCAAGGCACAATCGTCAAAGGGCAAGTTAGGGTTCTCTAGGCACATCGCACTAAGGCAGTTCTCTAGAGTCGAAAGATCGTTAGCCATGAAAGCGGAGCTCAGGTCTCAATATTCAAGCGTTATTTCAGAATACCTCGCCCTCGGCCATATGCGGAAAGCGCCTCCGGTCGAAAAGATTTCCAGAGGTCAAGTAAACTCGTTCTATCTGCCACATCACGCTGTCATAAAGCCTGAAAGCACGACCACCAAAGTGAGGGTTGTTTTTAATGCGTCTCAATCGTCGTCGAATGGGGTAAGTTTAAACGATTTGTTGTATCCAGGGCCCATATTGCAGCAAGATTTACCATCACTCATTCTCCGCTGGAGATTTTATAAATTTGTCTTTAATGCGGACATTGAGAAAATGTACCGCCAAATCTTGGTCGACCCTAGAGATACTCCATTTCAACGAATCCTCTTTCGCAGTTCGCCAGAGTCCGAAATTGAAGACTTTGAACTTCAAACCGTCACTTTTGGTGTCAATTGTGCTCCATATCTGGCCATCCGCACCCTCTTGCAACTGGCAAAAGAAGGCAGAACCGTGTATCCCCTAGCGTCTAGAATCATTCAATCGGAGTTCTATGTCGACGATGTTCTATCTGGTGGTCACTCTCTCAGTTCGGCTAAACAGGCACAAATCGAACTTATAGCGTTGCTTAACTCAGCCGGGTTTCCACTACGTAAGTGGACCGCAAATTCGTCTAGCTTACTTAACCATTTGCCACCAGAACATGTGCTGAACGAAAGTTTCTTGAAGCTCGATGCTGACAGCACCACAAAAACACTAGGGGTACGATGGAATGCCAAAGGAGACAATTTTTACTTCACCACGCAACGCATTCCACTGTCGACAAATCCGACCAAAAGAGAGGTCTTCTCTCAAATTGCTCGTCTTTTCGATCCTGCGGGGTGGTTGGCCCCCGTAGTGATAATCGCCAAAACATTGATGCAACGCATTTGGGCTGAGCACACTGAGTGGGACGAGCGTATCAGCCCTGAATCATTTGCCACTTGGAAAGAGTTTGCAGAGTCATTACCTGAAATACAGGTTATAGAAATCCCACGTTGGGTTGAATACTCGCCCACTGTGGAGATTCAGTTTCATGGCTTCTGTGACTCTTCCGAGAAAGCATATGCGGCAGCGCTTTATATACGCGCAAGTCACCCTAATGGAGAAGCATCCTCCTACTTGATGTGTGCGAAGTCCAAAGTTGCCCCTCTAAAGACGGTCTCTTTACCGCGTCTTGAGCTTTTGCTTTCCAAAATGATAAAATTTTACTTACCCAATTTTCCAGTCCAGACATATCAAATCTTTTTATGGACAGACTCATCCATAGTTTTGGCCTGGCTCAAAAAACCTCCGTGCGTTTGGAAAACCTTTGTTGCAAACCGTACCAGTGAAATACAGGACAATGTCGGCAACGCAGTTTGGAAGCACGTCAGATCTGCCGAAAATCCCGCGGACTTGGCCACTCGAGGTGTAATGCCCTCCGATCTGAAGCAGAATCGTATGTGGTGGCAGGGCCCAGCATGGCTCTGTGAACCAGCCTCTCAATGGCCGGTGGCATTACCAGACGCTCCACGTACTGAAGATCTAGAACAGAAAGAGGTTTCCTCGTTAGTGGTCCAGCCAAATTTTCAGAGTCCTCTAGTGGGACTAACAGGCATTTCTCTCGACGATTCTGAGCAAAACACCAACTCATTGGTAGTTCAACAAGAACCAGAAGATTTTCTTGACCGTTTTTCGACGTTATCCCGCGCAATGCGCGTATTGTGCTATGTTTTTCGCTTCTTCTGGTCTGTCTCAAAGCAACAGCCCAGCAAATACAAGTCTCGTGACATCTCGCAACCAGAAATGGAGTTTGCGAAAATTCGTCTAATCCGATTGGCTCAAGAAGCTCACTTTTCGACAGAATATTCTCTGCTTGCAGCTGGCAAGCCAGTGTCAACGAAAAGTTCTATTTTGTCCTTTAATCCATTTTTGGATTCAAACAAGCTTCTTAGAGTCAATGGGCGACTTTCGAACTCAGACATTTCGTACAATGAACGTCACCCTATAATACTACCCTTTGAATCCCGTTTTGCTTGCCTCCTGGTTCAATTCATTCATGAGATTTCTATGCACGGTGGCAACTCTTTGATGGTGCGACTAACACGACAAAGTTTCTGGGTACCAAGACTCCAAATTCTGGTTAAGTCTTGCATCCGTCGTTGCACCATATGCGCGACCAACAAAAGAGACTTAAGCAAGCAGATGATGGCTGCCCTACCGCCCGAAAGAGTTACCTTTTCTCCACCGTTCACATTTACTGGAATAGACTTCGCGGGTCCCTTCACAATCAAGAGTTTCAATGCACGGAATTGTCGTATGACCAAAGGGTATGCATGTGTGTTTGTCTGCTTTTCCACCAAGGCAATTCACCTTGAAGCGGAAAGTGATTTTTCATCTGAAGCGTTCCTCGCGGCCTTTGCCAGATTCACCTCTAGACGAGGTTTACCTAAAGAAGTGTTCTCCGACAATGGAACGAACTTTACAGGTGCCGATGCAATTTTACGCAAGGAATTTAAGAAGTTTGTAGGCACCATTCCTAAAGAAACGAGTCTTAAGTATGGCGTTCAGGGTTTGAAATGGAATTTTATTCCACCCGGGGCACCTCACATGGGAGGTCTATGGGAAGCCGGCGTTAAAAGTTTCAAAAGCCATTTAAGAGGGCTGGGGACCAAGGCCAAATTTACGTTCGAAGAATTTGCAACGGTTTTAGCACGTATCGAAGCATGTTTGAACTCGCGTCCAATATCGTCCATGTCCACAGATCCTTCTGATCTGTTGGCATTGACGCCGGGGCATTTTTTACGCGGCGGTCCGCTTTTATCTTTTCCGGAACCGAATCTGGCCGATGCAAATTTATCGCTAATCAATCGGTGGGAAAAAGTAAAATGCCTCCAACAACAGTTCTGCCACAGATGGAAAGATGAATACCTCAAGGAACTACATCAACGACACAAATGGAAAACACCTCAAACCAACATTAAAGTTGATGATTTGGTCGTCATTAAAAACGAAAATCTGCCATCCACCGAATGGCGTCTAGGTCGTGTTATAAATATACACCCGGGTTCCGATGGTCGAGTCAGAGTTGCAACATTAAAAACCCAAAACGGAGAAATAGTCCGACCAATAGTAAAACTGTGCCTATTGCCTATTAACTAAATTGCCAATTAAACAAAATTTCACTTGCTTTATTTTCAGTAATATTTTTTTTTGGCGTATTTCGCCAAGGGGGGCGGTAATGTTCATACGACATCAGTGTGAACAGTGCCTAACTCCAAAATAGGCAACTGATAGTTCGCCCTCTAAAATAATTTAATCTAAGGTAAAAATTCTACTACATTTGCCTAAAAAGTGTTTCGTCGCATAGCGACGGCACGGCATTCTCATGTCAACCAGCAACCGAGTAACACCTCTTGTTTTTATAAGTCAATTATTTTTCTTGGGCCTTCAGCCATTTTTTGTGCTCGGTTTTTTATACATAAAATTTCATTTCTTCAAAAGTAAAAAAGATAAAGTTAGGCCCTTCTGGCATTGTTAAATTGTCTCAGCATTTATATAATAAATACAATCTACGTGCATCAACAATTAAAGAAGCAAGGTGTTTTTCTTATGGAGCAAGATTTTCAATAAGTGTGGTAAAGACCAATGACTTCAAACAACCCCGCAAAATTCTGTCTAACGGTGTTAAATCGCAACTTCTTTAAGCTCATTCAATATCATCATTTCTTAAAATAATCGAATCTCCAAACATTTCTCGCAATAATTCAATTGTTGCATTTGCTGTATGGCACGTAGTCCTTCTTGTTGAAGACAAATGCTGTCAAGATCAACTTCTTCCAATTTCGGCCATAAGAAGTTGGTTATCATCGATCTATACCGTTCTCCATTGACAGTAATTTTGTTACCAGCTTCATTTTGTAAGAAGTACGGACCGATAATTCCACCAGCCCAAAAACCACACCAAACTGTCAATTTAGGTTTTTTATGAATATTTTGTGGATTTCCAACGCACCAGAATCGACAGTTTTGTTTATTTACCGCACCATTCAAATGAAAATGAGCCTCATCGGAAAAGATGATTGTCTAAAAAATCGTTGTCGTCTTCAAGTTGTTCCAAGGCAAAATCAGAAAACTCACGACGCTTACGGTGGTCCAATGGTTAAATTGTTAACAGTTCTGAATGCAATAAAAAACAAATGAAAGATCAGGACATACTACAAAAAGCCGAAACGCCACTGCAAAATCATATCTTACCTATTGGAAAACCCTTTATCTAATCAAAAGAAATAAATATCTTTGTATAGGTAACCTCACATTTACCACAATTGTGTGAGAAGACCATTTAAATTAATTCGCCATTTCAACCACTTTCCGAACATAAGTACGCCTTTTAAAAAGATTTTTTTTCAATCACTTAAATGCATTGCACTACATTTCATAACGCACACACTCACATGTTATCATTTAAGAAGCAAATCATACAACACCTAAGTCTTAAAAAATGGTGGCACAGTCAAACTCCATATTCATTAATGAAAACAAAGCCCAACCCATTAATAACGGTACTGGTATGAAATGTCCGAGGTATTAAGTGCGCAAAGTATGTTGTGTCCGAGGTATTATGTGCGAAGGTATTGGGTGCGATGGTATTGGGTGCGCTGGTATTGGGTATACCCGACCCTCTTCAAATTACTCTACAAAACTATTTTTAAAATATCTCCAACTTTCACTTAAACTTTCTTTTTTCTCTTCCAAAACAATTTTTAAAGTGCAAAATAAACCACTCGCTCACTAGGTCAACCAAGAAGTGGTTGATCTTGTCAATTTGTCCTTTTTCGACTTTCAAATTCACCCACAGATTCATACAATCGGCCAATCGTGTCTCGAGGTTTTCTGTCACGGCTTTCTAGCACATGCAGCCTTAAGGCTGACAAGCACCTCCGTTGTCGAATTCCGGCGTGACCTTTCACTCGCACAATTTTCCAATCACACTGAACTGAAAAAGTTGTTCGGGGTTTGTTCCCAAAACTTATCCATCTCATTAGTCGAGATCAGACCCCTCCCATAAAACATGTCGAGAAAAATGAAAAATCCTGAAAGTTGAAAATAATACTTCTGAGCATTTTCAAAGTTACTCTACTATATATTCTACTGAGTCAGGGGGGAAGGATAAAACTCTCTGTGTTAAAACTTTTCGAAAATTAAAGAAGGGAGGAAAAGCTACTGAAACCAAAATGAACTACTTTACCCTATTCGGTGGATCTTTGCGCAGATTGGGGAAAAGGGAAAACTATTAACGTTTCATTCTTTTGATTCGGTTTTACAAAAACAAAAGTTAAAGGAGATGGTGCATATTTCTATGGAGCCTGGGCCCAGGGCGTACTTCTATGAAGCTTGTACCAAATGAAAGCTGACGTTCAGCCCAATCAGTCTGTCCAATATTTTTGAATTCGGTCTTGGTGATTTTGAGATAATTAGACTTGAAGTTGAGTGCCGGAAATGGGAAAAATCTGACTTTTCTGCAAATAATTTCGTATATCTCAAAAAGTATAGCACGTAGGACAATGCTTTAGGTATCATATGAAAGATCATAAAAATATCTTTCATTTATTATTAATACATTTTTTTTGAAATGCCTTATATTTCGAAAAGACAGACCTAAAAGTTGTTTGAATAGAAACATTTTCGTTGACGTTTGCCAGCCAATATCTCGAAAAAATCAGTGATGACCTATATTTTTTTTGCACCACTTTAATCCTTAATTGGTAAGCCTTAATTTCATATATAATTAAGCTATCATACATAAAGCATATCACGTACATTATACACAATTCCTAACAAAAATTAAACAAAAAATATGTTCCACAGCAAATGCATTCTTTCATTGAATTTTTCGCAGTACTGCTACAAATGCAAAAAAATTAATCTTCCTTTTGATCTTTCAAAATACCATCCAAAAACAAGTCTTAAAAAGCTTGTTGATAGGTACCAAGCTTAAACATACTCCAAAATGTTACAAGTCCGCGACCGTTAGGCCTAATTCATTGATAACTTGTGAGTTAATAATGTAGTGAAGTGTTGGTGGCTTATTTTGTGCCATTCAACTTAGGTTTTTAGCATAAAACTGTTCAGGAAGTATCCAGAAGGAACAGACTTATTCCAAACGGACTGTTTTCAAACATCAATTTAAATGAAAGTGATCGTCCATCTATAGTCATTTGCGATGGAACATATGTGTACCTTCAAAAAAGTTCAAACTACGGCTTCCAGAAACGATCATACAGCCTACAAAAGTATCGAAATCTGTTCAAGCCTTATTTATTTATTTATTTATTATTCGTGATCTCAAGCTGTGATGGGTGTATCCTGGACGTTACAAGGCCTTATGCTTATGCTGCAACTGTATCTGATGCTAACATAGTGAAACATCTTTTCAGGGACGATTATGGAACGTTCACGCAATATTTTAGACAAAATGATGTTTTTATTTTGGACAGAGGATGTAGAGACGCAATCCCACATCTTGATTCCCTACTGCTCATCATAGTCTTATAGGCAAGGCAGCAATAACTTTTTATTGCGAGGGCGAATCAAATCCAGGCATGTCAGTAGAAAAGTGTATCCCACTTACATCTTGGTGAATAGCGATGCAAACGCAGCACATAGTTCGAACGCAATAAAAGGTTACTATTGTAAATGTCTCGTTGGAATGAGGACTGTTTTGTTGCGCTCATGTCATGAGCATTTGATGGTATTTGGGTTACGCAAGACACCAGGAAGCAATAAATAGAGCACCAGCTTTGATTTTGGATGGTATTTTGATAGATCTAAACGAAGATTGTGTTTTTTTGCATTTGTAGCATTAATATGTATTCTGGTCTTATGTTTTGTAAAAAACAGAGTAGAAAAATTAAAAAAATTAAATGAAAAAATACATTTGCTGTGGAACGCATTTTTTGTTAAATTTTTTTTTTTTTGAATTGTGTATAAATTACGTGATATGCCTTATGTATGATAGCGTAGTTATATATGAAAGGATTAAAGTGGTGCAAAAAAAAATATAGGTCATCACTGATTTTTTCGAGATATTGGCTGGCAAACGTCAACGAAAATTTTTCTATTCAAACAAATTTAAGCCTGTCCTTTCGAAATATTGGGCATTTGAAAAAAACGTTTTCTATATGAAATGAAATATATTCTTATGATCTTTTATATGATACCTAAATCCTTGTCCTACGTGCTTTACTTTTCGAGATATACGTAATTATTTGCAGAAAAGTCAGATTTTTCCCATTTCCGGCGCTCAACTTCAAGTCTAATTATCTCAAAATCACCAAGACCGAATTCGAAAATATTTGACAGACTGATTGGGCTGAAGCTTTCATTTGGTACTAGCCTCATAGAAGTACGCCCTGGGCCCAGGTGTGCACCATCTCCTTTAACATGCAGAATATTTGTGCTAGTCGCTTGCCCGTTTGATGCTGATGTGTTTGGCTTTATTCTCTAAAAATAACATTTGTCAATGATAGATAGATAGATAGATAGATAGATAAAGTAATTTTATTTTCTCGAAAAAATAGTTATAAAAATAAGATAATGCTGGCTTACAAAATTAATTAGGACAATAACTTATTAAAGTTGTCTGTTAGGTTAAAAAAAAAATTCAAAATTTAGATTATGGCTTAGCTTGCGTTTAAGGTTTAATTCAGTTTAATTATATTCATTAACAATTAAATTTCTATAATTAAGACGATATGTTTTTATAATCTGTAAAGTTTTAAGTAACATTTGCCGTTCAGTATGTTTAGGAAATCTGCATGATCAATCGTTTCAGCTCCCATATATATTCTGCGGTAAGTTTTGAAAATAGGACAAATACTAACGAAGTGGTAAGTGTTCTCAGTTGCATCAAGGTTACACATCGTACGAAGTCCGACAGTATCATTGCGAAACGCCTTTGCATTCAAATTCAGTAATCCGCATCGTGCTTTTAGTATAAGGCTTATCATTTCTCGAGAATTTGAGTCATCAAAGTAATTGGGTACATCTATGAAGGATAAGTTACAGTATTCGTCATGGAATTGAGATTGAAGAGCGCGATCGGTAAATGACTTCCATAGATTTTCCTTAAGCTTTTCCAGAAGCGTGTTGTGAATATTTTTCCATTCGAGATTGTTGGCATTGACAGTAAAAGCCATTTTCCATTTTCTTGGAAAAGGCCTGACCATTCCTGGGCCCAATAAAAATTTTTTTGAAGTACTGCCGCAGTGAGTATACGGGGCAATCTACAACGAGGAACACATAAAGTTTTTCGTATGTATCCGAAATGCGCATTCAGTGTTGTGACAAATGCTTTGGACAGCCCAGTTTCAATATTCACTACATAGTTTGGTGTATTATCAGGCAGGTTGAAACACCTTTTAACGAAGAACCTTTGTAGCTTTTCAACTTGAGTGTACTCCTTGTATCCCCCACACCTGTGCACAATAATACATTATCGATCTTGTGGCAGCGTCGTGCACTTTAAATTTGGCTGAGTGTGAAACGTATTTATTTTTTATGAATTTCGACCAAGTAGCGTTTATTGCATTTTTCGATGATGCCAGTCTCTTTGTCAGATGCTCGGACCATGACATATTGTAAGTAAATATGACGCCAAGATATTTGTATTGGTTTGTTTTTTTGATTTCATTTCGTTAAAGTACCATGCTTCACTGGCTGCTCTGCGACCTCCATTTCTAAATATAACAATCTCAGACTTGTCTAAATTTACTTCAAGATTCCATTTTTGGCAATATGTGCTGAACTTATTGATGACAGTTTGCAGCTTGTTGAGATTGTCAGCTAAGAGCACAATGTCATCGGCATACAAAAGAACGTTTATTCCAAGTCCTTCCGAAAATATTCCAATGGGAATTTCAGAGTGTAGGTCATTTAAAAACAGGATAAACAATAAAGCACTTAATACACATCCTTGTTTAACACCTTTGCTCGTGCTGAAGAAATTTGATGCATTATGTCCATCCCAAACTGCTGCAACTGTATCCTGATAGAGTAGTTTCATAATTGAAATCATTTTCGACGAAATACCTAAAGCAGCTAGCTTGTGAAACAGGGCTTGACGGTTGATGCTGTCGAAAGCCGCTTTCAAATCTACAAACCATGCATACAGTTTTTTTTTCTGACTTAGTTGAATTTGAATCAGGCATGAAAGATTGTAGATCTGATCGATGGTGCTATAGTTGTTTCGATAAGCGGCCTGGTATTCGTTGAGTATATTATTGTTCTCAATCCAGGTTGTTAGTCGGTTTAGAACTAAAGAGATGAAAAATTTATAGAGGGTATTTAAAAACGAAATTCCTCGGTAGTTGGATACAATTTTTGCAAAGCATATAAATAATTGATTTTTTGAAAGAGGAAGGTATCGTTTCAGTTTC
The DNA here is from genome assembly GCA_914767635.1 of Melanostoma mellinum. Lineage (NCBI taxonomy): Eukaryota > Metazoa > Arthropoda > Insecta > Diptera > Syrphidae > Melanostoma > Melanostoma mellinum. The sequence continues at coordinate 101,090,839 of OU612060.1, forward strand.
GAAAATTTCGTTGAAAAAAGCATGTACTTCGGTAATAAAACTGTCACTAGCATATTTATAAAATTCGTAGGGTATACCATCTATACCCGGAGCTTTGTTATCCTTTGCAGAAGTTTTAACCAAATTGAGTTCTTGTAGTTCAAATGAGCTATCAAGTTCAGCGATAAAAACAGAAGGCATTTCTTGGATAAATACACCATTTTGTGTACCATCATAATTTAGGGCACTTTCAAAGTGGGACATGAAATCAATAACCGTGATTTGAGATATAGTACACGTAGAACTACGACGAATTTCCTTTGCAGGTTTCCACCAGTCCTTTGCAGAGTTGATACTAGAAAGTTGGCTTGCAATACTTTGATAGTACAATCGTTTTTACTTGCGATTGTAGGTACTATAAGGCAAGTTTTGCAATCGTGCAGAAAAAAAATTTCGAGCTAACAATTAAACATGACATAACGATGATAGAGAATACGAAAAAAGTGAGTCCTGCAGTTCTGTCTGTCTGTCTGTCTGTCTGTCTGTCTGTATGTCTGTCTGTCTGTATATGGATCTACAGCCTGAACCAATGGACCGATTTTCTGCAAAATTTGCAGTTAGGGTCTGGGGGGCAGCCTACAGAGGGGTTTTTGGAATTGGATCTCTAGGTCTTGAAATAACGGTACCTGCCATACAACCGATATGATAATACTTGTTTTTCTCGAAAACGGCTCCAACGATTTCCATAAAATTTTTTGTGAAGGACTAATTTTGGATTGTCTTTCTTATGATGTAGAAAAAAATTTTAGAAATAGTTTAAAAACGGTACCTCCCATAGTACCGTTTTTTTCAAAGCCGACTTCCTCGCTAATGGCTGACATGATTTCGACGAAATTTTGTATTTTAGAAGTCGTAGATTGCTTAAGAAAGATTGCATATTAACATTAAAAAAATTTTAGTTTTTGAAGTTTTTAAAAATTTTTTCAAAAAATTTTGCTTTTTCGAAATAAGTTCTAAGCCATAACTTTGATTTTACTTAAATTTTTTGTCAAATTAAGTTCTGCCAAGATCTTAAACTTTGCGTTATTGAATTTTACAAAACTTTTTTCTTAAAAAAATGTAAAATAAAAAACAGTGTTTTTAAAAAACTGGTCCAACGATTTCGATTAAATTTTCAGCGTTTATATGTATTAGCAATTACAAAGCAATGGCGTTCTTAGATTCTCGCTTGAAACCTTTAGAATATTTAATTTATTTATTTTTTCAATATTTTGCGTGATTTAATTCAAATTTCATAACTAATGGAGAGTTGGCAACCCTGTATCACCCAATATATTACGAAGGGCTAATGGTGGATTTACATTCATCTGCAAGTGCAGATGAAAAACGAAAAAAGACACAAGATGTAAAGTTTAAACTTGTCTGATAGAGAGGGAACGCACCATCTGCACTTCCTTAGTTATGGTTGCAGATGAAAAATTATGGTTGCAGATGAACATGTTCATCTGCACCCATAATCCCTCATCCGCAGCCATAATCCTATTCGTCTCTCTTTTTAACTTTTGTGTTTTATAATCTTCATCCGTCCCGCTTTACTTTTCTGCACTTCTGCAGTTGCAGATGCATGTAAACCCAGCATAATACTAAAACCTTTTACTCAGTCTTAAGATTTTGATATCGTAATTAGCACACAATCGCAAGTTCGTGCGACCCAGTCGTGCCCATTTTTTTTCTTTACATAAGACTTTATACTTCCGGTTTGCTTCACAATAGCTTTTCTGCATGCTTCGAGGTTGAATTTTCTATAAATCTTAAGTAGTTTAAGTGATGTTTTCCTACTCATGTGGCAATCAATGTCAAACCACTGTGCAAAAATTAGTACTGAAGACAGAGAATATATTGGTGCATTTAATAAATTAAAAGAGTTATTATGTAGGGATCCAATACTTCAATATCCTGATATCAAAAAATCTTTTACGTTAGTGACAGATGCAAGCAATTTTGCACTAGGAGCGTTTTTAATGCAAGGGAAAAACACAATATGTTATGCTAGTAGGACTCTTAATGAGCATGAAAAAAACTACAGCACAATAGAAAAGGAGTGTCTAGCTATGGTATGGGCACGCAAACACTTCAGGCCCTATCTTTATGGACAAAAGTTTTTGATTAAAACAGATCACAGACCATTGGTCTGGCTAAACTCATTAAAAGAACACGGAACTCCAAATTAATTAAATGGAAAATAAAACTAAGTGAGTATGAATTTGACATTGAATGTTTAGAATGTAACAAAAACAAGGTTGCAGACTTTCTAAGTAGGCTTGATGTTAATGCGCATGATGTTTCAGATATGGCAACCATACATAGTGGTAGAGAAGAACTAAACGATCACATCGGTATTAGTGAAACCCCTTTAAACTCATTTAAAACTCAGATCTACATACATTACGTAGAAAGTAGTATGTATAACAATGCCATACAGAGGAGTTAGAAGATTAGAGTTACGATTTTCTAATGATATTATAAGAGAATTAAAAGAATTTCTACCACAAAAAGGAAAAGTAGGAATTTATTGTAAAGATGACGAAATATTTTTAAAATTTCAAAATGAATATGTTAACGCTTTTGGCGGTCAAAATTCAATGAAAATTATTAGAAGCATGAAAAAACTTATAGATATCCCAAAATATTTGGAAACAATTGAAATTATTAATAATCAACATGAAATTAATAACCGTAGAGGAATACAAGAAACGTATCAAGAAATCAAAGAAACTTATTATTTTCCCAAACTTAGAGAAGTTATTAGAAGATACATAAATAATTGCAAAATATGTCACATTGCAAAACATGATAGAAACCCACAAAAGATTAAGTTTGAGATAACAGAGACAGCAAAAAGACCGAATGAAATAATCCATTTAGACATTTATATGGTGCCATGACATTTGGCCATGTGCCAAATGGCCATATTTCAAAATATGGCCATTTGACACTTTTCAATTGTGTCACATGGCCATATGGCCATTTGTCGCTTTGGCAATGTGTCATTTTACCATATTTTTTTGTGTCATTTAGCCAAATGGCCAAATGACGCTTTTCAAAGTGACAAATGGCCATATATTAGAATATGGTCATTTGACACATTTTCAAAGTGTCGTTTGACCATATTTTTTGCAGGTGTTTCGAGCAAAAACAAAATGTTATGCGTATATTTTGGATGGGCTTTTTAGTTCAAGGCTATTTAACTGAACCTTTTTTTAACGTCTTGCTTTTTTTTTTTTTTTTTTTTTTTGTAAGTAACTAATTTTACAGTTGCAAGAAATTTGAACAAGTATATTCATGGTCGTTGCCAATTTGGTACTTTTAGTGTTGTACCTTCTTGTGGTTACAAGCAAATGTTAATTCTGCACTTCGCGCATGATAACCACGTGAGTAAAAACATTTTAATTTACATTTAGTTAAAATAAAGATTGAGACTTCTTAAAAAAGAATTATAAATAATATTTATAATTTGGAAACATATTCAAAGATGTTAAAATAAAATGGCGTTGAGATTTTCCAAAACATTATCATTATCAGTTTTCGAAGAAAAGATTTTCAATTGGATATCTATAATAGTAGATAAGAATACATAAACATAAATACATATGTATGTATGCATATTTATATGTACATTCATACTTTAAGTTTAAAGGTGAATGATAAACAAAAATGATCGTCATCATCTGCACGAAACGCAGCAAGCGCAATCTTTTTTTTTTTGTTTTTTCCATCAGATAATCAATTTTGTGTGTGAAAATAAAAAAATTCGCGCGAATTTTTTTATTTTCACACACAAAATTGATTATCTGATGGAAAAAACAAAAAAAAAAAGATTGCGCTTGCTGCGTTTCGTGCAGATGATGACGATCATTTTTGTTTATCATTCACCTTTAAACTTAAAGTATGAATGTACATATAAATATGCATACATACATATGTATTTATGTTTATGTATTCTTATCTACTATTATAGATATCCAATTGAAAATCTTTTCTTCGAAAACTGATAATGATAATGTTTTGGAAAATCTCAACGCCATTTTATTTTAACATCTTTGCATATGTTTCCAAATTATAAATATTATTTATAATTCTTTTTTAAGAAATCTCAATCTTTATTTTTGAATTTTTGCACTTTAAGAACAAGTTTCAAAGTGTCATTTGGCCATAATGGTCAAATGACACATTGCCAAAGCGACATATGGCCATATGGCCATGTGACACAATTGAAAAGTGTCAAATGGCCATATTTTGAAATATGGCCATTTGGCACATGGTCAAATGTCATGGCACCCATTTAGGTGCCATGACATTTGGCCATGTGCCAAATGGCCATATTTCAAAATATGGCCATTTGACACTTTTCAATTGTGTCACATGGCCATATGGCCATTTGTCGCTTTGGCAATGTGTCATTTTACCATATTTTTTTGTGTCATTTAGCCAAATGGCCAAATGACGCTTTTCAAAGTGACAAATGGCCATATATTAGAATATGGTCATTTGACACATTTTCAAAGTGTCGTTTGACCATATTTTTTGCAGGTGTTTCGAGCAAAAACAAAATGTTATGCGTATATTTTGGATGGGCTTTTTAGTTCAAGGCTATTTAACTGAACCTTTTTTTAACGTCTTGCTTTTTTTTTTTTTTTTTTTTTTTGTAAGTAACTAATTTTACAGTTGCAAGAAATTTGAACAAGTATATTCATGGTCGTTGCCAATTTGGTACTTTTAGTGTTGTACCTTCTTGTGGTTACAAGCAAATGTTAATTCTGCACTTCGCGCATGATAACCACGTGAGTAAAAACATTTTAATTTACATTTAGTTAAAATAAAGATTGAGACTTCTTAAAAAAGAATTATAAATAATATTTATAATTTGGAAACATATTCAAAGATGTTAAAATAAAATGGCGTTGAGATTTTCCAAAACATTATCATTATCAGTTTTCGAAGAAAAGATTTTCAATTGGATATCTATAATAGTAGATAAGAATACATAAACATAAATACATATGTATGTATGCATATTTATATGTACATTCATACTTTAAGTTTAAAGGTGAATGATAAACAAAAATGATCGTCATCATCTGCACGAAACGCAGCAAGCGCAATCTTTTTTTTTTTGTTTTTTCCATCAGATAATCAATTTTGTGTGTGAAAATAAAAAAATTCGCGCGAATTTTTTTATTTTCACACACAAAATTGATTATCTGATGGAAAAAACAAAAAAAAAAAGATTGCGCTTGCTGCGTTTCGTGCAGATGATGACGATCATTTTTGTTTATCATTCACCTTTAAACTTAAAGTATGAATGTACATATAAATATGCATACATACATATGTATTTATGTTTATGTATTCTTATCTACTATTATAGATATCCAATTGAAAATCTTTTCTTCGAAAACTGATAATGATAATGTTTTGGAAAATCTCAACGCCATTTTATTTTAACATCTTTGAATATGTTTCCAAATTATAAATATTATTTATAATTCTTTTTTAAGAAGTCTCAATCTTTATTTTAACTAAATGTAAATTAAAATGTTTTTACTCACGTGGTTATCATGCGCGAAGTGCAGAATTAACATTTGCTTGTAACCACAAGAAGGTACAACACTAAAAGTACCAAATTGGCAACGACCATGAATATACTTGTTCAAATTTCTTGCAACTGTAAAATTAGTTACTTACAAAAAAAAAAAAAAAAAAAAAAAGCAAGACGTTAAAAAAAGGTTCAGTTAAATAGCCTTGAACTAAAAAGCCCATCCAAAATATACGCATAACATTTTGTTTTTGCTCGAAACACCTGCAAAAAATATGGTCAAACGACACTTTGAAAATGTGTCAAATGACCATATTCTAATATATGGCCATTTGTCACTTTGAAAAGCGTCATTTGGCCATTTGGCTAAATGACACAAAAAAATATGGTAAAATGACACATTGCCAAAGCGACATATGGCCATATGGCCATGTGACACAATTGAAAAGTGTCAAATGGCCATATTTTGAAATATGGCCATTTGGCACATGGTCAAATGTCATGGCACCCATTTAGGTGCGAATTTTTTTATTTTCACACACAAAATTGATTATCTGATGGAAAAAACAAAAAAAAAAAGATTGCGCTTGCTGCGTTTCGTGCAGATGATGACGATCATTTTTGTTTATCATTCACCTTTAAACTTAAAGTATGAATGTACATATAAATATGCATACATACATATGTATTTATGTTTATGTATTCTTATCTACTATTATAGATATCCAATTGAAAATCTTTTCTTCGAAAACTGATAATGATAATGTTTTGGAAAATCTCAACGCCATTTTATTTTAACATCTTTGAATATGTTTCCAAATTATAAATATTATTTATAATTCTTTTTTAAGAAGTCTCAATCTTTATTTTAACTAAATGTAAATTAAAATGTTTTTACTCACGTGGTTATCATGCGCGAAGTGCAGAATTAACATTTGCTTGTAACCACAAGAAGGTACAACACTAAAAGTACCAAATTGGCAACGACCATGAATATACTTGTTCAAATTTCTTGCAACTGTAAAATTAGTTACTTACAAAAAAAAAAAAAAAAAAAAAAAGCAAGACGTTAAAAAAAGGTTCAGTTAAATAGCCTTGAACTAAAAAGCCCATCCAAAATATACGCATAACATTTTGTTTTTGCTCGAAACACCTGCAAAAAATATGGTCAAACGACACTTTGAAAATGTGTCAAATGACCATATTCTAATATATGGCCATTTGTCACTTTGAAAAGCGTCATTTGGCCATTTGGCTAAATGACACAAAAAAATATGGTAAAATGACACATTGCCAAAGCGACAAATGGCCATATGGCCATGTGACACAATTGAAAAGTGTCAAATGGCCATATTTTGAAATATGGCCATTTGGCACATGGCCAAATGTCATGGCACCTAAATGGGTGCCATGACATTTGACCATGTGCCAAATGGCCATATTTCAAAATATGGCCATTTGACACTTTTCAATTGTGTCACATGGCCATATGGCCATATGTCGCTTTGGCAATGTGTCATTTGACCATTATGGCCAAATGACACTTTGAAACTTGTTCTTAAAGTGCAAAAATTCAAAAATAAAGATTGAGATTTCTTAAAAAAGAATTATAAATAATATTTATAATTTGGAAACATATGCAAAGATGTTAAAATAAAATGGCGTTGAGATTTTCCAAAACATTATCATTATCAGTTTTCGAAGAAAAGATTTTCAATTGGATATCTATAATAGTAGATAAGAATACATAAACATAAATACATATGTATGTATGCATATTTATATGTACATTCATACTTTAAGTTTAAAGGTGAATGATAAACAAAAATGATCGTCATCATCTGCACGAAACGCAGCAAGCGCAATCTTTTTTTTTTTGTTTTTTCCATCAGATAATCAATTTTGTGTGTGAAAATAAAAAAATTCGCGCGAATTTTTTTATTTTCACACACAAAATTGATTATCTGATGGAAAAAACAAAAAAAAAAAGATTGCGCTTGCTGCGTTTCGTGCAGATGATGACGATCATTTTTGTTTATCATTCACCTTTAAACTTAAAGTATGAATGTACATATAAATATGCATACATACATATGTATTTATGTTTATGTATTCTTATCTACTATTATAGATATCCAATTGAAAATCTTTTCTTCGAAAACTGATAATGATAATGTTTTGGAAAATCTCAACGCCATTTTATTTTAACATCTTTGAATATGTTTCCAAATTATAAATATTATTTATAATTCTTTTTTAAGAAGTCTCAATCTTTATTTTAACTAAATGTAAATTAAAATGTTTTTACTCACGTGGTTATCATGCGCGAAGTGCAGAATTAACATTTGCTTGTAACCACAAGAAGGTACAACACTAAAAGTACCAAATTGGCAACGACCATGAATATACTTGTTCAAATTTCTTGCAACTGTAAAATTAGTTACTTACAAAAAAAAAAAAAAAAAAAAAAGCAAGACGTTAAAAAAAGGTTCAGTTAAATAGCCTTGAACTAAAAAGCCCATCCAAAATATACGCATAACATTTTGTTTTTGCTCGAAACACCTGCAAAAAATATGGTCAAACGACACTTTGAAAATGTGTCAAATGACCATATTCTAATATATGGCCATTTGTCACTTTGAAAAGCGTCATTTGGCCATTTGGCTAAATGACACAAAAAAATATGGTAAAATGACACATTGCCAAAGCGACAAATGGCCATATGGCCATGTGACACAATTGAAAAAATGAAATTCGCGCGAATTTTTTTATTTTCACACACAAAATTGATTATCTGATGGAAAAAACAAAAAAAAAAGATTGCGCTTGCTGCGTTTCGTGCAGATGATGACGATCATTTTTGTTTATCATTCACCTTTAAACTTAAAGTATGAATGTACATATAAATATGCATACATACATATGTATTTATGTTTATGTATTCTTATCTACTATTATAGATATCCAATTGAAAATCTTTTCTTCGAAAACTGATAATGATAATGTTTTGGAAAATCTCAACGCCATTTTATTTTAACATCTTTGCATATGTTTCCAAATTATAAATATTATTTATAATTCTTTTTTAAGAAATCTCAATCTTTATTTTTGAATTTTTGCACTTTAAGAACAAGTTTCAAAGTGTCATTTGGCCATAATGGTCAAATGACACATTGCCAAAGCGACATATGGCCATATGGCCATGTGACACAATTGAAAAGTGTCAAATGGCCATATTTTGAAATATGGCCATTTGGCACATGGTCAAATGTCATGGCACCCATTTATATAGCTTTAGACAAAGAATATTTTCTTACTATAATAGATAAATACACAAAACATCTAACCGTTTTACCAATATTAGATAGGAACCAAACAACATATTTAGAAGCACTTAGATGTCGAATAGCGAACATCGGAAAACCAAAAATGATCATTTGCGATGCAGAATTTGATAAAATAGGTTTTAGGGAATATGTAAATAGCGAGAATATAAAGCTTCATATAATTGCAACTCAAGTAAAAACTGGTAATGCAGATATAGAGAGAGCACATGGAAATTTAAATGAACATCTTCGATATCAAAGAAAGAGTATTAATGGCAACTCAAATTTATAACAATTCTTTTCATTCAGCAACTGGTAAAAAACCATTTCAATTCTTAAACAATGAAATAAACTTAGAAGAATTAGATCAAATAGCAGAAAAAATTATACAAACCAAAAATAAATCAATCGAAAAATTAAACAAAGATAGACAAGAATTTGAACCACCCCCAATAAATGAAAACTTATATATAAAGGCAGATATACCCAGAGTTCATAAGAAATTAGCACCCAAGTATAAAAATATTAGAGCAGAAAAAGAAAATAATCAATTTATTTACAGAACTAGGACTAAAAAGAAGAAAATCCACAAAAACCAATTTAAAAGACGTTTTAAATACCAACATCAGGAAAATACAGATAGTAACGCTGGTGTTGCTATTGAGGGTAATCAAGGCTGAGTTTAGACTAGAAGAAATAAACTCGCAAGCAGGGTATATCATAATAAAACAAGAACCCATACAAGTCATAATGAAATATGACAAAATATTCCACATTATAAACTTAGAAAGTTACAGAACAGTAGTTAATCAAATTGAAAACGCTATAGAAGAAAGTCAAACAAAAATTAATGATGAAGATTTGAGCATATCTCTTATTTCGGCCTTAGAGGATTCTAAGTCAAAGCTAAATACTATATTACCCATTACTAGAGGAAAAAGAGGTCTAGTAATCGTAGGTGGAACAGGATTGAAAATTTTATTTGGAGTTATGGATAACGAAGAAAGAAAAGAAATAGAAGAACATTTAAAAATTATAGAACAAAACAATCACAATCAAATATTGCAACTCAATAGACAAGTAGGAATCAACACGAACCTTCAAAAAGAATTAAAGAGACTAGCTGATAGAATAAATAATAAGCATCAAAATTTAATTAACAGTTTTATTGATACTAAAGATAAAAAATTAGAAAGCTTAGCAAAGAATTTACAATCTTTACATATAAATACAGATATTATGTTACTAAACAATGAAATAGAAAAACTTCAAGACAATGTTGTCTTTGCCAAATTAGGAATATTGGGTAGAAATATACTCACAGAGGAAGAGAACCAGAGATTTAATACCACTTTGCAGAAATTAGAAAACATTAAATCAAATTTAATTAAGAAAATAACCAATTGATTTTTCTATTGAAAATCCCAGTATTTTCTGAAAAGGACTTTGAAAGAATAAAAATTATACCATTACCTAATCTTTATGGAAATCAAGTAGATATTAACCATTATAATTACATTATTAATAATAAAATATTGTATGATGAAAATAACAACAATAACTATGTTCATTATCTTAAAAGAAGCTCACAATGTATCCAAAATTTATGTAAAAATTAATACGAAGAATGTAAAATAATTATAAACAATGAAAGAGAAATAATTGAGCTAAATAAAGGCCTAATATTAACAAAAAATTTATATACTAGTAATTTAAGTAGCACTTGTAATACTTTAAAATAAAAAAATACAAAAAAAAAACAACTTAATACATTTTAATAATTGTAAAATTAAAATTAATGAAACTTCCTTTAATAATGAAGGAATAAACATAACACAAAACATGTTAATACCGTTATACAACATTCCAAAAATAGTAGACGTAAAAACTTTAAAATTGGAAGATATTCATATAAATCAAATTCAAAACAGTGATATAATTAAGGAATTGAAGTACGTCAATAATGTTAAACACTTTATATACATTTCAACTATTTTAGTAGTTCTATCGATAATCGTAATACTAATAATTGTTGTAAGGAAAAATACATACAAATTGTTAATAATTTTACAGATACTCGGGAGAGTATCCCATTAGAAGGGGGGGGGGGGGTGGGTAGTTACGACCCAGCATGCCACCCAGGCAGCACCCCAAACATTTAAGATAATGTGAGATACTTAATCTCACATTTGTCTCACATAGCATGCCACCCAGGCAGCATCCTAAATTAAAACCGATCGATGTGGGATATTTGATCTCACATCACCCACATTGTATTTCGTTTGTTTTCAAGAGATAAACTGACTGCATTGTATTTTGTAATGTCATCAGTTTATCTCTCCTTAGAATTAAGAGACACAAATGTAATAATTTTTAGTCTTAAGTTTGCACTCATTAAAGAAAGTAATCTCTGAATTCGTTGTCGAGTTTTTTTTTAAAAGATTGAAGTTGAGTGTCGGAACGTAACTGGCGCAGTCGGTCGTGGTCGAAAACCTACGGAATAAAAAGAGAAAATCTAGTTCTTACAAGTGACAAAAAAAAGTTGTCTCAGTAGCAAGACCAAATTTCACAAAGAAAGAAAAAAATTTTTTTTTTATCAAACTTAATATTGGCTGAACTAGAAGTTCCATGCGCTTTGTTCATTCCTTTAAGGCGAGGCATCGTGATTCAATGTTGTAATTTGGCATGATGTTTTCAGTAGTGATATCATGAGTTTTTTGTAAGTATGCAGCACTTCTACTGTTTGACCATTTGAGCCTGGGGAGAAGGTATGTTACAGATTGTCCGATAGTAACTTGAGATGCTTTTATATCGAATACCATTGGCATGTGATCCGAAAATATTGTAGATCCCACCGAAAAGTTGTCAATCATTTCCAAAGCATTGTATGACGGGCAGCAATAATCTACAACTGACGAACCTCTGTTTGACACAAACGTATACTCGCCCGTTTTATCATTAAAACCCCTTAAATTAAGAATGAATGCGCCGATGTCCTCTAGAAACTCATTAAACTTGTTGCCGCTACTGTCACTTACAGCATCCTTTGAGAACCGCACCTCGCTTATAGAAGATGAAGATGTTCTTGCATCAATGGATCCTTTCGTTCCCGTTCTAACACTGAGATCTCCCATGATAATGAAATTATTTGATTCAAATTCATCAAAAAAAGATTTCAAATTTTCAAAGTCATGAACCCAATGATTACAATTAAGGTAGTTTGGTATTAAATTTAGGACTGCTCCAGAAAAGTTTCCTCTCAAAAAAACAGTATTATGAAAATTCATAAATTTAAGTTGGTACGTAGATTCAATGCTTTTACGAAATCCAAATAAGCACCCTCCACTAGCTCTGCTGAAGTTTTGAGTTTTTATTGCAGGAATCCAAAATAGTTTAAATCTTTATTGACAAGACCAGCTATATTATACGATAAGACCTGACAGACTTTTAATTGCTAATTTTGTTTGTTTGTTGGGCTTTGTTTCGATTGTTGCGTGTTTGAATGGGTATCAAGTACTACAGGGTAATTAGAATCAGTTCCTAAATGTTGTTGAAGAAATACTCTGTCACTTTCATTAAAGGCTCTTATAACACCATCTTTGTTGCATTTGAACCGTCTACGTCCACCTACGGTAAGAGTCCAGCGTTTGATTTCGATCCACAAGTTCCTGTCACTTTTAAGAAGACCTCTTTTATTCTGACGAATGTGATACTGCTCTGTCCTTTCACTCGACGTTAGGTCCTTATTAATAGATATTTGCGTATTGGACAAATTTTTGGTAGCGGACACGACGGAGTGCACTTCATCAGCGTTGGCAAGTTCAAAAATATAAACCGCTTACAATTACATTAAGCCTTTTTGAAAATTTTTCAGCATCTTCAACCCTTTTCAGGAGTAATTTTCCACCACCTTTTAACTTTTCAATTTCCTCCCTCAGCACTTTGTTTTCTTCTTGCAGGGCCGTGACATCGACTTTGATGCTATTTATGTCCTCTTTAGTAGCTATTTTAACTAGTTTTTGGTCAAGGAGTTTGTCCATTTCAGCAATTAGAATAGCCATTGAAAAGTTTTCGGCCATTTGGGATGTGGTGCAGCTTTTCTTCAAAGAATTAGAAGTAACTGGTTCGGGTGAAGTTTCTCCAAAAGATCTTTTACTTTTCGATTCGCAACTCATGAGTAAAGCTGGGATTCACTGTTAATTTTCAATTTCAAGTACTACTTCGAAAGATCAATTGGTTTGAGTATTTGCTAATTGGGTTATGTATTTGCTAAGGTGGTGAAATTGCAATTACACCAAAAAAGAGAGAGCTTTCCTTATACAAAGTTCAAACACACCGTAAATTATTTAAATGATTTCATGCGAAGTGGGGGCAGAAGGGCTCTTAAGAAATCCGTACGAAAGCAGGGGAACAGCTTTTTGCTTTACTTGTGGATCTTGTTATTGTTTTGTAAATACTCACAGTAATATTTTTTGTTGTAGTTTTAATCGAGTAACGACAGAGACAGCTGATCATCACCCACACTGACCAGAACAAGCTTTTGTTTCACCACACAATAATCAAATTGAAATTATATTTTCGTTTAAATTTCTTTTTTATTTTCTCTCTTTTGCCTTTTATCTACTGTTGCCACACCTCACGAAATGCAAGTCTTATTTGTTATAATGTTTTGTATCTTTAAACTGGCTGTCAAACTGAAACTGGCTGACCACATAATGAATTTACACACACCAAGCGCACTCAAACTCTATCCATTTGTCAATGTCGTTTTTGGTTACATTAACATTAAGCTTTAAACCTTCACGAAATATTTTAAGAGCAGCATCAGTGGGAGAGCACGGTATATTGCATTGATAGATGGAACGTTAAATATCTCTATATTCATTTTTATTTCTTTTTCTTAAATCTACTCAGGAGCTAGCAAAAATGTATAAAACTAGCTTATAATTCTAATGCCTTTCGGCCTAAAGATAATGTCAAAAGTATTGTCAGCATATGTTAAAAGTATTGTCAGCAATACTTCAATTGTGGGAACAATTCAATAAATTCAGGTTCACGCATATCGTGTATCCATAAAATCAATTTATAAATGTCTGGTCCCATAGTTGAGGTATTGCACTCGCTACACAGTTGTGCATGCTTGCAATTCTTGTGTATTGCCAAAACTCAAATGTATAGACAATCGGAAAATAAAATGTGTTGACTGATTGAGTCGTTATTAAACCGTCGTTGCGTTCATACTTGCTTCCTCTTTCTACACCGTCGTTGTGTTCGTACTTGCTTCCTCTTTTTACATTTTGGCGACCGTGAAAGGACAATTCACTAAAAAAGTTTAGTTGCCTGCTTTATTTTGTTTTCTTTAAAATAATTGTAATTTCAAGTGATTTTTTTTGTTTTTGTTGTTGTTTGCGTTGTTAAGTGTTGTGTGAACGAAAGAACTAAAAAAAAAAATTTAAATGTGTCAAGCAGAAAGTGTTAGTGTAATGGACTAAGAGTATTACTCAGAAAACCAGGAAAGGTTGGGAGAAGAAATTTGCCGCATAAGCCGCAATTATGCAAAGGATTCCGAAAAGATCAAAGAGCGAATGTTAAGTGATCTTAACATTCACATAGACGGAATAGATAAAGGACTTCAGGAAACTTCTGCTGATGGGAAGGCATGAACTCAGAAAGTTTCCAAGACACCTGCTGTTGACACAGAAGGAAGCCAACAAACATCTGCAGCGGGATTTAATAATCAGCCTTCCATAACGATAACCAAGGAGATCTTTCTATTGCGCGTAAGCAACTTGGAGAAGACGCTGGAGAGAATTTTCAACGAGCTGGCTCTGGGACAAAGCGAGGCTTACTGCAGGATAAAGTCCAGGTCAATTGAGCGAGTTGGAGCGATGTTGTGGAACTATTCAGGAGACTCGGCCAAGACTTATTCATTCACGAGGTCGAACGCTATTTCGACGTGCAAGAACGAGTTGAGCTGGCGTTGGTGGAGCTGTGTGATCGAATAGATAATCCCAAATCTACTGAGAAGCCATCATAGTCACCAGTCGCTCCAACTATAAAACTGCCCAAAATTGAGCTGCCAGAGTTCGATGGGAACTATCTCAACTGGCGGCAATTTTATGATCTGTTCAAACAACTTATACATGACCAACCGATTCCTGATGCGCAAAAGCTATACTTCCTACGTGCGAATGTGACAGGAGAAGCGCACAATCTAATACAGCATTTCCAGCCCACTGACAAAAATTATGACGTGGCATGGAATACTCGGTTGATCGGTTCGATAATAGAAGGTTGCTGCTGACAGCTCAATTGTCGAAATTGCTGTCACAATCACCAGCAATTGGAACAGCTTCCAGTCTGAGACGATTGCATGATGCCACAAAGGAGGGAATGCAGGCAACATCCAATCTTTGATACGAAGTCACCAATTAGAAATCTATAGTGGTCTATCTAATGCTCCAAAAGTTGGACAAGGAGAGCAGAGCGCTGTTTGAACAAACCTTAGAGGATCCCAGAAGCAGTCCCAGTTTAGATGCTTTTTTCAAATTTGTGGAATCACGCTTCCAAACATTGGAAGCAATTTGTAGTCGTGAAGAGAGAAAAAAAGCATCAGCGTTTGTCGCTTCCACTAGTGCCAATAGTATCGATTGCGCTATGTGCAGTTCAAATAAGCATGGTTTATATAACTGTACTAATTTTTTGTCTCTTACAGGTCCGGAACGAGGCAAAGCTGTGTACAAGCTGATGTTTTGCAAGCATTGCATAAAGAAAGCCCATTTCGCCCAAACATGCCAGTCCAGAGGATGCCAAAAATGCGAAGGAAGACACAACAACCTTCTTCATTCACAGTAGACGAAGCAAGACTTCTCTCCAAATAGGCAGATCAACAAACCAGATAATTCAACAAATTTTGGTAAGCGTAATAAAAATTTCCTAAATTCAAAAACTGCAATCCAACGGAACGAGCATCCCTTGCCGTGCAATGCTAGATTCAGGCTCACAATTAAATTTCTTAACGCAGTCCCTTGCCACTGAGTTGGGCCTCAAGCAACGTCGCAAGAGTGTGCCAATAACGGGAATAGGGGCAAAGAATGCAAGGCAGATTTCGTCACTAATGTAACGTTTGAGTCAAGAACATCCGGATTCCAGGCAACTATAGAGGCAAGCATTATGTCTCGCATTAGTGACTATAATTCAAGTGCGCAAATGGACATGTCTCGCTGGAAAATTCCACCCAATATACGACTGGCAGATCCTTCAAGCTTTAAAAATCAACGTATAGACATGTTAATAGGGGCCGGCATATTTTTTGAGCTATTCTTGCCAGGAGAAGTCAAGATTTCAAATGATCTTCCTTTGTTACGAAATACAAAGCTTGGTTGGATATTGGCTGGAAGCATACCACCAATACAAACAGACACATCAACTCCCGTTCATTGCCACATAGCTACAGGTCCTACGCTATCTTCTTTAGACAAATTGGTGCGGAGATTCTGGGAAACGGAAAATCATGATATGCCAGCAAATACCATGAGCAAAGAAGAACATGACTATGGAGAACATTTCAAGAAAAACGTAAGAGTAAATGATAGCCATCAGTTTGTTGTGTGGTTACCATGTAAAAAGGATCCAAGCGTTGTTTTGGGAGACTCGCTCGAAGTAGCTAAAAGGCGCTTGAGCAGAAACTAGACAAAAATCAAGAGCTGAAATTGTTATACGGAGACTTTATGCGAGAGTACTCTTGGTCATATGAGTCCAATTGATGAAAGCAAACTGTGCAACACTCATTTTGTAATCCCTCATCACTGTGTTATAAAACCCGAAAGCCCATCAACAAAGCTAAGAGTGGTATTTGATGCATCAGCTAAAAGTACCTCTGGATATTCACTTAATTACAGTTTAATGGTTGGCCCAACAGTTCAACCAGACTTGTTTTCCATTATAACCAAGTTTCTAATGCACAGATATGTTTTCACGGGCGACATAAGCAAAATGTACCGATAAGTGTTAGTAGATCCTTGTGATAGACTGTTTCAGCTAATTTTGTGGAGATCGGAACGCAGCAGTCCACTCCAATTGTACCAGCTGAATACAGTAACTTATGGTAGAGCATCAGCGTCAAATCTGGCCATTAGATGCTTAGTAAAGCTCACTGAAGATGTTGAGGAACAATATCCTCTTACATCGCAGATTATAAAAAACAATTTTTATGTAGACGATTGTCTTGCAGGTGCTGAGACTATAGACGAGGCTAAAAACCTATTAACAGATGTCAACAATGTCTTAAAAATGGGTCACTTTGAGGTAAGAAAATTTTGTTCTAATCATCCTGATATATTGCAGAACATTCCTGAAGTACATAAATTTTATTTATTTATTTATTTCATCTACAGAAACTAAAAAATTTCATTACAGATTACATAGGTAAGGATATATAACATGGATCTTAAAAAAAAAAAATAATAATAGTAATAATAGTATAATTAACAATAATATAAAACAAATGAGATGGCAAAAAGGAAAATATAACTCCATCAAAAAGGAGTCAAGAATGTAAAGTAGTTAAAATAATTAGCAATTTATTTTTAAAACTTTGCCTTGAACATAATGAAAAAAAGTCTAATGCAAAGGACACTGCGTTAGCCTAATTTAAACAACGATTAACAGGTTCATTGATAGCATAATTAAATCTGTGAAAAGGAATATGAAACAGAGTTCGTTCCCGAATTCTTCGACCAGGAAAATAAAAATTTAAAAGCGATAGCAAATGTGGACAATTAATTCGATAGTCTAAAATATCTTTGACAAACATGACTGAGTAATATTTGCGACGGCATTCAAGTGTTTGTAGACTAATTAAAGTGCACCTGGTTGAATATGTCGGCATCTCAATACTCCAATTTAATTTAAACACGACGTACCTAGTAAGTCGCTTTTGGACTTTTTCAATTCTAGCTGAATGGCTACTGTAGAATGGGTTCCAAACAACGGAACAATATTCTAACACTGATCTTACGAGAGAGACATATAACGATTTTAATGCATATGGATCAGTGAGATCTCTAGAATTTCTTTTTATGAACCCAAGCATAGAGTTAGCTTTGGCTATTATATAGTCAAAATGTTCAGTAAATCGAAGCTTAGGGTCTAGTATAACCCCAAGATCTTTTTTTAATAAACTCTTTCTAACGTATCACTCTCAATATTGTAACCAAACAAGATTAAGGAGTTCTTTCTATTGCAAGACAGTACTTGGCATTTCGGAACATTAAGACACAAATGATTTGTTTTGCACCAGGTAGAAAGTCTATCTATATCTTCTTGAAGCAAAGAGCAATCATTTTCACATTTAATTTCTTTATAAATTTTCAAGCCATCTGCATATAGCAGACATTTTGAGTTATAAAAGTTAAGAGGTAGATCATTAATAAACAAAAGAAAGAAAAGTGGCCAAAGGTGGCTTCCTTGAGGAACGCCTGACGAAACAAAAATTGTGTCGGACACATATTTATCAATTTTTACATATTGAATGCGACCTACCAAGTATGATTCTACCCATTTCAGAAAAACTGAGTGAAAACCTAGGTTAGAAAGCTTCCAAATCAAAACTTTGTGATTGACTTTATCAAACGCCTTCGCAAAATCGGTAAAGATTATGTCAGTTTGACAATTATCTTCAAAATTCTTTACAACATCATTACACAATATAGTCAGATTAGTGGTAGTTGACCTACCAGCAAAAAAGCCATGTTGATAAACAGAAATTATTTCCTTAACATGAAATAATAATTTTTGGTACAAAATCTTTTCAAAAATTTTTGGAATTGAAGCCATTTTGCAAATGGGTCTGTAGTTCGTTATTTCGTGTTTAGAACCTGATTTGAAAATAGGCGAGACAAAAGAGATTTTCCAATCATTAAGAAAAACACCACAACTTAAAGACATGTTGAATAACATTGTCAATGGTTTTGCAAGTGAGCGCGCACAAAATTTCAAAACTATTGCAGGAAAACCATCTGGACCAGGATTTCTATTGGAAACTAAAGCTTTAAGAGAATTTTCAACTTCATCCTCAGTAACTACAAGATGACCAATGTCTAAAACAGATGAAGAATTAGTATGATTGGTGTTAAAATTGTAGATATTTTCTGAGCAATAAACAGATTTGAAATATTCCGCAAACAGATTACAAATATCCTTCAAATGATCAGATGTTTTACCTGAATATTTCATGCATTTAGGTAACCCATTAGATTTTCGTTTTGAATTAATAAACTTCCAAAAGCATTTACTATTTCGTTTGAGATTAGCTTCTACAGATTTAACAAATTTTTTGTATAAATCGCTTTTAAGATTATTAAACTCATTTTGCAATTTGTAAAAATTAGTTCGCGACAAAATATTATTTTTGTTAACTTTAAACTTAAAAGCTTTATTTTTTTTATTTTTTCGTTTCAAGAGCCGTTTATCAAACCATGACGGATAAGAATTATTTTTTAATGCTTTTTTTTGGAACAAATGATTGAATAGCTTGTTTCAAAACATCTGTAAACCTTGAATAAGCCTCATCAAGATCATTTGTTCCCATAAAATGATTCCATTGTATAGAAGAAACTAGCTGTGCCCGCGACTTCGTCCGCGTGGAATAGTGACTTTCAGCAGCATTTTTAACTTTTTAGTAAATAAAACTTCTAGCCTTAAAAATGGCGGTACATATTTCCAAAAAAAAACATTCAACCCCTATTTCAACACTTTGTAGCCCTGTTAAAAATACTTTTGAGACCGTAGTTTTTGAATTCCCATTTCCGTTCCCGTGGGAATATAAGGATAGATATATAGCCTTTATGCTTCCGCATGTTCTAGACCATCTCTGTAGCAAATTTAACCAATTTCCGGCGGCTACCAGTTCCAGGTGTGCTAGGAACTTGAAATTTCACACTTTGTCTATTTTTGGGCTAGTTAGAGAAAATCTAAAAAAAAATGTTTGGAAAAGCTTTTAGTTTCCCGGAAAATTGACGTTGCGTTTTCGCAACACCCGCCAAATGTAGTAGCAAAATCATCAAAGAAAAAAAATTTTAAATACGGAGTTTAAATCATTTTTATTGACAAAATATTCATCAAATATTTGTTTTTGTGTGATGGTATCCATCAAAGCATTTTGGATGAAGTGCTACGTTACACTTTGTGCAGAAAAAAATGGTTTGACTAGAACATTTCCGACAGCGAAGACGTTTTTTTGTTTCGATGATAGTGTGTTTCATGTCATCGAAACGAACCGCTTCATTAGGGTTTTCATCTCGTTGAATAGGCTGACTGCTGCTTGTCTCTGATCTCAACAAGGAATCGACAACAAATGCTATCATATGCTAAAATATCTTGTCCGGTCCTGTTGACTTTTTTGGGCGGCTTCTGAGTAGGAACTGTTGAATTTCTTCAGGAGTGCTCAAGGTTGTCTGCTGGATCGTTGGACGGATTTTCATCGCTGAATTGGATGGTCTGTTGGGGGGCTTGTGCGAGTTGAATTGAGGAGTTGACTTCTTCCAAAAATGCAGGGTCCAAGCGTGGATTTGGTTTGAAGTATTCATCAAAGAAGTCCGCAAATCCTTTGGCTCTATTTGCGTTGATTGAAGCTTCGCCATGGGCTGGAGCCTGTTTTGGAGAAGAATGTCGTTGTGATAGTTCACTGCGTTCTTGAACATGATGTTTACGCATCTGAGCTCGCTGGAGACCGCCTGGTAGTTGTTGTTGATGGTGTTTAGTTCCCGTTGCTGAATACGTTGTAGCAGCTTCCTCAAGTGTTGCCTGTGGTGGTAGAGCTTCTGTATGTAGTCGGGCAGGTGCTCGTATTTGTCCCGGGAAGTTCTTGGCTGCCTATTCTTCCCAAGCGAAGATTCAATTACGGTTTCCAGATTGTCAATTGCTGTATCAATTTCCTCATTCCGGAGGTTTGTGTTGGTTGACGGTAGTGTGTGTTAGTTGGCTAGCAGTGTCTAGCTTTTTGTAGTTGACGAAGCCCACCTCTGGTTGGTTCACAGAGATTATCTGGTGCCGGAGGTTGATTGAAAGAAGGACGGCCTCGTGATCCCAATCGCTGGTTATTGTCGTGCAGACGAAGTTTCGGAGCTCCGGAAGGATAAATATAGGATTAGATGTTACGAGGAAAAAGTCGAGCTTCTATGGTGTCCTTGGGAAGGTGGGTTTGGGTTGGGACACTACTACCAGAGAGTGATGTTCTATATTTTCGTCCAGCTAATTGACAATTGCATTCCCGTCACTGTTGTCTTGTGTATCCATCCATCTTCGGTGTCTAGCGTTAAAGTCTCCTCCAATAAGTTCATAGGTGCTTCTGCATAATATCCTGTTCAAGGTATGGAGATCGTCTCTGATGTCTGATGCTGTTGCCGTGCATTTGTTGTAGATGCTGATGACTGTAAAAAATAAATCAATTGCCAAATATTTCTATTCGTTTGTGGTTTTACAATACACCACTCATTCACGAATTATTGGTTTCATTTTTTCCAGGAAAAATAAATATAAATTTTCTGTTGAAAAAATAAATTACCTGGGCTATTAGGTTTTTTATAACTATTGTGTACAGTCCAATTATTTCTAAGAATTTCTAACCCTTTACCGTGGTTTTTCCAAAATAGCTGTGGAATGAATTTTCGGTTCTTTTTTAATAAAAATTTTTTTTTATAAAGTGCACATTATTTCGAAGAAACCAAATTTTATATGCAGAGAAAACCCAACGGAAATTTTTTTTTTTCTTTTGGTAAATGCTACTACTTTTGGCGGGTGTTGCGAAAACGCAACGTAGGATTTCTACCTCACCTATCAATCAGGTAACCCGTATGATTTGCATCAAATGTACATTGAAATATAATTTGAATCTTTCCCTAACAGTTTGTGAAAAAAAATTTAAAATAATAAGATGTTGGTACACTTTTTTAGTTCCTCAACAAAGGCTACCTCAAAATTTCCGAAATGACAGTTTTTGACGGTGTTCAAAAGACTACAAAATTAAGTTTTTGAAAAAATCCAAAAACAGGTCGATTAGATATTTTAATAAGCTTTCAAAATCGATTGTTAGTTCATTAAAACAAAGGATCCTTTAAGCTGGAGACGCTCTCAAACATGACGTTGCGTTTTCGCAACGCTAGCCGGAAATGGGTTAATGAAATCTGTTTAGCAGTTTGAACGGGAGACATACGAAAAACATACCAACATAGCTACATTCGCATTTTCAATATTAGTAAAGACTCCCGTTCCCGTGGGAATATGGTGACCGTTTTCGTGGGAATATGTGGATAAGTTAAAGTTAATGTTACTCCGGGATTATGGAGCTTTCCAACGGTGGAAGAATTTTTAAAATCGGTGCGGTAGTGTAAAAGTTCCCTTATACGTTCCTGATCCCGTGGGAATATAGGGAAAAAATATATTGTCTATGTCTTTCCTCACGTTCTGAACAATCTTTGTTTAAAATTTCATTTAAATCGGTTTATTAGTTTGGGCGGGAGATGGTAACATAGAACGACGGACAGACAGAGCTCCTTTCAGACTTATTATATTACTAAGGACTCCCGTTCCCGTAGGAATATGTGGATGAATTAAAGTTAATGTTACACAGGGATAGTGTAGCATTCTAACGGTGGAAGAATTTTTGAAATCGGTATTGTATATAGGGATCCGTAGGAATATGGGGATGAATTAGTTTTTATGTTACTCGGGGATAGTGTAAAATTCTAACGGTGAAAGAATTTTTGAAATCGGTGCTGCAGTGTCAAAGTTCCCATATACGTTCCTGCTCCCGTGGGAATATAGGGAACCGTAGCAATATGGGGATGAATTAGTTTTTATGTTACTCGGGGAAAGTGTAGCATTCTAACGGTGAAAGAATTTTTGAAATCGGTGCTATAGTGTCAAAGTTCCCGTATACGTTCCTGCTCCCGTGGGAATGTTGGGAACCCTAGGAATATGGGGATGAATTAGTTTTTATGTTACTCGGGGATAGTGTAGCATTCTAAGGGTGAAAGAATTTTTGAAATCGGTGCTGTAGTGTCAAAGTTCCCGTATACGTTCCTGCTCCCGTGGGAATATAGGGAACCGTAGGAATATGGGGATGAATTAAATTTTATGTTACTCGGGGATAGTGTAGCATTCTAACGGTGAAAGAATTTTTGAAATCGGTGCTGTAGTGTCAAAGTTCCCGTATACGTTCCTGCTCCCGTGGGAATATAGGGAACCGTAGGAATATGGGGATGAATTAGTTTTTATGTTACTCGGGGATAGTGTAGCATTCTAACGGTGAAAGAATTTTTGAAATCGGTGCTGCAGTGTCAAAGTTCCCATATACGTTCCTGCTCCCGTTTGAATATAGGGAGCCGTAGGAATATGGGGATGAATTAGTTTTTATGTTACTCGGGGATAGTGTAGCATTCTAACGGTGAAAGAATTTTTGAAATCGGTGCTATAGTGTCAAAGTTCCCGTATACGTTCCTGCTCCCGTGGGAATGTTGGAAACCTTAGAAATATGGGGATGAATTAGTTTTAATGTTACTCGGGGATAGTGTAGCATTCTAAGGGTGAAAGAATTTTTGAAATCGGTGCTGTAGTGTCAAAGTTCCCGTATACGTTCCTGCTCCCGTGGGAATATAGGGAACCGTAGGAATATGGGGATGAATTAAATTTTATGTTACTCGGGGATAGTGTAGCATTCTAACGGTGAAAGAATTTTTGAAATCGGTGCTGTAGTGTTAAAGTTCCCGTATACGTTCCTGCTCCCGTGGGAATATAGGGAACCGTAGGAATACGGGGATGAATAAGTTTTAATGTTACTCGAGGATAGTGTAGCATTCTAACGGTGAAAGAATTTTTGAACTCGGTGCTGTAGTGTCAAAGTTCCCGTACACGTTCCTGCTCCCGTGGGAATAAAGGGAACCGTAGAAATATGAGGATGAATTAGTTTTTATGTTACTTGGGGGTAGTGTAGCATTCTAACGGTGAAAGAATTTTTGAAATCGGTGCTGTAGTGTCAAAGCTCCCGTATACGTTCCTGCTCCCGTGGGAATATAGGGAACCGTAGGAATATGGGGATGAATTAGTTTTAATATTACTAAGGGATAGCGTTGCATTCTAACGGTGAAAGAATTTTTGAAATCGGTGCTGTAGTGTCAAAGCTCCCGTATACGTTCCTGCTCCCGTGGGAATATAGGGAAAAAATATATAGTCCATGTCCTTCCTCAGGTTGTGTGAACGGGAGACATACGAAAAACATACCGACAGAGCTACATTCGGATTTTAAATATCAGTAAAGACTCCCGTTCACGTGGGAATATGGTGACCGTTCCCGTAGGAATATGGGGATGAGTTAAAGTTTTTGTTACTCGGGAATAGTGTAGCATTCTAACGGTGAAAGAATTTTTGAAATCGGTGCTGTTGTATCAAAGTTCCCGTATACGTTCCTGCTCCCGTGGGAGTATAGGGAACCGTAGGAATATGGGGATGAATTAGTTTTAATATTACTCGGGGATAGTTTAGCATTCTAACGGTGAAAGAATTTTTGAAATCGGTGCTGTAGTGTCAAAGTTCCCGTATACGTTCCTGCTCCCGTGGGAATATAGGGAAAAAATATATAGTCCATGTCCTTCCTCAGGTTCTGTGAACGGGAGACATACGAAAAACATACCGACATAGCTACATTCGCATTTTCAATATCAGTTAAGACTCCCGTTCCCGTTGGAATATGGTGACCGTTCCCGTAGGAATATGGGGATGAGTTAAAGTTTTTGTTACTCGGGGATAGTGTAGCATTCTAACGGTGAAAGAATTTTTGAAATCGGTGCTGTAGTGTCAAAGTTCCCGTATACGTTCCTGCTCCCGTGGGAATATAGGGAACCGTAAGAATATGGGGATGAATTAGTTTTTATGTTAGTCGGGGATAGTGTAGCATTCTAACGGTGAAAGAATTTTTGAAGTCGGTGCTGTAGTGTCAAAGTTCCCGTATACGTTCCTGCTCCCGTGGGAATAAAGGGAACCGTAGAAATATGGGGATGAATTAGTTTTTATGTTACTCGGGGATAATGAAGCATTCTTACAGTGGAAAAATTTTTGAAATCGGTGTTATAGTTTCTAAGTTCCCGTATACATTCCCGTTCCCGAGGGAATTTAGGGATAAATTGTAGCCTATGTGTTATTCTGATGTATAAGCTATATTATTGGAAAGTTTAATTGAAATCCATTCAGCAGTTTTTGCGTGAAAGAGGAACAAACATACATCCACACATACAAACTTTCACGTTTATAATATTATTAATTAATTAATTAATTAATTAATTAATAGGATGAAATCATTCATTGCATCAAAATTTGCATTGTGGAAGTCGCAAATAAAATCCCTGTCATGAAGTGATTTCTTCATAAAATGCATAAATTTTATATTTAGATGTAAGGCATCATGATGTTTTGTATTATGAGAAACAGGTACATCAGCCAGGTCAATATTCAAGATTAACTCTTTGTCAACATAAACTTAATCAAGTATTCGATTCAAACGGTTTTTGTATTTGTTCATTTGAATAAAGTCAAACTGTCCAAAAAAATCGACAACTAGAGCGTCAACATCACTTACAACTTTAAAAGGAATAAGTTGCATTTCATCGTAATCGAACTCCCATTTCACATCGCCGAGATTAAAATCACCAGCGTAAACAAGGTGCTGATTATGGTTAAAATTATTAAAGATTTGCAAACAGTTGTTTAAATGAGTATTATAAACATCGAAAGAACTATACGGTGGAATATATGTAGCTAACATTAACAACCAGTTCCTCTTTAGAATGAAAACTAATTCTAACAATAAGTTGGTCAATATCAATATCATCAAGATGCGTTGTAAGAATCCTTTCAGACACATAATTGGAACGAACAGCAACTAGTACTGCTCCACCTCTATCTTTTCCAGTAATACGCGGGCATCTGTCTTTTCGATATACGGTGTAAAAGTTGCTATCAAACAATTCAGAGCTTAAATGGCTACTAGTAAGCCACGTTTCGGTGAGAAGGATGATATCATGTTCACACGAAGAAAATGATACAAATAACTCGTTTAATTTGGTTCTTATACCACCAACATTTTGATAGTATATTGATAAATCGTACGCAGAAAAGGTAGATTTAACAGCAGCAACATTTGCATCAGGAACAATAGCAATTTGACCTGAGTTGTGACTCAGGGTGGATTCATAAGAAAAAGGTACAGCAGCAACATTTCTAACATCAGCAACGACAGCAATTGAGTCAGAATGGCGAATCACGTTTGATGTTCCTTCATTTGAAACGCCGCGTTTTTTTGATGGTATAAAAAATGCCTAATCCGAACACCTGCCGGCCAAAAATTTTCATTGAAAACGATCAAAGCAGCATCCACAGGAACACCAATTTTAAAATTGACAAAGCGTAAGTTGTCCGCAGATTCTTCGTTACGCACCAGTTTAAAGCAAGCAAGCCTAGAGACATCAATTTGTAATTTAGAAGCTGCATAATTAATAATAGATTAATGTGTAGTAGTTGGACGAAAACTTGAGAGATGAAACCATTTAAGTTTCTCTACAACATCAATTCCATTGAAAGCATTGTTATTGTTTCCAACAATAACATTTTTTTTAGTTAATTGACGAGCATTATTAACATTAACCTCACTTGCATCCACAGTCACATCATCATCAGAGTGCACAGCAAGAGATACACCAGCAGCGAGAGGCTCAGAGGTAGCGGGCACTACACTAACATCGATATTATCTGTTATTACGGATGATGACGTCGATGCATTTGATTTTACCTTCGAGCTGTTCACTGTAGAGACACCCACTGAACGAGAAACGGTGCAAGGGTTTTTTTTTCTTTTTCAATGTCAGCACTTGATCTTTTTAATGCAGGAGATGACAAATTGTCTTTTCTGTTTGAAGAGATTGATAAGCGATGTGAGTCATTGACCTTTGTCTTTTGACGCGAACGAGTATTGATTTGCGATTCACTATTAGTTGGTAGAGTTTTTTCTTTATTTGAGATTTTAATTAAAGAGGCATTAACTTCTTGTTTTAAGTTATTCACTTCAGTTTTTAGTTCAATGAAAGCTTCAGAGACTTCATTAAGTTTTGATAAACACTTAGTAAGGGAAGTATTCACGCAAGCATTGCACCTCCATAAAGCAAGCATTGCACCTTCATAAAGAACAACTAGTTGCATTTCATCAATCTGAAGTGATCAAAACGTTGGGATTAATCTGGGATCCCTCTTTGGATGCATTCAAATTTAAATTTAACTTTGATGAATTTAATCAATACGAGAAAGTATGCAAACGCACCGTACTAGCCAATCTTGCAAGGTTATTTGATCCTTTGGGACTACTTGGACCCGTGATAGTTCTGGGAAAACTATTCTTGCAGGAACTATGGAAAACAGATTTATCACGGGATGACTACGTCCCTGAAGATCAAGCAAACAAGTGGATTCGTTATTTGAAAAGTTTTTCGATGTTGAAAGATTTAAGCTTGCCAAGATATGTCTCTTGTCCAAGCAGTAAAGGAAACATCCAACTGCACGCATTCTCAGACAGCAGTCAAAACGCCTATGGATCATGTGTGTACTTGAGATCTGTAGAGGACAATGGAACTATTCACTCACAACTGTTATGTTCTAAATCAAGGGTTAGTTCTCTAAAGGCAACTTCTATAGCGAGGTTGGAGCTACAAGGAGCTGTTCTCATGGTTGAACTAGTAGCTAAGTTGTTCCCACTACTACATGATCAAATAAAAAGGGTATGTTACTATACTGATTCAACCACGGTACTAGCATTAGCATGGATAAAATCGCCTTCCTACACATGGGATAATTACTGTAATTTTTTTATTTATTTATTTATTTATTCATCTACAGAGAACAATAAGAACTCACAACAGACTAAAAATGTAATAATTGAAATAACAAAGGATTAGTAAAATAAATTCAAAATCAATAACAAATTATTCATAATAAAAGTAACAGATTATTTTTGAAGGCATCTCTGGTGCAGTTGATATAAAAGTCAATAAATACAGATATTGAATTTGCTTCCTTAATGCAACGAGCAACTGGCTCATTAAGACAATAATTACAGCGATGAAATAGCTCAAAAAATGGACGTCGTTCACAAAGTAGGCGAGATGGAAAATACAAACCCAACAAGCATAGCAGAGGCGGACAATCAATGTGAAAAAAATGTATTAAATCTCTTATGGGATAATAGAGTAGTACTTTTGACGAGATTGAATGCCATGCAAACCTATTAAAGAACATCTAGTTGAATAAGAAGGCATTTCAATATTCCAATTCATCTTGTAAATTATTAGGAATAATAGCCAGACGTCTTTCATTACTCCGAAGGCTGTAAATTGATGAGCTCTGATTCAACAGATTACCACTCCTAGAAAAAAATACTTTAAAGACTTTGGAAAAGTAAAGATGCTTTACGGGAAGTATATTTGAAGCGAAGAAAATTGGAAAACTATGCTCTCGTCTTCTCTTTTTGTAGATAATTCGTAAGATATGTTTTTGGGACACAAGCAAAGGTTGAATGTTACAGTTAAATGTGCCACCCCAACAAACTATTCCATACTGCAGTTTGGATTGAACAAGACCATAATAAAATATATTTAAAAGGTTTTCCGTACAAAATTTTCTTAGATGGTAGAACATATAAGTAGATTTTAACATATAATTTTTAAGAATTTTCGTATGTGAATACCAATTCATTTTACTGTCAATTAAAAGGCCAAGATATTTGAATTCATCGACAACTTGAATAACAAAGCATTTTGTGGAACAATTTGAATTTTCATTGAAAGACGTACTGCATAGTCTTGAATAGCATGTTCTCGAGCTTATAAATATGCTATTACATTCACAACTTTGAAATATAAGCTTTGGTAGGTGAAGATTAAGATGGTTGAAGGTCATAATTTTAGTCTTTTCACTGAGCACAAGTTTATGAGTAAAAAACCAGTGTCTTAAGATTTCCAAATCATGGTTGATATCAGCTATTAAATCTAACAAGGATGAAGCGGAGTAAACGCAAGCTGTGTCATCTGCAAACCCAATCTTCTTCTTTTTCATTTCCGGCGTTACGAGTAGTGATCTTGAAGCGATCACAACTCTCCCACTTTTCCGCTTCACACTAGTGATCCGCCTGTGGGGTACGCCGCGTTGACCTCAGAAAGCGTCGGCAAGCCTCCCGGTTTTGGATTGTTCCATGTTTGAGGCCAACCAAATGCTGCTGTTTTTGCATTTGCTTGTACCAGGTGTGTTTTGGCCTGCCTTTTCTTTTTCGTCGCGAATTTGTTGAAACGTTGTACGATATTGCCTTTTGGACGGCGTTCTGCGGATCTCTCCTTTGAACATGAGCCGGTCGTGCTGAATTTTGTCCAAGATGGTACTTTTGACATGAAGGCTTCCACGGATCTTAGTACTTCTAATTCGATCAAGCTTTGTTACTCCTGCTGTCATCCGAAGCCTCTTCATTTCGGCTGCCATCAATTTGCTCTCATACTTTTTGTACATTGTCCAACATTGTGAACCGTATGTCAGAGCTGGACGGACAACTGCTGTGTAGAGTCTTCCCTTCAACTTAGGGGGCATTTTTCGATCACAGAAGATAGCGGAGTTTTCTCGCCACTTCATCCACCCTACGCTTACTCGATGATTGATGTCGTCATCACAAGTTGCTTCACTATTGATCATAGATCTCAGATACTTAAACTTTTCACACTTGGGAAGCACATTTCCATTCAAATAAATGTCTGGAATAAGCTTGTCTGGATCTGAAAAAGGGCAGCACAGGTATTCAGTCTTTTTAGCGCTAATACGGTACCCATTTCCTTCCAGAACATCAATCCAAACGTCAAGTGCTCGTTGCAGGGATGTAGGATCCTCGCTTATGATGGCTCCATCGTCAGCAAAGAATAATTGTTGTACTTTATTGTCCGTTACTTTTCCTTCGAGCAAATAATCCAGAACAGCAATAAAGAGCAGTGGACTCAAGACACTTCCCTGATGTACACCTACTGTTATTTGGAATTCTTCGGTGACTCCAGCTGGGCATCTCACTTTTGTAACTGCCCCCTCGTACATGTCCATAATTATTCGCACATAGGCTTCAGGAACTCCTCGGTGTCTGAGGGCCACCCATATCAGATCTCTTGGTTGTCGATCGAATGCTTTTTCGAAGTCAACCAACACAATATGCAAATCCTCTGAGGCATCTCGGTGTTTTTCCATAATGATCCTTATGCTTTGGATTGCGTCTGTAGTTGACTTACCCGCGACAAACCCGCATTGGTCATCAGACAGCCTTATTATTTTCCGCAGTCGGCTATCCAAAACCCGCTCAACGATTTTCATAGTGTGGGACATCAACTTGATCGAACGATAGTTGTCACAGCTTCTGGTATCTCCCTTTCCTTTGTACATTGGAAGAAGAAAACTTTCCCTCCATTGATAAGGCAAACTGTCACCTCTTATAAGTTTGGAGATGAGAATCGTGAGCCATCTTAACCCGATGTCTCCCATATTTTTCCAAAACTCATATGGTACCTCGTCTGGCCCAATCGCTTTGCCTTTTTTAGAGTTCTTAACTGCCTCCCTAACTTCTTCGACTGTGACGTCAGATACTTCCGTAAAGTTAGGTGCAGCTGTTGGAAAGTGGCGCCGAGGAAACTGTTCATTCAAAAGATCATCACAATACTGTCGCCACCTGTGAAGAATTTTGTCGTCATCCACAAGTAGCACTCCTTGAGCATCATTGATGAACTTCGGCGAACGAATCTCCTGCGCATTTCTCCTTCTCTGAGCGGCTATTTTGAAAATGGTTGCTCCTTTATTCAAGTTGCTTTGTCTTAGCTCTTGGATTGCCTGATTTGCTTCAGCAGCTGGGGCAGAAATCTCTTCCAGCTCTCGATACATGCCCTCCGTGCTTTTTGCTTGAAGTTTAGCGCACTTTTTCTTCGCTTCTTTTCTGCAGCTCTTGTATTCCATTTTGAAACGCGCTTTTTCATTTGTATTTCTTGAGGGGCACTTCGACCAAGCTTGGAAAGCTGCTTTCTTCTTTCTAATCACTGCTTTAGCTTCATCATCCCACCACCAGGTTTCTTTAGCTTGTTGGTGGTGTCCTTTTAAGACTCCTAACAGTGATTTGGCTCTCTCTAAGCAGGTTCGTTGTAGGTGATCCCACATATTTTGTGCCGTGATTGCATTTGAAACTGCGTCGATGGTATTACACAGCTGACTTTGCATATACGAAATGAATTGCTGCCCTTGGGTTTTCTCCAGATTGTACCACTTGATTCTCCTAGGAGCCTTTGTTTGTTTGACTTCCTTCACCGCATCAGTAAAAAATTCTGTTAAAAGAAGACGGTGTTGTTGAGCGGCAGCTTCTCCTAGTATCACTTTGCAGTCTTTCACCCGAGATTTCATGTAATTGGTTACCAAATGGTAATCAATCTGGGTTTCATTTCCTCCACTGCTGTAAGTGATAAGGTGTCGGTCTTGTTTGATGAACATGGTATTTAGTACGATTAGACCGTATGACTTGCACATACTTAGAATATCTTCACCAGGAGTGTCCCTGGTGCCGAATCCCAAACCTCCATGGCAGTCTTCATAATTCTCGTTTGTCTTCCCGACATGTCAATTCAAATCTCCTCCAACAAACAAATACTGTTCTTTTGGGATGTTCTTAAGTAGGTTATGAAAATCAAGCCAGAATGCATCTTTTTCCTCCTGCTCACACCCTATTCGGGGAGCATATGCACTGATTATATTCCAGACCTTTCCTTCCATCACCAATTTAAGAGACATCAAACGGTCACTGGACTTCAAAATGGTCAACACGCTGTTATATAAACTTTGGTCAAGGATGATACCGACTCCGTTCCTACCTTGTTCCGTTCCATAGTAGAACATCTTGTAAGCCTTGGTCTTTGCATCTAAGAAACGGGCTTTGTTTGCTGTGTTTCGCCATTTCGTTTCCTGAACACACAAGATGTCCACTCGCCTCCTTCTCATCATCTCTTCGAGTTCGAGACATCTACCAGTCATACTTCCAACGTTCCAACTCGCGACTCTAAATTTTCGTCCAACTCGTCGCATTACTTTGCTAGCCCCCGGAATCCGTATAGCTCTGACCCGAACATTGCTGCTCGGTCCAGGATCAGCTCCATGCATAGCAATGGAACTGCCTGGCGGGGTAGTGCTTCTTATGTTCGCAAGTACTTCCATAATGCTCAAAATTTTTCAAAAATTTTCCTTTCATCCTTTTCGACACATGCATGCTCCATTTAATGAGTTTAATTTCCCTTTTACTACACCGGTGATCTCCAGTCGTGTAAACCTCGGGATCTGCATGCATACTTGGGGAGAGTTTTTAGGTGGTATGTGTGTCGCTAGACTCACTTTGATGTTAGTTGTCTAGGTATGATTGTTCCTTTAGTCGCCTTTTACGACAAGCGGGGAGGCGCTGCAGTGCTATTCTAACCCGACACTGCACCCAATAGTACAACCTTTTAGGGGTTGAATAAAAAGAAAGTTAATGTAAATTAAAAACAAAAGCGGCCCAAGGGCAGAGCTTTGAGGCACACCAGTGTCTATGTCAAACCATTCACTAAAAACACCTTCGACTCTTACTCTTTGTTTTCTATTTTCAAGGTATGAACCAAACCACTTAAGAATGAAACCCCTGAAACCAACCTTTTTTAACTTCAGTAGTAGAATACTGTGATTAACAGTATCGAAAGCCTTCGTTACATCAACGAACAGAGAAGCAGTAAATTTCTTTTTATTAAGACTATCATAGACTTCAGAACAAAAGCTCAGAAGAGCATCCTCTGTAGATTTATTTGCCCTGAAGCCATATTGACTTCCACTGAAGAAGGAATATTTATCCAGAAAACAAATGATTCTTTTTTTCAACAGCTTTTCAAATATTTTGGAAAAGACGGATATCAAAGAGATAGGTCTATAATTATTCAACTCTTTCCGATCACCTTTCTTAAATATGGGTATAACCTCTGCCATTTTTAGACAGTCAGGAAAGACTCCATTGAAAATGCTTTTGTTGAAGATATGAGCCAGAACGAAATCAATATTATTAGCAATTTGTTTCAAAAAGTAATTTGAAAAACTGTTGCTAGTAGACGAGTTTGAATTGTCTAATGCCATAATTTGCTGATATAGTTCAAAGGACGAAATCGGATCATAAAAAAAGCTCCTGCTTACACGCTCGCTTTCCAAGTAGATGCATTTATCAATTGAAACATCCGGTATTAGACCAGAATCGCTTAAATGTTTGGAGGCAACATTCGTAAAAAAGCTATTAAAAGTATTAGCAACATTTGCCGAACCTACAATAACTTTATTGTTTAAATTTAAACATGACTTTTCATACCTATTTCTTAAGACAATATTGTGTGGTTGTTTTTTGGATTTTACGCGCAGTTTACTCTTCTCCTCAATTCTTCTAACGAGATCTAGTGTAATCCAAGGTTTAAGTCTTTTTAATTTCGAATGTCTACTGATTGACGGTTCTGAGCACATATCAATATAAAAATTCAAAATATTGAGAAACTTATTAAAGGCGTCGGAGGGGTTATCCTCATAGGGTATGGTACGTTTCGTCATTTTTTTCTCGTTTATTGTTGTTTCGCCAAAGTTGTTTCGCTTTTTGTTGTTTCGCATTTTGTTGTTAAATTTTTCGTTTGTTTAGTTTATTTATTTTTCGATATTTCTCGCTTCGGTTTTCATTCGTTTCGTTTAAAGATCATTTGGCCTTTGATTACTTTATATTTGGCTCGTTTCGCTTTGTATTGTTTCGTTTTTCGATTAGTTCGCTTTTGTTTATATAGATTTTGATTATTTCGCCATCGTTTGATTGGTATTTTGCTTTTTGTGGATGAAAAAAGAGGCTAGAGGTGTAAAAATACGCGCGAATTTTGAATTTTTATATTGATATGTGCTCAGAACCGTCAATCAGTAGACATTCGAAATTAAAAAGACTTAAACCTTGGATTACACTAGATCTCATTAGAAGAATTGAGGAGAAGAATAAACTGCGCGTAAAATCCAAAAAACAACCACACAATATTGTCTTAAGAAATAGGTATGAAAAGTTATGCATTGAAGTTGAAAAAGAGGTACTTGTGTGCAAAGACAGATTTTATATAAACAAATTTAACAGAGCTAAAGAGGACTTAAAAAAAGAATGGGCAGTTATAAATGAACTTTTTAACAAAGATGTGTCCTCGTCGTCTCCGTCATGTTTAAATTTAAACAATAAAGTTATTGTAGGTTCGGCAAATGTTGCTAATACTTTTAATAGCTTTTTTACGAATGTTGCCTCCAAACATTTAAGCGATTCTGGTCTAATGCCGGATGTTTCAATTGATAAATGCATCTACTTGGAAAGCGAGCTTGTAAACAGAAGCTTTTTTTATGATCCGATTTCGTCCTTTGAACTTTATCAGCAAATTATGGCATTAGACAATTCAAACTCGTCTACTAGCAACAGTTTTTCAAATTACTTTTTGAAACAAATTGCTAATAATATTGATGTCGTTCTGGTTCATATCTTCAACAAAAGCATTTTCAATGGAGTCTTTCCTGACTGTCTAAAAATGGCAGAAGTTATTCCCATATTTAAGAAAGGTGATCGGAAAGAGTTGAATAATTATAGACCTTTCTCTTTGCTATCCGTCTTTTCCAAAATATTTGAAAAGCTGTTGAAAAAAAGAATCATTTGTTTTCTGGATAAATATTCCTTCTTCAGTGGAAGTCAATATGGCTTCAGGGCAAATAAATCTACAGAGGATGCTCTTCTGAGCTTTTGTTCTGAAGTCTATGATAGTCTTAATAAAAAGAAATTTACTGCTTCTCTGTTCGTTGATGTAACGAAGGCTTTCGATACTGTTAATCACAGTATTCTACTACTGAAGTTAAAAAAGGTTGGTTTCAGGGGTTTCATTCTTAAGTGGTTTGGTTCATACCTTGAAAATAGAAAACAAAGAGTAAGAGTCGAAGGTGTTTTTAGTGAATGGTTTGACATAGACACTGGTGTGCCTCAAAGCTCTGCCCTTGGGCCGCTTTTGTTTTTAATTTACATTAACTTTCTTTTTATTCAACCCCTAAAAGGTTGTACTATTGGGTGCAGTGTCGGGTTAGAATAGCACTGCAGCGCCTCCCCGCTTGTCGTAAAAGGCGACTAAAGGAACAATCATACCTAGACAACTAACATCAAAGTGAGTCTAGCGACACACATACCACCTAAAAACTCTCCCCAAGTATGCATGCAGATCCCGAGGTTTACACGACTGGAGATCACCGGTGTAGTAAAAGGGAAATTAAACTCATTAAATGGAGCATGCATGTGTCGAAAAGGATGAAAGGAAAATTTTTGAAAAATTTTGAGCATTATGGAAGTACTTGCGAACATAAGAAGCACTACCCCGCCAGGCAGTTCCATTGCTATGCATGGAGCTGATCCTGGACCGAGCAGCAATGTTCGGGTCAGAGCTATACGGATTCCGGGGGCTAGCAAAGTAATGCGACGAGTTGGACGAAAATTTAGAGTCGCGAGTTGGAACGTTGGAAGTATGACTGGTAGATGTCTCGAACTCGAAGAGATGATGAGAAGGAGGCGAGTGGACATCTTGTGTGTTCAGGAAACGAAATGGCGAAACACAGCAAACAAAGCCCGTTTCTTAGATGCAAAGACCAAGGCTTACAAGATGTTCTACTATGGAACGGAACAAGGTAGGAACGGAGTCGGTATCATCCTTAACCAAAGTTTATATAACAGCGTGTTGACCATTTTGAAGTCCAGTGACCGTTTGATGTCTCTTAAATTGGTGATGGAAGAAAAGGTCTGGAATATAATCAGTGCATATGCTCCCCGAATAGGGTGTGAGCAGGAGGAAAAAGATGCATTCTGGCTTGATTTTCATAACCTACTTAAGAACATCCCAAAAGAAGAGTATTTGTTTGTTGGAGGAGATTTGAATGGACATGTCGGGAAGACAAACGAGAATTATGAAGACTGCCATGGATGTTTGGGATTCGGCACCAGGAACACTCCTGGTGAAGATATTCTAAGTATGTGCAAGTCATACGGTCTAATCGTACTAAATACCATGTTCATCAAACAAGACCGACACCTTATCACAGCAGTGGAGGAAATGAAACCCAGATTGATTACCATTTGGTAACCAATTACATGAAATCTCGGGTGAAAGACTGCAAAGTGATACTAGGAGAAGCTGCCGCTCAACAACACCGTCTTCTTTTAACAGAATTTTTTACTGATGCGGTGAAGGAAGTCAAACAAACAAAGGCTCCTAGGAG
Organism: Melanostoma mellinum; assembly: GCA_914767635.1. Taxonomy (NCBI): domain Eukaryota; kingdom Metazoa; phylum Arthropoda; class Insecta; order Diptera; family Syrphidae; genus Melanostoma; species Melanostoma mellinum. The sequence continues at coordinate 101,127,163 of OU612060.1, forward strand.
AATTAAGTGGTACAATCTGGAGAAAACCAAAGGACAGCAATTCATTTCGTATATGCAAAGTCAGCTGTGTAATACCATCGACGCAGTTTCAAATGCAATCACGGCACAAAATATGTGGGATCACCTACAACGAACCTGCTTAGAGAGAGCCAAATCACTGTTAGGAGTCTGTTGAGAGAGGTGTGGGCACACCTTAAAAGTAGCCTCTCACCGGCCAACAGAGGGAGCTCTCGCCTCCACCTCGCGCCAGCCATCTTTAATTTCGATTTGCAGCCATCTTTTAAATTTCGATTTGCAGCCATCTTTAAATTTCCATTTTTGCGTCCATCTTTTTCAACTCGTTTATTTCCGACAGAGAGACGACCACGAGCTGCTGTCAATTCGCCAATTCGCCTTTTTTTAAGTTACAAATAAGAAGATAAAGACTAAGTAAGAAACTAAGTAAGTAAATTTAAGCAAACCATTGTAAATAAAATTATAATATTCTGTATTCCATTTACAAATAAAGGATTTGTAACCTCTCTCAAGAGTAAAATCAGTGTTTTTACTGAGGTTGACAAATAGGTTTCAGTTGCGACCAAAATAGCCGCAACATCTTACAAATCTTATTCGGAACATTCTTCATCTTATAAGCAACATAAGCCAAATAATCGCCATTATGCCACCTAAGAAGAAGACGACAGCCTTAAATCCAACTCGTCATCAAGAGGAATTCAACTGCTGCTGCTGCAACGAACCCGACTCTGCCTTTGATATGGTTCAGTGCGATCAATGCCTGTCGTGGAACCATTTTAGCTGTGCCGGTGTGAACAGCAGCATTGCCGAAAAGTCGTACACGTGTGAAAAATGCACAGGTAAGAGTATCTGCTTAAATAATAATTCTTTAGGAGTGGTTTCTGCGTCTGCTGCGGGTTTGCCAATTAGAGAAACCCACACGCTGCAAACATCCTCAGCCACAATAACCTCAACATTAACACAAAGCACTGTCACGGTTCCTGCCAACTATCCAGCCACATTTGCTGCCACTTACGGAAATACAACCGAAACATCAACTTCAAATGAAAGTTGTTTCCAGCCAACTGCGCCGTCGATTCCGGCGTTCCAACAAACTGCTGTGCCTTTACCTGCGTATAGTGCGGCCGAGGCTGCCGCCGTGCGTGGGGGCACAGCCAACAAATTATCACACCATGCTCAACATGAACCAGCGCAACCAATGTCTGCGCCTACACAAAATGCATTTAGAGTTTCTGCGCACAGTGCGGCCGAGGCTGCCGCCGTGTGTGGAACTCTCTCTCAACCCGCCTGTTCGATTGCAAGTTCGAACCAACCATACTCAGTTGCAACAATTCACAACATGTTCGGTCCGCCAATTGCGCCAACCATCGCCGAATCATGCTCAGTAACCGCACAGAATTACATGACCTCAACCCAGAATTTTCAACCATCCGCTCTGGTCACACACGGACATTTCTCAGGAGCAAATAAATTTCCTCAAGAACCTAAAGCAAATGGAGACCTGGTTCCTAAACTGTCATCCGACAAGCCAATGGCCGATTCGAGCTGTTCCAAGTCTTCCAAATCTTCGTCAAATAAGCGCCTTCAAATTCAGTTGCAGAAAATCGAAGAAGAACTCAAATTGCGAAAGGAAAGAGAGGCCGAGTACATTTCCAAAAAATATGAAGCCATGAATAGAGCCCTCGATTCTTCAGAGGAGGACGAAGAGATCGACCAAAATAGTGAACTAAAAGTGAAAGCTACAAATGCAAGCATACGCCATTGGGTTGAAGGAACGTCAGGGAGATACTATCCGCAGTCAACAGTGAACGTCAAATCGAATATTCCGGAGTTTCCACCCACCGTTTTGCAACCACTATGTGCTGATAGAAACTTGGGTGAAAGCGCAGCTAGGAGGTCATCACTTGGCGGCAACCAACAACCAGCATGCTCAACCGACGTTCCAGGTGCAGCTGTTCAATCGTTTGAAATTCACCATCGCCAACTACCGCAATTCTCAGAGAATACATTTACACGTCCGGCCCCGCCGCAAAGCTTTCAAGATCATCAAGCCAATCAACATCTCAACGCTCGGGTGGGCGAACACCTGCCTCCCAATTACCATCTGCCCTCGTCCACCAATGCGCAGCAATGTACGCACTCAAATACTTTTTTAACTAAAAATAATTTAGCAGCGCGACATCTGATTCGGGACTTGCCTGTTTTCGACGGAGATTCCTCGGAGTGGCCAATTTTCATCGCAAGTTATAATCGAAGCACAGAACTGGGCGGCTTTAGTGATGATGAAAATCTCATAAGGTTGCACAAAGCTCTTAGAGGCGGAGCGTTAGAAGCGGTACGGAGTTTGATAATACAACCGAACTGTGTCGGACGTGTAATTAGCACTCTTAGGATGCTATACGGTAGGCCAGAATTAATAATCAACACCCTTATTCGTAAGATCAGCCTGACGCCGTCGCCAAAAGCAGAAAAACTGGAAACTATCGTCACCTTCGCAATCGCGGTACAGAACCTTTGTTCTACAGTGGAAGCCTGTGGTAGTAGCCACCTCAACTTTCCTATGCTGGTTCAAGAGCTCGTCGAAAAACTTCCGCCAGCCCTGCGCCTCAACTGGGCCATCCACAAGCAATCGTTGCCGAGATGCACACTCGTCGAGTTCAGTGCATGGATGTACTCTATGGCTGAAGCGGCCAACGGAGTTCTTTCTTCAGCGCCTTCAACCTACTCGGAAGAAAAGAAACGGCACAAAGGCTGGACAGGTAAGGGGAATGTAAATACGCACTACAAAGCGGACAAAGTGTGCTATGTATGTAGCGGCGATTGCTCTTCAGTAGCAGATTGTAAAACGTTTAAAGAAGCAAGTCGTAACTTCAGATGGGAGCAAGTGAGAAAACACCAACTATGTCGCAGATGTTTGAGGAAGCATTTAAAGGACAGATGCAAGTCTGAAGCGGTATGCGGAAAAGGCAACTGCGTTCTAAAGCACCATCACCTTCTCCACAACGATCAGAAAGAATCTGAAAAGGACCTAGCTAAGGATGGAACTGTTGGTGTTCACCAAAAAGATTCGGATCATCAGAGCCACAACACGGACTCCATATTGTTCCGAGTAGTACCAGTATTTCTTTATGGGAACGGAACTAAGATAAGAGCCTTCGCATTTCTGGATGACGGGTCTTCCGTGACGTTGATCGACAAAGAGCTCGCAAAGCAACTGAACGTATCAGGCACTCCAAGGCCTCTGTGTTTGAAGTGGACTGGGAATGAATCGCGATACGAAAGCAAGTCCGAGCTGATCAACCTTCAAATTTCAGGCACTACACAGGGTGCAGAAAAGTTCGATATATTAGATGTGCACACAGTAGGGAAGCTTTGTCTACCACCTCAAACAATAAACCCAGGTGAACTGCAAGAGAAGTTTCATCATCTGAAAGGGCTGAACGTTGCCTCGTATCACAAAGCGGTTCCGCGATTGCTTATAGGCGTTAACAATGCACAGCTTGGGTTCCCCTTGAAATCCAAAGAAGGTTGCCAAAATGGACCTGTCGCCACCAAAACCCGCCTAGGATGGGTGATTCATGGGAAATGCGTCGAAGTGGTACATAGACCGGATAATGCTCACAGCTTTCATCTTTGTGAGTGCAATGACCTCGAATTGAACCGTCTAGTAAAAAAGTTTATCTGCGACGATAGTTTCGGAACTCAAGAGTCTACAGCGATGGTGATGTCCGACGATGACGCTCGAGCCCTAGAATTACTTAATAAACATACAGTTCGCAAAAATGGTAGATTCGAGACGACACTACTGTGGAAATTAGACGAGGTTCAGTTGCCAAATAGCTACCCCATGGCCAGAAAGCGGTTAGTTTGTCTCCAAAGGCGAATGCAAGGCGATCGAGTCCTAGCCGAGAAGCTTAACAATAAGATCGGGGAATACGTCACGAAAGGTTACGCTCGAAAGATTACGCAAGAAGAGATTTTGGAAAATCAAGACCGCTCGTGGTACTTACCAGTGTTCCCAGTGGAAAATCCAAATAAACCTGGAAAACTAAGGATTGTATGGGACGCTGCGGCTACAGTTCACGGTACATCGCTCAATTCTCTACTGCTCAAAGGACCAGACCAGTTAACCCCCTTGACCTCCGTCATCTACAAGTTCAGACAAAACAAGATTGCAATCTGTGGGGACATTATGGAAATGTTTCACCAGATTGGTATTCGAAGGGAGGATCAACATTATCAGCGTTTTTTATGGGGTTGTGACGAGAGTGGGAATCCAGACACCTATGTGATGATGGTGATGACGTTTGGTGCTACGTGTTCTCCAGCCACCGCACACTTCGTCAAGAACATCAACGCCGATCAGTTCGCGTCTGAGTTTCCGAGAGCCGTCCTGTCAATCAAGGAAAACCATTATGTGGATGATCTGATGGACAGCGTACCGACCGAGCATGAGGCCATCAAACTGGCGCAGGAGGTTCGACACATCCACAGGCAAGGTGGTTTCCACATAAGAAATTGGGTCTCTAATTCAACTATGGTTCTAAAAGCACTTCAATCAGAGCCAAAAGAGGAAATGAGCATGAACACCAACGTCGAGCTAGGGACAGAGAAAGTGCTAGGGATGTGGTGGAGCACATCTCTGGAGTGCCTAACCTTCAAACTCACCACAAACTCAAGTCAAAAAGAAATCCTTTTCGGTGGCAGACGCCCAACAAAGCGTGAAGTATTGAGAATACTTATGACAATTTTTGACCCCTTGGGACTTATAGCATGCTTTCTTATGTACATCAAGATTTTGCTTCAAGAAATTTGGCGATCGAAAATCAGTTGGGACGACGAAATTAAGGAAGAAGAGTACAAAAAGTGGTTGAAATGGGCTAATCATCTGCCTAAAATAGAAGCACTAAAAATTCCCAGATGCTACATTTCTTCCTCTTGGGGCGCAGAGGTTCAATTGCATACCTTCGTCGACGCCAGCGAAAACGGTTTCGCAGCTGTAGCGTACATAAGAAACTCCCAAGATAGCCTTATAGAGACCAGTCTTATTGGGGCAAAAACCCGAGTAGCGCCACTTAAAGCCCTTTCGATCCCACGTCTCGAACTTCAAGCGGCAGTCCTCGGAGCTCGATTCGCCAAACGCATCCAAGAGTCACACGGTATAGCCTTTGGGAAAAAATACTTTTGGTCGGATTCCAAAACTGTTCTCTGTTGGCTCCGATCGGATCACCGTAGATATCGCCAATACGTAGCGTTCAGGGTTTGCGAAATTTTGGACCTAACCGACATTGAAGAATGGAGATGGATTCCCACCAACATGAACGTAGCAGATGAAGCCACAAAGTGGCAAAAACCTCCAGAGTTTAAAGCAACCGCGCGTTGGTTCAACGGACCAGAGTTCCTACGATCACCAAAGGAGAACTGGCCGCAGGAGACAATTATAGGCTCCACGGTGGAAGAGCTGAAGACGAGTCTTGTTGCAACTCATATTCTAGGTCGAGAAAACATCTTTCGTTGTGATGAAATTTCATGTTGGTGGAAACTGCTGAGAAGTACGGGATACGTTCTTCGATTTGCGCATAACGCCAGCACCAAAATAAAGAAAACACCTAAAGAAAGTGGTCCTTTAACGCGCAGAGAACTCCAAATGGCACAAACCGAACTGTTGAGAGAAGCACAACTTGGTATGTACCCCGAAGAGTTTGCAGATCTTACAATGAACCGATATGTTCAAAAAGGCAGTCCCCTCTTTAACCTCACGCCGTTTCTAGACGAAAACCGACTTATCCGAGCCAACGGAAGGGTCTACTCCAAGGAAGAACCCATCAACTACTCCGGGTCACCAGTCATTCTGCCAAGATTTCATCGAATCACGACTCTTATCGTCAAGGATGTTCACGAGCGCTATAACCACCAAAACGATGAAACCGTGGTTAATACTCTTCGCCAACATTTCAACATTTCACAGATGCGGTCCGCTCTGAAAGCCATCAAGAAATCCTGTTCAAAGTGCAAACTTAACAACGCTCAACCACGCCCTCCACGCATGGCGCCACTTCCTCAAGCAAGACTTGCCTCTTTCTGCCGGCCGTTCTCGTACGTAGGGGTTGATTATTTTGGCCCTCTCTCAGTTACCGTAGGCCGAAGAACCGAGAAACGTTGGGGAGTAATCTTAACCTGTCTCACAATAAGGGCGGTACATATAGAAGTCGCTCATACTTTAACGACAGACTCCTGCATTATGTGCCTTCGAAACTTCATTGCCAGAAGAGGCACCCCACTCGAGTTTCACAGTGACAATGGCACTAATTTTCATGGTGCAGAGAGGGAGTTACGGGAAGCAGCGGCGAATATACAGAAAGACAGGCTAGTTGAAGCTTTCACCACGACCAGTACACAATGGAAGTTCATTCCTCCGGCCTCACCGCATATGGGCGGCTGTTGGGAGCGCTTAGTGCGGTCTATCAAAACGGTTCTTTACGCCATCGCACCAACAAGAAATCCTAACGACGAGCTCCTACGTTCTATGCTCATAGAAGCTGAAAACATTGTTAATTCGCGACCGTTGACGTACATCCCAATAGACCCTAAGAATCCGGAAGCCCTAACACCCAACCACTTTCTACTAGGATCGGCATGCGGTTCAAAACCACCAGTGGAATACAACGACAACGTGACAGTGCTTCGCAAAAATTGGCTCACCTCGCAGCAGTACGCAGACCACTTCTGGAGACGCTGGGTAGCAGAATACTTGCCAACCATTACCAGGCGAACAAAATGGTTCACACCGGCCAAGCCTTTGGAAGTCGGAGACGTAGTCCTGGTAGTTGATCCTAATAGCCCCCGGAACAGCTGGCCCAAGGGACGAATAGTCAAGGTTAAGCTCTCTAAGGATAACCAGATACGAAGTGCCTTCGTACAAACTACGAATGGAGTCTACGAAAGACCTGCAGTCAAGTTGGCTGTCCTCGATATAAAGGCTCAAGAAGACACCAGTCCGCAGGAGAAACTACTAAGGGGGAGTGTTGAGAGAGGTGTGGGCACACCTTAAAAGTAGCCTCTCACCGGCCAACAGAGGGAGCTCTCGCCTCCACCTCGCGCCAGCCATCTTTAATTTCGATTTGCAGCCATCTTTTAAATTTCGATTTGCAGCCATCTTTAAATTTCCATTTTTGCGTCCATCTTTTTCAACTCGTTTATTTCCGACAGAGAGACGACCACGAGCTGCTGTCAATTCGCCAATTCGCCTTTTTTTAAGTTACAAATAAGAAGATAAAGACTAAGTAAGAAACTAAGTAAGTAAATTTAAGCAAACCATTGTAAATAAAATTATAATATTCTGTATTCCATTTACAAATAAAGGATTTGTAACCTCTCTCAAGAGTAAAATCAGTGTTTTTACTGAGGTTGACAAATAGGTTTCAGTTGCGACCAAAATAGCCGCAACAGAGTCTTAAAAGGACACCACCAACAAGCTAAAGAAACCTGGTGGTGGGATGATGAAGCTAAAGCAGTGATTAGAAAGAAGAAAGCAGCTTTCCAAGCTTGGTCGAAGTGCCCCTCAAGAAATACAAATGAAAAAGTGCGTTTCAAAATGGAATACAAGAGCTGCAGAAAAGAAGCGAAGAAAAAGTGCGCCCAACTTCAAGCAAAAAGCACGGAGGGCATGTATCGAGAGCTGGAAGAGATTTCTGCCCCAGCTTCTGAAGCAAATCAGGCAATTTAAGAGCTAAGACAAAGCAACTTGAATAAGGGAGCAACCATTTTCAAAATAGCCGCTCAGAGAAGGAGAAATGCGCAGGAGATTCGTTCGCCGAAGTTCATCAATGATGCTCAAGGAGTGCAACTTGTGGATGACGACAAAATTCTTCACAGGTGGCGACAGTATTGTGATGATCTTTTGAATGAACAGTTTCCTCGGCGCCACTTTCCAACAGCTGCACCTAACTTTACGGAAGTATCTGACGTCACAGTCGAAGAAGTTAGGGAGGCAGTTAAGAACTCTAAAAAAGGCAAAGCGATTGGGCCAGACGAGGTACCATATGAGTTTTGGAAAAATATGGGAGACATCGGGTTAAGATGGCTCACGATTCTCATCTCCAAACTTATAAGAGGTGACAGTTTGCCTTATCAATGGAGGGAAAGTTTTCTTCTTCCAATGTACAAAGGAAAGGGAGATACCAGAAGCTGTGACAACTATCGTTTGATCAAGTTGATGTCCCACACTATGAAAATCGTTGAGCGGGTTTTGGATAGCCGACTGCGGAAAATAATAAGGCTGTCTGATGACCAATGCGGGTTTGTCGCGGGTAAGTCAACTACAGACGCAATCCAAAGCATAAGGATCATTATGGAAAAACACCGAGATGCCTTAGAGGATTTGCATATTGTGTTGGTTGACTTCGAAAAAGCATTCGATCGACAACCAAGAGATCTGATATGGGTGGCCCTCAGACACCGAGGAGTTCCTGAAGCCTATGTGCGAATAATTATGGACATGTACGAGGGGGCAGTTACAAAAGTGAGATGCCCAGCTGGAGTCACCGAAGAATTCCAAATAACAGTAGGTGTACATCAGGGAAGTGTCTTGAGTCCACTGCTCTTTATTGCTGTTCTGGATTATTTGCTCGAAGGAAAAGTAACGGACAATAAAGTACAACAATTATTCTTTGCTGACGATGGAGCCATCATAAGCGAGGATCCTACATCCCTGCAACGAGCACTTGACGTTTGGATTGATGTTCTGGAAGGAAATGGGTACCGTATTAGCGCTAAAAAGACTGAATACCTGTGCTGCCCTTTTTCAGATCCAGACAAGCTTATTCCAGACATTTATTTGAATGGAAATGTGCTTCCCAAGTGTGAAAAGTTTAAGTATCTGGGATCTATGATCAATAGTGAAGCAACTTGTGATGACGACATCAATCATCGAGTAAGCGTAGGGTGGATGAAGTGGCGAGAAAACTCCGCTATCTTCTGTGATCGAAAAATGTCCCCTAAGTTGAAGGGAAGACTCTACACAGCAGTTGTCCGTCCAGCTCTGACATACGGTTCACAATGTTAGACAATGTACAAAAAGTATGAGAGCAAATTGATGGCAGCCGAAATGAAGAGGCTTCGGATGACAGCAGGAGTAACAAAGCTTGATCGAATTAGAAGTACTAAGATCCGTGGAAGCCTTCATGTCAAAAGTACCATCTTGGACAAAATTCAGCACGACCGGCTCATGTTCAAAGGAGAGATCCGCAGAACGCCGTCCAAAAGGCAATATCGTACAACGTTTCAACAAATTCGCGACGAAAAAGAAAAGGCAGGCCAAAACACACCTGGTACAAGCAAATGCAAAAACAGCAGCATTTGGTTGGCCTCAAACATGGAACAATCCAAAACCGGGAGGCTTGCCGACGCTTTCTGAGGTCAACGCGGCGTACCCCACAGGCGGATCACTAGTGTGAAGCGGAAAAGTGGGAGAGTTGTGATCGCTTCAAGATCACTACTCGTAACGCCGGAAATGAAAAAGAAGAAGATTGGGTTTGCAGATGACACAGCTTGCGTTTACTCCGCTTCATCCTTGTTAGATTTAATAGCTGATATCAACCATGATTTGGAAATCTTAAGACACTTGTTTTTTACTCATAAACTTGTGCTCAGTGAAAAGACTAAAATTATGACCTTCAACCATCTTAATCTTCACCTACCAAAGCTTATATTTCATAGTTGTGAATGTAATAGCATATTTATAAGCTCGAGAACATGCTATTCAAGACTATGCAGTACGTCTTTCAATGAAAATTCAAATTGTTCCACAAAATGCTTTGTTATTCAAGTTGTCGATGAATTCAAATATCTTGGCCTTTTAATTGACAGTAAAATTAATTGGTATTCACATACGAAAATTCTTAAAAATTATATGTTAAAATCTATTTATATGTTCTACCATCTAAGAAAATTTTGTACGGAAAACCTTTTAAATATATTTTATTATGGTCTTGTTCAATCCAAACTGCAGTATGGAATAGTTTGTTGGGGTGGCACATTTAACTGTAACATTCAACCTTTGCTTGTGTCCCAAAAACATATCTTACGAATTATCTACAAAAAGAGAAGACGAGAGCATAGTTTTCCAATTTTCTTCGCTTCAAATATACTTCCCGTAAAGCATCTTTACTTTTCCAAAGTCTTTAAAGTATTTTTTTCTAGGAGTGGTAATCTGTTGAATCAGAGCTCATCAATTTACAGCCTTCGGAGTAATGAAAGACGTCTGGCTATTATTCCTAATAATTTACAAGATGAATTGGAATATTGAAATGCCTTCTTATTCAACTAGATATCAATATCTGTATTTATTGACTTTTATATCAACTGCACCAGAGATGCCTTCAAAAATAATCTGTTACTTTTATTATGAATAATTTGTTATTGATTTTGAATTTATTTTACTAATCCTTTGTTATTTCAATTATTACATTTTTAGTCTGTTGTGAGTTCTTATTGTTCTCTGTAGATGAATAAATAAATAAATAAATAAAAAAATTACAGTAATTATCCCATGTGTAGGAAGGCGATTTTATCCATGCTAATGCTAGTACCGTGGTTGAATCAGTATAGTAACATACCCTTTTTATTTGATCATGTAGTAGTGGGAACAACTTAGCTACTAGTTCAACCATGAGAACAGCCCCTTGTAGCTCCAACCTCGCTATAGAAGTTGCCTTTAGAGAACTAACCCTTGATTTAGAACATAACAGTTGTGAGTGAATAGTTCCATTGTCCTCTACAGTACAGATCTCAAGTACACACATGATCCATAGGCGTTTTGACTGCTGTCTGAGAATGCGTGCAGTTGGATGTTTCCTTTACTGCTTGGACAAGAGACATATCTTGGCAAGCTTAAATCTTTCAACATCGAAAAACTTTTCAAATAACGAATCCACTTGTTTGCTTGATCTTCAGGGACGTGGTCATCCCGTGATAAATCTGTTTTCCACAGTTCCTGCAAGAAATTCGCGCGAATTTTTTCACCTCTAGCCTCTTTTTTCATCCACAAAAAGCAAAATACCAATCAAACGATGGCAAAATAATCAAAAATTGAACTGTACCGGTTACTTTTGTATTATAACAATTTGCTTAGCTTCTCATCAAACTTTATTGAAAATTGATTAGAATCATCAAAGATATATCATATTTTAGAAGCATTTTCAGAACCAATTAGTTAGAAATAATATCAAATTTCGAAATACATATTGGGTGCATTGTTTTATTAACAAAAGCATTCAGTTGAACACCAAAACTGAACATATCAATAATAATAATCTGATAATGAGCGAAGTAATTGAATGCCAAAACAATACATTACCGTCGAGACAAAATGCGAAAAAACAGTTATCGAGATAAATAAAGTCCAAATAATCATTTGTAAGTTCAATGGAAATGCGAAACACATGGTTAGCAAGATAAGAAATGCAAAGTAACTGTGCAGCGAAATGATTGAAAATCTAAGTAACAGAAAAACAAAACACGCAATGCGAAGTAAACCAGAATAATTGTGTCAAAAACAAAATAATGGAATGCGTAATAAAATGTGCGAATCAATAGGCACCCATCCTCATAATACACTTCAAACCAGTTTTCTAGAAATAGGAGCTCATTCAACCTCATAAAGTTGATTCTACCCTCGGGCGCTGAAAGGATATCCTTATGAGACGGCTGATCTACTTTTTCATGGAAGGAGAGACATGTCATACAGTGATCAGAGATTTTTAAATCCGCTATAGAGCTGACTAATGATAACTCATTTGTTCGATCCAGTCTGACATAGATATGATCAATACAAGTTTTGGATGATCCAGTAACTCGAGTTGGTTTGTTAATGCAGGATTCTAACCCATTGGAAGACATAACAGATCTATAATTGCCCGTATCACAACATTCACTTAGCAAGTCAATGTTCATATCACCCAAGATGAACAAATTACCACAATTTTCAGCGAGAAGAAGAGAAGATAATTCCTGAGTAAATGCATCCTTACTTTTAAAATGAAATCTATAAAAACACCAAAAGACAAGTTTCTTTGAATTACTGAACAAGCTATTTTAAGAAAATCGGAGCACACAAGAGAAATAGAACAATACTCACAAGTCAAATTTTCACTAACAAATACAGCAACCCCACCAGCAGCATAAGAATTGTTACAGTTAGCATAAAATTTATAGCCAGGTATAGAGAAGAAATCTTTTTCATAGTCGAATATCCAAATTTCAGTGAGAAAAATTAAATTGGGTCTGTTTTTAAATGATTCTAACTGCGCAACAAGCAAATCAAAATTTGATCGTAGGCTTTGTATGTTTTGATGGATAACAGAGAAGCTATTTTTTAGAGAATTACAATGAATAATGAAAAACACTTTTACAAAAATCTATTTCAAAATCGCAAAACGGGGAATTTATGAAGTTAAAATGAGGACCTTCAAAATTATTGTTAATTACGTTAACCATTGATTACAAATAAAAATGTTAGGATAAATTATCAAAATCCTCAAAGCATAAAATTTTAACGATCTTTTCTCCTTCGATCTTTTTCATAAAAATTTCTCCATTTCTGGTCCATAAAAACGAACAATTTTTTTCCATCTTTACCTGCCTGGCTCTTTTGAACAGGCTCCTATTGAACATCGAAAGGCTCTCATTGATATAAATAGGGCACTCTTTATGCTGATCATCGCATATGGCTGATGTAATTTTTGTTGTTCGCTTTTTTAGCATAACTCTACGCTTACACTCCATAGATTTGAATTTAACACACAAGATGTTCAGAGTCTTCGATGCTTCGTTGTTTGGTGGATTGGTACGAATTGTTTTAACGAAACAAGATTCAATATCCTCTGAAGAAACATTTTCATTCAAACCATCTGTTAAAATCTTTACCGTCGAGCTCATAGCATTCTGCTTATCAACATTTGGAACCCCCACAATGTCAATGCATTTGGTTAAAGTTGTTTGTTGCAAAGTGTTGACGATGTGTTGCAGTTTATTAACTTTGCGAGACAATACAGCATTATCAACCTTCAAGCTACTAACCAGAAAAAGAGTATTGGAATTCATTTCTCTTAAAGAAACTAATTCGCTGCTTATGATGTTGTTCGTTTGCCTCAGCGCAATTATTTCCTTGTATAATATATCCAAAGTGATGATAGTGGTAGCGGCATCGGTGGTGGATGTAGTGGAATGATTGATAAGGTTGGCATTTTCACTAGGCAGCAGTGAAGAAGGAGGTGAATAGAAGTGCAGTTCTGATCCGGCTGATAAGTGGTTGTTGAGATCGGCTGATGTTTTTGGTGGTGTTGTTTGTAAGAACTGATCAGATGATGATGATGGAGGAATTCTCTTTGATGACGTTGGCTGTTTGTGTTGGTAAACATTCAACTTAGCAGCAAGCTGAGTAGTCGGAGGAGAGCGAAGAGAATTTCGCCTGTGTTGAAGAGCACAAGATGGGCAACGATATCTAACATTATTTTTTTCCATAAATGAAACATCACTTTGCTTAAGTTCTACACATTTTAAATGGAAAAATTCATTGCTAATTTTAGGTTGATTACGATCAATTCTTTTGTTACACTGACACGGCATTTTAAATGTTCAAATCGTAAAGTAACAACGTAAAGACTTATTTCAGATGAATTTATGAATAATATCAGAGCAAAAAAAGACTGTGACTAGACGTGAATGTGACTAGACTGACTAGACGTCTGCACAGACAGAGTGCAGATGTCCATACTCACTGCGAAAATATGCCGTCGTGGAAGAATGGGACGATTTGGCCTTTTATCAGCTCTTCAGAATGACAAAGCGCACTTTTCAACGTGTTGTTGATTTGGTTGAACCGCATTTATCAACTTCACAAGCACGGTAAGTCACAAATTAAATTACTCTATGTACTGCGTACATGATGTATTTGTATTTAATTGAAAAAAACTGTCTTTCAATTACTGTTCTCGCTATATTAACCCAGTGCAGATGGTAATGATTTTGATTCGGTTCCTGGCTTCTGGAAGTTTTGAACAAAATGTTGGTGATGGAATGCGGGTATCACAGCCAACTGTGACCAATTGTTTGCCTAAAGTGTGCAATGCGTTGCTCAAGTATGTTCCAACAATCATTCGAATGCCACAGACTGAAGCGCAACGACAAGCTGCCGCATTAGCATTTCATACATTGGCTGGTTTTCCGCGCACAATTGGTGCACTAGACTGTACGCATACGCACGTCAAAATACTGTCCCCAGGAGGATCACAGGTACTTCCATACACGAAATGTATAGCTTTTGATTACATATATGCCAATGAGTGTTTCTAAACAGGCTGAGTTGTTTCGCAACAGAAAGGGATACTTTTCGTTAAATGTTCAAACACTCTCTTCTGCCAATTTGAGAGTTTTGGATGTTGTCGAAAGATGGCCCGGTGCGAGCCATGATTCCACAATATTTTCTGCATCTTATTTGAAGCTTCGTTTCGACACCGGTCATTTTGGCAAGTACATCATGGTGGGAGATTCAGGTTATTCAAATACACCGTATTTGGCTACCCCCTACACATTAAATCACCCCGGATTGGCTGCGGACCCTATCAAGCGTCGATATCAAGCTTCACTTATACGTACACGCAATGTTGTTGAACGTCAGTACGGTGTACTAAAACGTCGCTTTCCGGCACTGCGACATGGATTAAATGTGGCATTGCCAACTGCTCAAAAACTAATAGTTGCGGCTTGCATTTTGCACAATATTTGTTTAGAAGAAGGGGAGATTGATGTTAATGCAGAATTGGAACTTCTTATAAATGCAGAGGAAAGAAACCAAGCATATGGAGAGTGCACTGAATCGCAAGAAAGTTCATTGAACCGAAGTAAAAATTCAGCACGAGATGAAGTACTGCAACACTTCCGTATTGAAGCACGATGTTATTAAAGGAAAAATAAAGAACTGCATATATGTACATTTAAATTGCATTTTTATTTTTATGTACATTATAATTATGTGTATTATATGAACATTATGTTTAAGTTATGTACATACATATGTATTTTCATAAGTAATTTAAAACATGTAGGTACATTAAAATCAATGTACATATATGTAGATGTACATAATGTAATCTATTCATTCACCGATTCTGAATGCCCAACCGTCGGCTTCGATTTATAACTTGCGTTATCCATTCCCAACGATATGACAGACCTAAGCACAGTTTCACGTGACGAGCAGGAGCAAGCTTATGCGTTGCGTGCAGCGATCATCAACTCTATTTGGTGATCAAAAAGAACTTTTTGTGGCGTATCTCCAACGCATCATGTAGCTCCCCACGATTGGAAGCAATTTGGCGCATTTCTTCTAATTTCCCATCCAATATAGTTTTTTCGAAGTTCATCTCGGCAGTATGTTTTCGGTTGTCTCGTCGATCCCTTTCAGCTAAGTATTCGTTTTTTTTTTGTTCCACGTCAGTTTTTCGGCTGACAAGGCCTTTCGTTTTATTGGACGCCTTTGAGAAGACGTTGGGAAAAACTGCATCTGGCCCGGAATCGGTTTCGCCTCGTTTTCGGTGCCAGGCAACTCAACTTGTGACAGCGATTCGTGAGCAAGGTTCACAGATTCTGTGTTGCAAACTTCAACGCCACCATTCGAAAGATTTTTCCATTTCTCATTTAGACAATGTTCGGAAAAATTTGTTACTTCTGGCGATAGATTTTCATCTGCCTCAGTCAAAGCAATTGGCAGAGTGTCTTGGGCAGCCAAGGAATTTGGGGTTTCTGACCCAAAACCATTTAAGCCAGAAACGGAAACACCTAAGGCATCCGCCAGCTCTAACATAGGGCCTGTCACTTCAAACGGCATTTTATCATCCTTGACAGGACGGGTATCATCCTCCGCCCCCCGTAGTTGATATATTATGCCGTCCCCGTGAGTTATTTTTCCGCAAATGCATCAAAATAAATTTGAAGCGTCCTTGAAGGCCGGATATGTTTCGTGGTGGATGCATCTAATATGGGACACAAAGAGATAATATTTCTGTTGGATAAGGTCAATGTGTATGCGAACTTACCGAAGTGAACAATGATTGGACAGTTATCCATTGAATATCCTTTTTTGTGGTAGTCGCTTTGTTTGTCTCCTTGGACAAAGAGCCGCTTTTACCATGAAATAAACATAGCGATGCAAGGGTTTCCATTTCCGCTTGGGTCCATTTCTCACTTTTGGTTTTCTTTTCTTTATTGAAATTGCCTTCAGTCGAGATGAGCTTCTGTGGTCGACCCATACCTTCGTATCCTTATACGAAACAGAGAAATAAAAAAGATTGTGCACTAAAACTGGTAGACACAATACCTACCTTTATTCTATTTTTATATATTTCTCGTTCAAGATGTGAATAATACAATCAATTTGAAAATTACAGATTTTTTTTTTTTTTAATTTTCCATTTCGCTGTCAAAATCATAGCAGCTACTTTGATAAAACTAGTTCTGTTACTCAAAACAAGAAACGATTTTCAAAACTCGAACTAGTTTTTTCTTCAAAAAAGAATTATGCCAATTTTATTTTAGAACTAGTTTTGATTATTTTTTGCAAAACTTGAAACAAAACTAGTTTTACCTGAAACTAGTTTCATTTCTAGTTTTACAAATTCTCAATAATATGGCTGTTAGTCTTTTCAGTAACAATTTTTCAAAGATTTTTGCCATTATTGGTATAAGCGATATTGGACGTCACTTCTGTTGGTGGCTTACCTTGCTTTGGTATGACAATTACTTCAGCAATTTTCCAATGATGTGGGACATATTGGGTCTTTAGGCATGCATTTATTATGAATTGGAGTTTGAAGGCTTGAATAAGAAGGAAGAAGGAAGATGAAGGCTTTTGATGGCATTTCTTTCATAACCCGAGCAGTTATTAAATCGTACCCAGGTGATTTTTTGTTCGATAGTTGATTTCGACGAATACTTTTTGTTTCTTTGAGTGTGACAATTGGTATGTCAACTTCATCGACTTTATGAATAAACTGTAAGCTGTTTTCAGATGTGTTTGCTGGGCATGGCTTAAAAACATTCGCAAGATGTTCTACTAACAGGTTAGCTTTTTCTTTCGGATGTCCGATCCAATTCCCGTTTAGAGATTTTATTGGCGGGTTTTGTAACTGCGGTCTTTTCAGGCGCTTAGCTGCTTTCCAGAGCGAATAATCGGAAGAAGCATCAGTCGTTAAATTTTTCAGGAATCTACTTAATGAATCATTTTTGAATTCGAAGATTTGTTTTTTCAGTTCGTTGCTTAGCCGGTTAAACGCTGTTCTGTCGTCTGGAAATCTAGTATTTTGCCATTTTCTTCGAGCTCTTCTCTTCTCCAATATCAACTCTCTTATCTCGGCAGGGTATTTGGTTTCAGTTTGCTTCCTACTCGAATAAGTTGGTGTACTTTCTTCTGCAGCTTGTTGAACATCGGCAATGAATTGTTCTACTTCAAGGTCGATTTGCTCTTTTGTTTCCATAGGGGATCTGAGATTTATATAGCTTTCAAGCTTTTCTCTGAATTCACTCCAGTTTGTTTTATTATTTACTAGCTTAGGATTACTTTTTTCCATTATCTCCGATTCATTAAGTGATAAAATCACCGGTGTATGATCTGATGATAAGTCATATTTACCTTCGACTCTTATATGGTTTCGTTTGATACCTTTAACTATGAAAAAGTCAACAAGGTCTGGTATTTTACTTGAATCCGATGGCCAGTATGTTGGTGATCTGGATGAATGAAACTCGCAATTGTATTTGAGGCATGCTTTGTAAAGCCTTCTGCCTTTTGTTGTTATAAGTCTGGATCCCCAATGGGTGTGCTTAGCATTAAAGTCACCGCCAACAAGGAAGTTATGTCCTAGTAGATTTAGCAGTTCTGTATAATCATCTTCAGTCGGGGAACGCCTTGGCGGGCAGTATATTGATGCCAACTTGAAGTCTTTCTTTTTCATACCAATACTAATTATTGTTACTTGCATATTCTCGTTTGTAAACATAACTTCTTAATGGTGTTTTAAGCTCTTTTTAATTAGGATTGCCGATCCACCTCTAGGCTTATCAGCTGGATGAGGAGCGTGGTAGCAAATATAGTTTGATATTAAATCATCAAGAACCAGTTCACTTGAGAAATGAGTTTCGGACACCAGACAAATATCTATGTGTTCAATGTCTAAGAAGATTTTTAATTCTGATAAATGGTATAATTCATTCCATGTTCCAATTTTTAGTGTTCTGTCCATCATTGTTTTTTCAGAGCGACTTCTTCACTTAGCCGTTTGATGTCCAAATCCTGATTGTCAATTATTTTAAGAATGAGTTCAAGAATTTCTTTAATGGAAGTTTCTTCATTCTTCCGCACGTTTTTAACAATCTGTGAATAGGATTTATTTTCATCGCTTTTGCTTTTAACAGCTTCCTTCGGAAGTTCTTTCTTACCTTTTACTTCAGCTCCAGGAGTTCTTTTTTTGTTTGCTGAATTGCTAGGCTTTATTTCACCGGATGTGATTTTGCTTTTGGATTTTTGAAATCTTTTAGCAACTGGACAGCCTCTATAGCTTGCAGGGTGATTACCTTGACAGTTTACACATTTTGCTTTCTGTTCTTTGCTTGATGGACAGTTCTTAGTCGCATGTTTTCCTTCACACTTAACACAAGCAAACTCACGGTTGCAATATTTTTGGGTGTGGCCAAATGCTTGGCATCGTTTACATTGCGGAACAATTTTTGATTTTCGTAGTGGTTCAATTTTGACTTTTATGCCCAAGATTGATCGAATACTATAGACATTTTCAAGACTTTGTTTGCTGAGGGATCTCTTTATTATTATTGGTTCCCCAGCAGAGTTCTTAGTAGTCTCATTCTTAATAAGATTGACTGCATCAAGGGCTTGGAAGCCTGCTTGAACAAGGTCTTCTACTAATTCTTTTGGAGAACATGAGGAATGTAGGCCTCTAGCTACTACTTTTATTGGTCTTGAGGATTTGTTTTCATACGAGTGTCACTGGATTTTATGTTTGCTTAGTTCCTCAGTAACCAGTCTATAGTCATTATCTTCCTCGACATTGACTTTCCAATAGTCTGTGTTATACGATGTATTTTTGCAAACTTTTTTAGTACATTTCTCAAAAATTTTCTTAAGATCTCCAAAATTTGGGAATCCTGTGATCATAATTGGTGGAAGTACAGATTTTCTGTTGCCTTTAGACAAAGACTTCGGTTTAGCATTGGCTAGCACATTATTTGCATTATTCTTTGTAGTACCAAAGTCTTTTTTATTTTCAGTTTTCGAGGTTTGCTGGTTCTTTGTATGCAATTCGGGGCTACCTTCCGCTTTTCGTTTTTTAGCAGTGCGCTTATTTCTTTTTCTTTCAGTTTCAAATAAAAGTTCTTCTTCGTAAGTTCGATACACAGTAACAGTATCTTGTTGACTTGTCTGAACCGTAAACTTGTGTTCCTTGTCAAATAGGGACACCTTTTCTTCGAGTCTTTTTACTTGCTCCTGAAGACTTTGAACTAAGGTTTCAAGTTTCTTTCTTGCTGCTATTTCCTTTTGCCATTCATCAAAGCAATCTTTTGATTCGGTTTGGCAGTTTTCTTTGATTTCTTTGAAACTCTGTTGTCCTGCAGTGTCGATCATTTCAAAGACATTGGTTTCTTTTTGGCTAAAGACTCTTGCGTCATTTGTCTTAGTTGGGGTTTTCGATGGTGTAACCCTTTGTGAGTAGTTTTTTGTTGGAGTTCTCTGTATTTTCGTACTCCGTTTTCCAAAAATTTTAAGCAATAAGTGGCCCTCCCCAGACTCCGTAGGACCGATCGCTTTAGAGAGTGAATTCTCCAATTTTTCTGGAAATCATATTATTTGAGAAGATTTGGCACATTTGCCACTATTTCCTGGCATTATTATTACAAACAGATGATTCGCTCATACTGGACTTACACGGTTTACATTTTGTTAGAATTATTGTAATTTTTATCAGTAAAAGTAGTTGTCATAATCATTTTGCTTTGCCAAAAATTACTGACGACAAAATACCAGCAGGTATGGAAGCACAAAAAAAGAACATTTTTAACAATTTGTTGATAGAAATGGCCATTTTTGTAATTAAAATTATAAATGATATTCTTAAAATGTGCATTTTTGCGAAGGCGATTTGTTTTTTTTCTAAGCAAAATGTCTAAATTAGTAGATAAAATTTCAACCGCATGCATTTTTTGTGGCTTCCCGTTTCAATTAATTAATATGAGAATCATCATTTATTGAACAAGACATACAAATAAAAATCAAATAGAATAGAAGAAGAAATACAAACAAGGATTAAATAGTAGTTTGTTTCTTTCTTGTAAAAAAATTGACTTTATGCAGTTTACAAATATTCCTTTCTCGTTTTAGTTGCTCCTATAGGAAGAGACGCGCTCTCATAGTAAGAGTAAGCAGAGCCTTATAAGATTCTTTCCAGAGGCATTTGATTCACAATCTGTCATCTCATAAGAAGAACTTAACTCTGTTAAGGAAACAACAAGTATCACAAAGAGAGTCTAGCTCTTGCTATGAGTAGCCAAGAGCCTCCTATAACTAGGCCATTTAAGGCTTATAAGAGTCTCATAACGATCTTGGAGAGCTCTACAAGATTACATTTAACTCCCAAAAACAAGTGAAGTAAAGTTCTTGGAAAGTCTTATGAGAGTAAAAATGTTACTTGGGTGTTTAGGGCTGCCAGATTTTCAATTTTAAATGGTGCTCAAATTTTCTTCACAAAGCAAAGTTTTGACTTTGAGGTAAATTTTTTCAGAAAATGCCTGTTAAACATAGAGTTTCTTTATTTTTTACAGATGAACATCATAATCATAAAAAAAACTCAGAAACAAGTGCACTCCAAAACCCATACATTTTATGATACTTGGAAAAATACAAAATGGGTAAGAATTACAAAAAAAAAAAGTTTTGCATTGAGGTTCGTTGAAATAAAACAATAATATGGTTTCTTTTAGTAGTTTTTTATGTGTTTTATACAAATAGAATTATAACAAGTGCTCAAAGTGCCCTCCTTCGTTTTAAATGCATGCGAGCGCCCGTTTTTGGACTTCGTTGTGGATGTGCTGAGTAATGGCAGTGCGGGATTTTTTCTCGGGAAAAAAAATGTAAATTTGGTCAAGTAAAGGAAGTTTTTATCAAGCTTTATAACAAGGTTCAATAGGATGATGGGTGTATATGTATATGGAAAGGACATATTGACCAAATAACAATAATAGGAGAGAGCATGGCAAAACGCCTAGTAATAATAACAAAACAAACTGGGAAAAACGTTTAAGATGAAACAGTCGAACCAAGGGAAATTGGAGATAATACTTCAACGCATAAACGCTTGTTGAGCCTACGACGGCAACGTAGCGGATGATTCAGGTAAATCAAATTAAAGTATTAAGCTTTCATGGCCACCTAGACGTTCTAAAAGAACACATAATGTTCCAGATCGTTATAGTTTCGTAAAATTCTAGTTTTCTTAAAAAATAAAAGTTAAGTTTTTAATAAATATCATTATTAAACAATAAAAAAAATAAAAAAAAATATAATATCATTATCATTCGTTGTTAGTTGTTAAATTCCTTTATAAAATTTCTTACTAGGGAAGAGCTGTTGCATATTGATTTGTTAAGCTTCACTCACTTGTTTGTATATCATGTAAATTTTACTGTACTAAATCAATCAAGTCAACGCATCATTTTCAAAACGACGTTTGTAGTAATTGAGATATAGAAAATATTATTATAATATAACGATGAATTTATTTTCTGAGCTTGAAATGGAACTAACATTATAAAACCCTTATGACCAGGTAGTGCTATAAGAAAATAAAGAGTTTTATACAGCCTTTAGTTTTTGTACATACTTAAGAGTGAGTTTTCCACAAAAAGCGTCTAGTTGGAGATTTTGTAGGATATCTGCCGTTTCGTGAAATTGACCAAGATCAGCATCATCTGATTGAATGTTGGAAGCATTTGGTGGAACATTAGCCGCAAAATTTCTTATTGATAACTCTCGAACAGAAATTAAATTTTTGCTTACACCACTCTTTTCGGGTAGATCTTCAATGAAATTCTGCATGTGTTTTGTAGCTAAAAAACTAATAAGAAAATAAAATATGATTGAAGAATTAATTTGATACTGGCTTGGTACTTATCAAAGTCTCCCAATTTTAATTTATTTTCCCGATATCTGTGTAATGTTCTCTTATCTCGTTGTCTAGAAGATGATCCATTTGGTTTATACACCTTTCTTTTTTCACTGACTGAACAAATTCGCTGTCGTTTTTGCATGTCTTTTATGTTTTGATTATGTCTCTCTGGATCATGTCTTGATGGAAAATGGAATGCACAACAATGAAAAGAGTGTGTCAACCAGGCTATTTGCAAGTTCTATAAAAAAAAAATATTACGAACGATGCAAAACTAATTCATAAAATCACACCTTGAAGTAATATATGGATGGAATTTTCTTCAAAGTATAAGTATTTTGTAAGCGTAAGATTTCTAGGTCATCCAAGCCATGTGGTGGTAAGCTTACAAGTGATGTGCTTGATAGGTCACTTCAAAAAACAAAAAATTATTTCTTTTTCTGATACCTAGAAAAATTTAAAATTGTCTGTTTCTTATTATTTTAAATTCTCAGTCTGTGCAGTGGACTTAACTTACTTATTACCAACTTACTTAGGTGATCATTACAGTTCGAGTGGAGCTGGGCCTCAATGAACATATTTCACTAAAAATTTCAACTACGGGTTCTCTCCAGCTTTGCAATCTATTTCGGTTGACTGCATCAATATGCTTTCAAAAACCCTTCGAACCTGATTTTTGATGTCCAAGAAAAACGCTTGCTTCTTCCCCTTACGTCAATATCATTTACGTAAGAAAGTTGTATAGACTATTGAAAGTTTGTTTCATCTTGAATTTGGCATTTGAATATTGAACAGTTCTTTCAAGTACGATGTCATAAAAGTCGCATGACTGTTTGTCACCTAGCCGAAAGGCATTTTCGACATCAAATCAATCGGTGACTTCTTAACCTTGACTAAGCAGTGTTAAGTCAACCTGTATCTTACAAGTTTTGCAGGACATGGCTCTGTGCAGCTCGTCCCTGTAAAGCTCACTTTAAAAACAACAAAAAGAAATTCATTTGCTTCCTACACATACAAATTAACCTGGGTGCTGGATACTCCATCTCCCAAGGTACAGGTAGAGACAAGGAGAAGAATGCAATTAAAAATTTATCGAAAACTGATACCGACTACCGAGTAACGAAAGTAACTAATCATACGCGATGCCAATACGAATAGCGAATGCCGAAAGTAACTAAACATGAATATGAAGTTTCTATACCTATGATTATTATTTTGTAGAACTTTGCTTGCCGTGTGCAACGGCCAGATACAAATATTGGACTATTCAAATTCCCAGTTGATTTCCTTGCAAACCGGAATAGCAAAAGAACGAACAAGCAATATCAAAATAAATCAAGAATACCTTAAATTATAAAACAGGTACGGATTATTCACCATTTCTATTCCTTTGAATGAAATAGCCCAACTCCAAAATATTCTGTATAGACTAAGGACAAACCACAAAATCGTATAGAGATCACTTAACTTTTCAGGTAGTGCATGGAAATGGATTGCTGGAAATCCAGACCATGAACACTTTGAAATTATTAAAAATAAAATTAAAAAAGTGTTAAAAAATAACAACAAGCAAATTATTATAATCAAAATCTCCATAGAAAGAATTAAAAATATAAGTAACTAGCTGTGCCCGCGACTTCGTCCGCGTGGAATAGTGACTTTCGGCAGCATTCTTAATTTTTTAAGCTACTTATTTTGCAAATAAGACATATTCATACGTTTTAGTAAACTATTGTTACATTATTTAATTTAAGTATATGTTTGCACACTACCGCGACGTTCTTATTTTTTCCATCTTTCGCGAAATAAAAAGGTTTTGTGGGAATGATACACGTGATTCTGCCACATAAAGTTGCCATAGGATATTTTTCTAAACGAACACCTGCAACTTAAAGCGTCTGAGCCTTATTTATAATGACCAATCAGTGGGAATTAAAGGAAAACGGGGAATCAAAACGTTTTTTCCTTTCGCTGTTTCAGTCATTATTGAAACTTTTATAATGCCTCATCTTAGATGTGTAATTTGTAGCTGTGTACAATTCTAGATTACTCATTATTGGCACTGGAACACCAACTTGAAGCCATTCCTGATAATTCAAAGGAATTGAGAAACTCCGTAGGGTTTGATGTGACTTGCTCAATGTCCATAATATTGTCTACTGATAAACATTCGACAACATCCCCCAATACGTCAAACATAATTTATTAGTTTATATGGTTAACTATCTCATTGATCGGCGCCGAAATCGACCTTTCACACAGCCGTTCCCGATTTCCAATTTTTATTTGAAGATCAAGATAGACTCTTCTTCTCTGGTCAAATGCATTTTCGACAGTTTGACAGAAATCACCCCGCAGCGAAAGAATTTTTATCGACCCAGCAGTTTTAAGGTTTCCGTTTACGGTGTCGATCCCGTAGAAATATAGGGATTACTTATTAAGCCCATGTCCTTCCTCAGGCTCTAGGCTATCTCTGAATAAAATTCCATTTAAATCGGATCAGTGGTCTGGGCGGGAGACGGTAACAAAGAAACACGAACAGACAGAGTTAATTTTGGATTTTTAATATTAGTAAGGATGTCCATCTTCGGGTTCTAGACTATCTCTGTACCAAAATTCATTTAAATCGGTTCAATAGTTTGGGCGGTAAATATAAACAAAGAAAAACAGACAGACAGAGTTAATTTCGGATTTATAATGTTACTAAAGTCTTTCATTCCCGTGGGAATATGAGGGCCGTTTCCGGAGGATGACTTACAGTTTATATTTTTCGGGAATAGTGAAGTATTCTAACGGTGAACATTTTTTGAAATGGGTGCTGTATTTTCCAAGTTCCCATACATATATAAGTATATGTCCATCCTCAGGTTATAGACTGTCTCTGCAACAAAATTCATATAAATAGGTTTAATAGTTTGTGCGGTTAATGGTAACAAAGAGCAATAGACAGACAGATTTAACTTCGGACTTATAATATTAGTAAAGACTCCCGTTCCCGTGGAAACATGGTGACCGTTCCCGTAGGAATATGGGGATGAGTTAAAGTTTATGTTGCTCGGCGATTATGGAGAATTCCAACGGTGTAAGAGTTTTTGAAATCGGTGCTGTAGTATAAAAGTTCCCGTATACGTTCCTGCTCCCGTAGGAATATAGGGAAAACATATATACCTATGTCCTTCCTCAAATTCTGACCGAAATTTCATTTAAATCGGTTAATTAGTTTGGGCGGGAGATGGTAACATAGAACGACGGACAGACAGAGCTTCTTTCACACTTATTATATTAGTAAGGACTCCTGTTCTCGTAGGAACATGTGGATGAATTAAAGTTAATGTTACTCTGGGATAGTGAAGCATTATATCGGTGGAAAAATTTTTGAAATTTATGTTGTAGTTTCTAAGTTCCCGTATACGTTCCCGTTCCCGTGGGATGAAATGAGCTATGTTTTTAGACACTCGAGGTGACTATGGTGCTTTATATTTAGACGATGGCATGCTTGTCACGGCTCAGCTAAGCTCGTCGGATGGGGAGGTTCTTGTCTAGTATAAAACACCTATAACTCAATCTCATTTAATCATGCCATGAATAGGAATAGGAAAAGGAAGGGGGATGAAGCTAATACTCTATAGCAGACGGACAAAGGAAACAGATTGTCGGAAAGAACAAGAGGGCACTCACACACTAACTTACTTTTGCCATTACTTAGACAAAAGAGCGGATTCACTTGGGTTTAAACAGCTAACTCTAATAATTCTGTATATTCGACGTATTCTAATAATTCTGTATATTGAATTATTATTTCTTACTCTAATCCTAATATTATATTCTATCTAATCTAAAATGAAAGTTATTGCAAATCTGCTTTACTTTCCTTAAACCTTAAATCTAATTCAGTGATATGAACCAAAAAAAAAAACCCCTCAGATTCCGCTGTCTTGTCCAGATAATGTCTCGCTCGGATCAAACTGGTTTACCTGGTGTTGTTGGTAATTCCTGGTCACCCGCCCATGTGTCACAACACATCCTATGCTGTCTCCGAGACCCGATTTATAGGAGACAGCCCCTGCGTTGGTTACCAACCATGAAAATGCATCTAAGTCCACCGTCAGTCCATGTCTATATCTTCTAGACGGTCTGCCTAGAACCTTCACACACCGATCGTGTTAATTTTACCACTTCATCTTTTCTCTTTTTCAATAACAATGAAAAATCCTTGTGCCCATTTCTTTTTAGCAAATCAGTATATATACATACTTATTTATTATATTCAAATTTAAAAATTCAATGTAAGATTGATAATATTAAAAGAAAGAAATTTTCTGCCCTTAAACGGTCACTTATTAATCTGGGGGGTTCTTTATAATCGACCCAGGATATATTTCGCCTTTCATAGATATGTATGTAAGTATATGAAGTAGTACTCACTTTTTTTTTCACCTTTTCATCCCTCGAGGTCCTGCCGGCAGCACTGATCAGGAATGTTGGTATCTGTTGCTTTGGATATGTTATTATCTATTATGTATATATTTGCTTTTACCCGCGAACGCGATTTTAACTCCCTTAAGAGCAGAATTGTACGAATTCTATTTTTCTTTCCTTCTTTTTTTTTTTCTTTATGTATTCAAAAAAATTGTTCAATTAATTCCATTATGTATATATGCCTGAATGGCTTTACGTTACTATTTCTTTTTTTTTTTTTTCTTTTTTCTTTTTCTTTTAATTCACTTAATTCAATCAATTTCTAAGTTTTGGCAAAAAAAAAAAAAATTGTCTTTATAAAAAAAAAAACTCTCTCGTCACTCAAACACACGTCCTTATATTCTGTGATTGATAGTTTCGGAACCTTCTTCCTTATGGCTCCTGAGCTTCAGGAATTACTTTGAACTCTGTGGTCAATGCCTTCCAGAGATTCAATCACCTCACAACTCACAAGAGGCAGAGGTACTTATTTCGGCAACCGAATTGTTGTCGAGCCCCTGGTATACCGAAAGAGTACCTAAGCGAGTAGACATAACATAAGTAATGTGATAGTTCTGAACCTATCCTAGCAATGTTACAAACCTCTGGGTTTTCCTTTTTTTTTTTTTTTCTTTTTGTAGCAGGTCCAGATTTTCTTGGGCTCTATTTCCTGTTCTTTTTTTTTTCCAGGACTTTTCTAAATTACCCAAACTTTTTATACTGCGTATAACTTCAAATCTAAATGAACTCACTTTTTATGGAATTTTCTTTCCGCTCACTTAAGTTTTTTTTTTTTTCTTTTAAATTCAAAATTTCAGTTTGAAAAAAATTTTATTTGCTTTAGAAACCTAGTTTCTTTCACTGTTTTTGTTCCGACTGCTCTTTGTTTTATGACTACCCTTTGTCTTATGACTACCCTTTGTCTTTTCGTGAACAAAGAGACTAATTATATATTCAGTCTTTCCTTTGTTTCATTTAGGTAAATAACTCTAACTGGTAGTATAGCTGGATATTGTAACTAAATGTTAGTTAGCTTCTATCTCTCATCTTCTATGCTCTTCTATTAGTCTTACCCTTAGTCAGTCCTTAGTACTATTATTACTTACACACATACATACATACTACACATTGCAATCATGGACTTAATACACTTATACCTAATATCACAGATCTCTTCTTACTACTTTCTATTTTATTGCATCTAGATACTTTCTTTAAATTGCAACTACCCTTATTTATTGTAGTTTTTAAAACTACAACCGTCTCTAGATTCAATTTCAATTTTCCTCTAGCGATCTACTACATTATCTTAGCACATTGGGTTGATACTACTTTTTCTCTAATTCGCTGTAAAAAAAATGGCAGTCGCGAGGTATTATCATGTCTACCGAACTCTTCACTCTCCTTTGAGAGAGAGATAATCGTATGCTCTTCTTATTTTTATTTTTCATCTGTCAAAATTCTTACTTTCAGAAGGCAAAAATAGATGCGACATTTCCCATGCTTAAACTATTCTCTAATTTCATTTTCTTTTTATTGTTATTTGTTATTGTCGTTCATCCGCCACCATAAACAAAAATGCTGGGTGAAGGTTCTGCCGTGAAATGGAATGGGGCTGGACTGAAAATACCAGGTTTCTGCCCCTCAGCACTACATTCATTGAACCCTTGGTAAGTATGAATTAGCTTTGTCCAAACTACCACCCTCGATCTTGGTCACAATCGAAGACTGCATCATAACTGGAATAGTCAGTAGTCTGATGTCCTGACCATGATGTGGTGGTTCTTACTGGCTTTATTCTCAGTAAGGTGTCTTGTCGTCTACGGGTCACTGTGGCGTATACATAGGTAATGTTTTGCTAATTTGATTGTTTTCATGACTCGGCAACGTAACAGGGAATATAGGGATAAACTGTATAGCCTATGTCTTCAGGTTCTAGACTATCTCTGTACAAAATTTCATTTAAATCAGTTCTGTAGTTTGGGCAGGAGACGGTAACATAGAAAGCCGGACAGACAGAGTGACTTTCACATTTATAATATTAGTTAGGATTAGGATTTAGTGGAGGACCGTTAGACATAAAAAAGGCAAAACCTAGGAATCCAAGGCCAGTCCATGGATTTTCATGAAATTTTCGGAAATGTGTTTTGGATGGCGTATAGAAAAAAGTTAAAAAATAAAATTTCACCGCTCTCAATTTTTTAATTATTTTTAAAATTAATTATTAACTCTTAGAATTTTATTTTATTTATTTAGGGTGTTTTAGATAAGGTTTTCCAAATCATAAGGATGGATAGGTTTGGTTAAGACAAAAAAATTTGTATGAGAGGGGGGGGGTCTATATCCCTCCGTGTAGGCGCGAGGGGCAATTTTATATGAAATTTATTTCATTTCTTAAAAAACTATTAAAAATCAATTAAGCCACTAACTTTCTCATACCTTAGTGTTTTTGAAAGCTATTGCTTTGTTCTTTAATAAAAATTTTAATTTGAGTTCACTCAATGAAAAGTTTTGGAGAAATCATTCCTCAAAGTCAAAATTTTGAAAAAAGAAAATATTTTTTTCTTAATAAATTTTTTCATTTCATAATTTTGCCCCACAAAGGGCCATTTTTTCTTTTCATGTTCAATGCTCTTATTAATATTTACTCAGAGCAAAAAACCGAACAAAAAATGTTTCTTGGTTTAAGAGAAATTAAAAAAAAAACGAAAGATACTTTTTTCCAGAAAACAAAATGTCGTTAATTTCCCGCTAATTGAACTTTTTTCCTTGAAGTGAAATATGAAATGTGTCCTAAATAGCACATAAAAAAAAGTTAAAAAAAAAATTTTGTATGATCTTAATTTTAATATAATTTATAAATAATTATTAAAATTTTAGAGTAATATTTTAATTATATTAGTTTTAAGTTAAATTTTAAAACTAAGCCCTATTACAAACTTGAAATTTCATCTCAAAGGACAGCACATATACTAGTTTGTGCTCTAAATGCTGTTTCCTCTGAAACGAGTTGATGGAACCGAAAAAATTTGGTTTTTTGCCAAATTTTGAATTTTCAACCATTCAAAGAGACTTAAATCAGTTAAATTAACGGCTCGAAGTTTTTTTTAGGTGTGGAGCATGCTGATGTGTAGTTCTTTCTTTTATATAAGAATTGATGCATCCCTTATTAATATATGTTTGTTTGCATACTGAACGCACGTAGAAAAATTCGCGAGTATATATTTGGCAAAAAACCATAATTATTTGGATCAATCAACACGTTTGACCAGAAATAGCATCTAGAGCACAAATCAGTATATGTGGTGTCCTTTGAGACCAATTTATAGGTCTTAGTTTTAAAATTTAACTTAAAACTAATATAATTAAAATATAACTCTAAAATTTTAATAATTATTTATAAATTATATTAAAATTAAGATCATACAAAATTTTTTTTTTAACTTTTTTTTATATGCTATTTAAGACACATTTCATATTTCACTTCAAGGAAAAAAGTTCAATTAGCGGGAAATTAACGACATTTTGTTTTCTGGAAAAAAGTATCTTTCGTTTTTTTTAATTTCTCTTAAACCAAGAAACATTTTTTTTGTTCGAATTTTTGCTCTGAGTAAATATTAATAAAAGCATTGAACATGAAAAGAAAAAATGGCCCTTTGTGGGGCAAAATTATGAAATAAAAAAATTAATTAAG
The DNA here is from genome assembly GCA_914767635.1 of Melanostoma mellinum. Classification (NCBI taxonomy): domain Eukaryota; kingdom Metazoa; phylum Arthropoda; class Insecta; order Diptera; family Syrphidae; genus Melanostoma; species Melanostoma mellinum. Next base: position 101,157,559 of record OU612060.1, read on the forward strand.
AAAAAAATGTTTTCTTTTTTCAAAATTTTGACTTTGAGGAATGATTTCTCCAAAACTTTTCATTAAGTGAACTCAAACTAAAATTTTTATTAAAGAACAAAGCAATAGCTTTCAAAAACACTAAGGTATGAGAAAGTTAGTGGCTTAGTTGATTTTTAATAGTTTTTTAAAAAATGAAGTAAATTTCATATAAAATTGCCCCTCGCGCCTACACTAGACCCCCCTTCCCATACAAATTTTTTTTGTCTTTACCAAACCTATCCATCCTTATGCTTTGGAAAACCTTATCTAAAATACCCTAAATAAATAAAATAAAATTCTAAAAGTTAATAATTAATTTTAGAAATAATTAAAAAATTGAGAGCGGTGAAATTTTATTTTTTAACTTTTTTCTATACGCCATCCAAAACACATTTCCGAAAATTTCATGAAAATCCATGGACTGGCCCTGGATTCCTAGGTAAAAAGCTTACAGTCCTCCACTAATTAGGATGTCATTGAATCCTACTAATATTATAAACGTGAATGTTTGTATGTGTGGATGTATGTTTGTTACTCTTTCACGCAAAAACTGCTGAATGGATTTCAATTAAACTTTCCAATAATATAGCTTATACATCAGAATAACACATAGGCTACAATTTATCCCTAAATTCCCTCGGGAACGGGAGCGTATACGGGAACTTAGAAACTACAACACCGATTTCAAAAATTTTTCCACTGTTAGAATGCTTCATTATCCCCGAGTAACATAAAAACTAATTCATCCCCATATTCATACGGTTCCCTATATTCCCACGGGAGCAGGAACGTATACGGGAACTTTGACACTACAGCACCGATTTCAAAAATTCTTTCGCCGTAAGAATGCTACACTATCCGCGAGTAACATAAAAACTAATTCATTCCCATATTCCTACGGTTCCTTATATTCCCACGGGAGCAGGAACTTATACGGGAACTTTGACACTACAGCACCGATTTCAAAAATTCTTTCACCGTTAGAATGCTACACTATCCCCAAGTAACATAAGAACTAATTCATCCCCATATTCCTACTTTTCCCTATATTCCCATGGGGGCAGGAACATATACGGGAACTTTGACACTACAGCACCGATTTCAAAAATTCTTTCACCGTTAGAATGCTACACTATCCCCGAGTAACATAAGAACTAATTCATCCCCATATTCCTAATTTTTCCCTATATTCCCATGGGGGCAGGAACATATACGGGAACTTTGACACTACAGCACCGACTTCAAAAATTCTTTCACCGTTAGAATGCTACACTATCCCCGAGTATCATAAAAACTAATTCATCCCCATATTCCTACGGCTCCCTATATTCCCACGGGAGCAGGAACGTATACGGGAACTTTGACACTACAGCACCGATTTCAAAAATTCTTCCACCGTTGGAATGCTCCATAATCCCGGAGTAACATTAACTTTAACTCATTCACATATTCCCACGAAAACGGTCACCATATTCTCACGGGAACGGGAGTCTTGACTAATATTGAAAATGCGAGTGTAGCTATGTCGGTATGTTTTTCGTATGTCTCCCGTTCAAGCTGCTAAACAGATTTTATTAAATTGGCTACAGAGATGGTCTAGATTCCAGAACATGCGGAAGGATAAATGCTATACATATATCTATCCTTATATTCCCACGGGAACGGAAATGGGAGTTCAAAAACTACGGTCTCAAAAATATTTTTAACAGAGCTACAAGGTGTTGAAATAGGGGAGTTTCAAAAAATGTTTAATGCTCTTAACTAGATATAAATCCTAACTAATATTATAAATCCAACTAATATTATAAACGTGAATGTTTGTATGTGTGGATGTATGTTTGTTACTCTTTCACGCAAAAACTGCTGAATGGATTTCAATTAAAATTTCCAATAATATAGTTTATACATCAGAATAACACATAGGCTACAATTTATCCCTAAATTCCCTCGGGAACGGGAACGTATACGGGAACTTAGAAACTACAACACCGATTTCAAAAAATTTTCCACTGTTAGAATGCTTCATTATCCCCGAGTAACATAAAAACTAATTCATTCCCATATTCCTACGGTTCCCTATATTCCCACGGGAGCAGGAACGTATACGGGAAATTTGACACTACAGCACCGATTTCAAAAATTCTTCCACCGTTGGAATGCTCCATAATCCCGGAGTAACATTAACTTTAACTCATTCACATATTCCCGCGAAAACGGTCACCATATTCTCACGGGAACGGGAGTCTTGACTAATATTGAAAATGCGAGTGTAGTTATGTCGGTATGTTTTTCGTACGTCTCCCGTTCAAGCTGCTAAACAGATTTTATTAAATTGGCTACAGAGATGGTCTAGAACATGCGGAAGGATAAAGGCTATACATATATCTATCCTTATATTCCCACGGGAACGGAAATGGGAGTTCAAAATCTACGGTCTCAAAAATATTTTTAACAGAGCTACAAGGTGTTGAAATAGGGGATGAATGTTATTTTTTTGAAATACCACCATTTTTAAGGCTAGAAGCTTCAAAAAATGTTTAATCCTCTTAACTAGATATAAATCCTAACTAATATTATAAATGTGAAAGTAACTCTGTCTGTCTGACTTTCTATGTAACAGTCTCCCGCCCAAAATACTAAACTGATTGATATAAAATTTTGTACAGAGATAGTCTAGAACTGAGGAAGGACATAGGCTATATATTTTATCCCAATATTCCCACGGGAACGGGAACTTAGAAACTACAACACCAATTTAAAAAAAAATTTCCACCGTTAGACTACTACACTATCCCTGAGTAGCATTAACTTTAATTCATCCACATATTCCTACGGGAACGGGAGTCCTTACTAATATAACAAGTGTGAAAGGAGCTCTGTCTGTCCGTCGTTCTATGATACCATCTCCCGCCCAAACTAATTAACCGATTTAAATGAAATTTTGTACAAAGATTGTTCAGAACCTGAGAAAAGACATAGACTATATATTTTTTCCCTATATTCCCACGGGAGCAGGAACGTATACGGGAACTCTTACACTACAGCACCGATCTCAAAAATTCTTCCACCGTTGGAATGCTCCATAATACCGGAGTAACATTAACTTTAACTTATCCACATATTTCCACGAAAACGATCCCCATATTCCCAAGGGAACGGGAGTCGTTACTAATGTTGAAAATGCGAATGTAGCTATGTCGGTATGTTTTTCGTATGTCTCCCGTTCAAACTGCTAAACAGATTTTATTAAATTAGCTACAGAGATGGTCTAGAACATGCGGAAGGATAAAGGCAATATATCTATCCTTATATTCCCACGGGAACGGAAATGGGAATTCAAAAGCTACGGTCTCAAAAGTATTTTTAACAGGGCTACTTACTTACTTACTTAGGTGGGCATTACAGTTCGGGGTGAACCTGGGCCTTAACCAACATCCTTCGATAACGACTTCTATTTCGGGCGAGCTCTCTCCAGTTTCGCACTCCAAGTCGGTTGAGGTCTTCTTCCACTTGATTTCGCCACCTAAGACGAGGTCTTCCCCTTCCGCGATTTCCCTGCAATGTGCTTTCGAACACCCGACGAGCCGGAGCGTTTGGGTCCATCCGCTCAACATGGCCCAACCATCGTAGCCTCGCGATGCGTACTCTTCTGGCTATGCCCATGTCGCGGTACAGCTCATACAGCTCGTTGTTGTATCTTCTTCTCCACACATTGCCTTCGCATACGGGACCAAAGATCATTCAAAAATTTTTCTTTCGAAACGACCAAGGGTTTCCTCATCCGCTTTCGATAAGGTCCATGCTTCCGCGCCGTAGATTTGGACTGGGATGATTAAGGTCTTATATAAGGTTACCTTGGTTTTTCTGGAGTGGGTTTTGTTTCTCAATTGCCTTCTTAACCCAAAGAAGCAACGGTTGGCAAGAGTTATTTTCCGTTTGATCTCCGCACTGATGTTATTGTCCGTGTCTACAGCGGATCCTAGGTAGACGAAGTCCTGTACTACGTCGAAGTTATGTCTGTCTATTGTGACGTTTTGTCCAATTCGTCGATGTTCTGTGTCCTTATTTGATGACAGCATATACTTTGTTTTGCCCTCATTAACCATCAAACCCATTTTTGCCGCTTCTGTTTCAATACTCGCAAAAGCACCTATGACATCACGCTTTTTTCTTCCCATTACGTCAATATCGTCTGCATATGCGAGTAATTGCACAGACTTTTGAAAGATTGTTCCTCTGGTGTTGACGTTTGAGTTTCTTACAATCTGTTCAAGTATGATGTTGAAGAAATCGCATGACAGTTTATCGCCTTGCCTAAAACCTTTTTCGACATCAAAGGTCTCGGTGAGTTCCTTACCGACCTTGACGGAGCAGCGTGAATTCTCCAAAGTCATCCTGCATAGTCGTACGAGTTTTGCAGGGATGCCGAAACTAGACATGGCTCTGTACAGCTCGGCTCTGTAGATACTGTCATACGCGGCCTTGAAATCGATAAAGAGATGGTGAATATCGATATTATGTTCACGGGTTTTTTCCAAGATCTGCCGTAATGTGAAAATTTGGTCTATTGTGGACTTCTCCGGTCTAAAACCACATTGATAAGGACCTATCAAGTTGTTGACGTGGGGTTTCAGACGTTCACATATTACAGCAGACAAGATCTTGTACGCGACGTTAAGGAGGCTTATCCCTCTATAATTGGCGCAGTTGTGAGGGTCTCCTTTCTTTAGGATCGGGCATACGATACTGAGGTTCCATTCATCGGGCATGCTTTCTTCCGACCATATCATGAAGATCAGTTGATGCATACTCCTTTCCAACTGATCTCCAGCTGCCTTGAAAAGTTCGGCATCAAGGCCATCTGCACCTGCAGTTTTATTTGATTTAAGTTTGCATATAGCAAGCTTAACTTCTTCTAGGTCGGGAGGACGGCATTCTTGATCATCGTCCAGGCTGAATGGGGCAGTCTGCCTGACAGCGGAATTTGTGTCCTCATCGCCGTTAAGCAGTCTGCAGAAGTGATCTTTCCAGATCTTCAGTAGCGACTGTGACTCTACAACTATGTTTCCCTGCTGGTCTTTACAGGCTTGAGTTCGGGGTTTGCCACCCTGGCAGGATCTTTTTACCTTTTGGTAAAACTTCCGAATCTCGTTTCTGTCATGGCACCTCTCTATTTCCTCAAACGAGCGCTTCTCATGCTGCTTCTTTTTCTTTTTGAGAAGTCGGTGTTCTTCCCTTCTTCTCTCCTTGTAAATCTCGTTATACCGATCGTAAGCAGCCCTCGTTCGTGTTTGCAAAAGTATTTGTCGTGCTCTTTGCTTGGCTGCATTTGCCCGCCTACATTCTTCATCGAACCATGGGTTTCGTTTTGGTGGCCGAGTGAAACCCAGAACCTCAGAGGCAGCGGTTATGATGGCTTCTTGGCATTGCTGCCACTGGTCTTCAATGTTTAATGCTTGCGGCATGGGATTCAAGGATAATTGAAGGGACACTCGATTGGAAAAGACATTGGCAATCTCTTGCGATTGTAGCTTTCCGACGTCATATCTCTTCACAGCGTTAGTTCGTGCTGGTCGTGAGCAAGATATCCTCATTCGTACCTTGGCTACAACAAGGTAGTGGTCCGAGTCAAAGTTGGCCCCTCGGAAAGTTCGGACATCTAGCACACTGGAAGAGTGCCTTGCGTCGATCGCAACATGGTCAATTTGGTTGACGGTTAATTGATCTGGGGATCGCCATGTGCCTTTATGAATTTTGAGATGCGGGAAGCGTGTACTACTTACAACAAGATTTAGCCCCGCAGCAAAATCGATTAGCCTCAATCCGTTTTCGGAGGTTTTGTCGTGGAGGCTATGCTTACCGATTGTGTTTCCAAAGATGTCTTCCTTCCCTAGTTTTGCGTTGAAATCGCCAAGAACGATTTTCACGTCGTATCTAGGGCATTGCTCATATGTTTCTTCGAGGAGCTCGTAGAAACAGTCTTTGGAATCGTCGTCTTTCTCTTCTGTGGGGGCGTGGGCGCATATAAGGCTAATGTTGGCGAATTTAGCCCTGATGCGGATGGTCATTATACGCTCATTGACTGGATTTTGGCTAATCACCTTATCCCTGAGTCTTCCTCTTACGACAAATCCGCACCCAAATAAACGCTTTTTCTGTTGTCTGTAGCAGTCGCCATAGTATATGTCACAGTTTTTCATCTTCTTTACGCCCGGTCCACTCCATCGCACTTCTTGGATGGCGGTTATGTCTGCTTTGCAGCAGTCCAGGGCGTCCGCTAATTCTCCAGCTGCACCTAGTTCGTTAAGAGATCTTACGTTCCAAGTGCAGATCCGGAGGTCGTTGTCCTTTTTTCGTTTGCATGGGTCGTCAACTTTGAAATCATTATCGTTATCCGAGGCTGTTGATTGTTTCGGAACTGGGCTTTTTTTACGTGGTTGGGTAGTTAACCCTACGCACAACCCCCAACCTGGAGGGCCAGGTCCTTTTGGATCCCTTCGGACACAAAGGGCTGGAGTATCCAGAGTCAGTACCCTGCTGCAGGGGTGTGAGTGCTGCCGTTGGCTCACCAGAAGCTCGTCCACCACCATCTCTACTTCAATACCCTGTCCTGTATTGAAAGACCCCAAAAGACCTTTAAACCAAATATGTTGGAGTAGCTCTTTCAGGGGTTTCTGCTTTTATGGCTGCTGAAGTCCACCGTTGATTCTGTCCTTCGAATTCATCCGCTGGGACATTTACACGAAAGCTCTCGTAGACTACTGAGATTCGTGCAGTCAGTCATTGTTCGCAGAGCAATTATAGTGTTGATCGATCACAATTCTTTGTTCCGGATTCCCTTATCAACACTCGCACTTACTAGTTTAGCAGGTCAGCTCTGGACGGAGCATCCCAGGTCCCAGTGGATACCGCTTGGAGGTATAGTAAGCACAATTGACGTGTACTATAAGTTACAGCATCTGGGCGCCGCCAAGTTGGCACCAATCAGAGCCTACCCGAATAGTACAACGCCCATCCGGCTACAAGGTGTTGAAATAGGGGTTGAATGTTTTTTTGGAAATATGTACCGCCATTTTTAAGGCTAGAAGTTTTATTTCCAAAAAAGTTGAAAATGCTGCTGAAAGTCACTATTCCACGTGGACGAAGTCGCGGGCACAGCTAGTAACTATATATAGAAGCTGACACTCGAATTACACTACTTTCTCAAACTCGGAATAAAAAGCTTGTTACCTAGCAACAGTCACCCTATTTATTGTTATTTATGTTTTTGGCTCTACTTTGCTAATTTCATATACAAACCATTTTCAAATGAAGGAAATTTGGTAGTTTAGATTTTAAAATATGTTCCATAAGGAACCCTAAGAGATTTATTATAATTGATTATAATCAAATACATAATACTCTACCCTCATCATCATTTCAAAGCCATTTTGAATCTTAACAACCTCTTCAGCGAAACAATAATAAAAAATATCCTGTGGAACTAAATTTACAAAAAGGTTGGTGAACTAGTTAGCTCCAATATCGATACCAGCGGCATAGGAACTCCTGGTGGCGATTTATTCCGGTGTCACTTCTATATAGAATTATTCAATGGTAATGTCACAAATGAAATATTGAAAAAATTAAGAAACAGCAATATAATTAAAGATAATCAAGCACTTAGTACTCAACACAATCTAAGATTAGTATAAGAAGAACTATTAAACGTTTATTATGCCATACATTGAGCGAAAAACGGTATTGTAAATTCATACATATAAACTTTCTGTAGTTAAAAGAAAACATTAATTTCAACAACACTGACTATGCCCTAGATTTCTCACAAATAAAAATAGCAATTAGTAATAACACAATCATTTATATTATAAATCTACGGTTTACCACAAAAGAAATATGTAACACCCCTATAAAACCTATCAAAAGAAGAAAATTTACTAACAAAATTGAATACGAAAACATATTAAAATGTTCAAATAAAATCTATGGAATAAAATCTACCTGTAAAGGTGTGTCCACACCAGAAAAAAATTTCAGCAAACATTGTTTCAAAAATGTTTCTAAAATGTTTCCTTTTTGTTAATACAAATGGGAAACATTTTAGAAATGTTCCTGAAATGTTTCAAAAATGTTTCTTTGTTGCAGACATACCTTAAGACATATAACACTTTATCAAAATGTCCAAGTAATAAACTCTTAAATTTATGCTTAGATAAATGCATAGCCAACTTTCTCCAGAGCACAACATCTAATTGCACAAAATTAAATAGGCAGCATACGCCATCCAAAGAAGAAATATCACCTGGAGTACTCCCAATTTTCACAGATGAACTTATAAATCTATCGGGAAGATTCCTATTAAAAATGGACAACAATTCATCGGTGATAATAGGCGACAAGACATACGCGTACCGATACAGTTTCCAATTTAAAACCCCTACCAACTATTCTCAGCGACAGGATGTTTTTAGTAGTGTAATCATTGGTAATGCTGAACGAACTAAACCTAAACAATACAGAATCTATCGATGGATGCTGGAAACAAAACTCATTAGATATTTAACTTCGGAATTAATTTGCTAATAATATTAACTATTATATTCCTATTTGTTTGATCCTGTTGGACTAAACGCAAAAGCACAGTTAACATAGTAAACTTGGTTGAAACAGAAGCACAGGAACCAGCCGAAACTACAACGTCTTTGGAAACATCCCAAAAAACCAGATCGCCATTGTTTGTAATTTTGTTTGTAACATTCAAACGAACAACAGAACGGAAAAACACTATAACGCTGCCATAGCGTCGGGAAACTCGACACTCGTAGCATTCCATAACAACGATGGGAACCAACGATGGGCACAAGGCGGGGTTAGGGAATTAACTCAATTTGTTGATGAGCCCACTCGGGTTCCTGATATTGAAGACCATGCGGCCAACACTCTTGACCTGTTCTCACTTCTCCCAAAAATACAGGGTTGTAGTATCTTCTCCTCCTCTTCCGACGATCATTCACCTTGCCGTGGTGGGAGGGCTCAAGTAGTTGAATCTGAGAACTAACGAGCTTTACCGGCGGTCTCAACTTAGGTTTATGATTAGAGTTGATTCCAGCAGGGTCACCCATGCCGTAAAGGTCGAAGGGGAGAAACAGCGAAGCTAAGAGACGATCCAACCCCCTCTACCCTCTTCCTTCTACCCCTCCACTCCTCTATCCGCTTCTTCTACCCAACCCCAATTCTTTCCTTTCCCATGGGTCGGCATCAAGGTGTCAACCGTACAGTGCCGATGATCTACTAGGCTGAGGGCCCATCTCAAATAGCTCAGTCACTAACAGTGTACTCTGGTTTTGAGGCGAAGTCCACGAAAGCCACGCATGCGGGGCTCTGTGTGGACGTACCCCATTATTTCCCTAGCTACTCGTGGGATCCAAAATAGATAATTTGAAGACCAAACCCTGTGATGCAACTGCCTCTCTGTCTCTCAGCCACTGGCTGAACTTCCAAGCCTTGCTTGACGGATAGACCGATCCGCAATGGTAACATCCGACAGCGACATAGCATCCATCGGATATCAAAGCTCTGTTTTGACAGTGGAATCGTACGGGAGCTGAGAAGCTCTCGGAAATGACACAGAAAAGACCCTAGAGCTTGACGAGCTTAACATCAAGCGGAGACGCCTAACCACGTCTCAAAAAAAGCACCTGAGAAGACTGCTAGTGCAAAAACTGCCATACGACGCAGCGCTAGAGGCAGTACTCTCAAGTCCGTCGAAAGACACCTCAGACCCTTCTAACAAAAGAAAAAGGTCCGGACACAAAGTTCCAGAACCGAGCAAAAAAGCGAAAACCAACGCTCTCTTGTTCAATGACGTTGCAGGAATGATTGTGGTTGGGATAATCGCCGAGGATTACCCAAATAGCCATCTGGAAAATGTGCAAATCACAACAGTGGAAAATGCCATCCTTACTGCGCTGCATGAGATCACTGAGGAGGGTCCACAGATAAGATTTCTGGGCTGCTGGCACAAAACAGGATGGCTCACAATGAAGTGCGCAGATGTGATTAGTAGAGACTGGTTGGCAAAAACAGTCAAGCTAATTTGGCCATTTGAAAATGCCAAGCTGCGAATGGTGGAGGGTGAAGACCTTCCGAAACCATGTGGCAACCGCATACTTCCCTGATCCAAACAACACACCAGAAGACGCTCTGAAACGGCTACGCATTCAGAATCAAGTGCTATCACCCAATGACTGGAGAGTCCTTCGAGATGTAGCTAACTCTCAGGGTCTTGCCCTGACAATATCAATGGATGAAAGATCGGTATCCCTACTGGAAGATCTGAACTGCCAACCGTTCTTTAATTTCAATAGGGTTCAATTCCGCATCAAAAAGAATCCCAGCCAGAGGCCGGAATCCGCCTCCGAGGCTAAAAACGATGATAAGTCGGAATTACCACCCCCGTCCCACACTCAACCCTCCACCTCTAACCCCTCTCTCACTCCCTGTTGAAAATTATTAAATCAATTGGTATTTACCCTAACATTTTGTTTTATTACATTCTTTCCATTCTATTGCATTCCTGTGCTATTAATAGTTTAAGTCTTTCGCGTAAAAAACAAAATGCTCTTCTAATATTATATTCATTCGCAATTGTACTCTCAAATTGGAAGTATCTCAGACTTTAATTAAAACAAATTTGTACAAATCTCGGCCTTTCTCTTTTATTTGAAGAACTAGTCAAATTTTATCACATGGTGCCGAAACTCGGGAAAGGTGAACAGAGATTAACAAAATTAATAAAGTAAAGAGTTCCTTTTTTTTGTAACGTAAGAGTACGAGGCTTATCAGTCTTACCAATAAAATATGGAGTTATCAGCACGATCAGCGTATAGAGGTCAGGTTACGAAAATTATCATAAATGTTACTGATTTTCTCGACAGTGAAAGTTCCCAACACAATTTTACGAATGATCTGGACCTACTTGAAGAAGATATCGTTCAATTTATCCAGCGACTGACGTCAGCCCATGAGAGCCTTAATGCAGTTAATAAAGAGGTGCAAACTAAAGGTCTTCTGAAGACAGATGATCTGGACAGGGAGTTGGAAAGAGTCAGCGAATATCAAGATTCGGTGATAGGTGTTCTTTCTCGCCTAAATTATCGCCTGCAGAAAATCAGAAATAAGCTAAATCCACCTCCAAATATTACAACGGAATCGTCTTTCAACATGTCGTCACCTCATCATAATAGTAGTTCCAATAATTCTGATAAGCTTCCGAAATTGCAGCTTAAGAAATTCGACGGCAATTTGCACGAATGGTTATCGTTTTGGGATCAGTTCCGAACGGCGAACGGCGACGAATTCAGTTATTTAGAATCTTAATTGACAGGCAGCGCAAAAAAAATCATCGCTGGATTTACAGCTTCAGGTACATATGTGTTACGAAGCCGCTATCTCCCTACTACAAGAGCAATTTGGTGACGTAGAACGTTTGGTGGATAAAAATATGCAGCAATTGCTTTCCCTTCGCTCTGTCCACCAAAGAACTGATGCAGCTGGCCTTCGCAATTTATACAATTCCATAACATCATGTTGTTGCACACTAACAGCTTTGCAAATACCTACCCATCATTATTACGTCATGTTAAAAACAATATTGCTTCGCTGTTTGCCTTCAAATCTGCGAGTGGATTACACAGGTCTGCGAAAAATATTTTTTTGTCAGCTGCTTGAGATATTTCAACTGAATTATATGTTTTAAAGTGCGCTGATTTCAAAAGTGATGGCCATTTTTTTCTATCACATAAGGATTTGTTGCAAATTCAAACACACGAAAACACAAAGCTCATCTTGCAGCCTTGAGCTTCGGATGCTGCTAGCATCCGTTGCACAATGGTTTTATAGTTAGGATCCTTAGTACACTTCGCACAAAAATTAAGGTAGCAGAAAAAAATCCAAATTTTTGGGGGATTGTCAACAGGCTGTAACTTATACAAAAATCGTCGTACACCAAAAAAAGAAGAAGCAAATTGTAGCTCTAAGTGTCTAGTTTTCGAATCTGAGTTTGAATTTTATTTTTCAAAATATTTTTCGAGTAATCAAAAAAAACCACCAATCATTACATGAATTTCCCAAAAACTTTCGCACTACGTTCTTGAACCCAAGCTTCTTTTTCCTTCTCATTCATAGTTTCCACAAATGAAGGGTCCGTTAAAAGTTTTCTTATGTCGGGGCCGGTGAAAACTCCCTCTTTCAACTTTGCTTCTGACAGCTTCGGGAATTTTGTACATAAATATTTGAAACAGTCTCCATCCTTTTGGAGCGATTTTACAAATTGTTTCATTGACCCCAGTTTGATACGGAGAGGGGGCAACAAAACCTTTTCTGATGGTACCAAGGTAGTGTTCATAACATTTTTCTCTCCAGGTTTTAAAGTTTCTCTGGATGGCCAATCCCTTTTTTTCCAGTGCTGTTCTCTGGCTCTACTATCCCACAATCATAAGAAGCATGGGTATTTGGTATAGCCTGCCTGCTGACCCAAAAGCATTGTCAGTATTTTGAAGTCCCACAAATCATCCATGTCTACTGAGAGCTTATCTTTGTTTCAAGCGATATACTCGTACGTCATTTGACTTGTCTCAACATGTTAAAACATTCCCAGTCTCACCCACAGTTCAGGTGGTTTTTCTCCATTATCAAAAAAAAATCATATAGGTTTATTACCAATGAACATAGATACTGCAATATACATAAAACCTTATGTGATATAATAATTTGAATTTTTTTTGTTTTTGGGAGGTCTAAATCTGTAAGAAAATGTAAAAAAAATCCTATTCAGTTTTTTGGTCGCAGACCTGTGTTATTATCCAGTAGTGGAAAGAGAAGAACAGCCCGCCGGAACAAAAGAAGAAGATGACTCAAGTTCCACAACTTATTTGCAAATTGGAGATAAGCAAGTGAAAGACCTAATGCGTTTTCTGAAAAGGGAGGTTGAATCGTTGGAGAAAAGTATAGCTGTCTTTTCCCTACCTTCTTCTTCGAACAACAGAATTTCTTCTTCGTGTCACACAACTGCATCGAGCTTAATCTCATTAACGGAGAAAATTACGTGTGCATTTTGTGCGTCAGAAGAGCATACAACGAAGGATTGTGTCTGTTCTTTTTCAATAACGGAAAAGCGAGATATCTTAAGAAAGAGTGGTCGATGGTTTCGCTGTGCCAAGCTAGGTCATTCTTCTAGAAAGTGTCGTAGTGCTAAATGGCTTTCGTGTACAAAGTGCCAACGTAAACACTTAACTTCTTTGTGCGACCCTTCTTTCACCGGTCAAAGAAATTCGACGTCAGAAAAAATTGATAAAACTGAACGCCAATGCCAAGCGCAGCAAGTCTGTGCACTTATAATTCTTGTTTCAACAACACAAATGTCTTTTTGAAGACAGCCCGCGGCATTACAATAGCCCTGAATGAAAATAAATTGCAGCTTTTACGATTAATTATTGATGGCGGTAGCCAATGCTCCTATATTCGGGAGAATCTAGCGCGAAAACTTAACCTGTCATGTTTGGGCGAAGTCCATTTTTCTGTGATCCCGTTTGGATGTGGACAATGAAATCCAACAAGAAAATTTAAGAAGGTGTGCGTGGAGCTAAAAAGCCAATTCGACAACAAACGAATCATCTTGGAAGCCGTGGTTGTGCCAGAAATTTGTATTGATGTGCTGAGCGCACCTGATGCGTCTTGTGCCTTCTTCAGGATTTGCAATTGGCTGACAGTTGCCATGCACATGTAGAAGCTACAATTGGATTGGGTATGCTCATCGGTTCAGATTATTACTGGCCGGTGGTATCAGGCAAGCAGAGACAAATTTATCCCGGATTAAGGGCAGTCGAAACAATTTTCGGTTGGACATTGCAAGGATCGCATACCGATCGACGGTAAAGCTTTTGAATTCACCACAGACTCATGTTCTCTTCTTTGTGTAGCACCACTCTTCATCTATCCGCGCTTAGCTCAAACTCTCAAATCGAGTCAAATTTCCTCGAGAATCAATCTAAGAACTCCCAAATCACATGCGATTCGGGAAAATAAAATATATAAAGTGAAATGAACTAAACTAAAACAAACACGTAATCGCGGTCCAAAAAACAGAAAGAAAAACAAAAAAAAACATACCAAAACGATACGCGCACGCTTTTGAACTCACGTGGGGTTCCAAAAATTAAGTTCCGCGAAGACAGAACGAAAAGATAAACCTAGAAAAAACTAGTAAAAAAAGGTTATATATATAAAAAAAAGAACCTAACTAACAGATCGTGAAAAAAAACTCGAAATTGACGAAGTGTCCCATCGCGAAAACCCCCCAACCATCATACGTTTACCTGGCGTCAATTTATCCGTCAGAATCATCGAGAGGAGAGCTTTCCAACAACCCGATGGCGATGTTTCACGCAGTGACCTACGAGCAGTAGCACATCACTCGGTATTTGAGGCTTATAAAAGCTCCCCTACCACCAGCTACCTGTGTTGTTTAATCACTACGTCATCAACTTCATCGAATACCACCAGCCTCAACATCATCATCTGTATCAATTAGTTTGTGCTTTTAATTACAGACCTAAGATAATAATTCATTAGGAATTATAGTCACTTTTTATTGTTTCATTCTGTTCATTCGTTTTTTCCCTATTCACCACAAGGAAATTTAATATCTAGTATTTTACGTTCTAGAGTGTAAGAAAAAGTTGTATCGGAATGTCTACCGGCTAATGTGTGTGTGTGTGTGAAACCAAGGTGTAGTGAATTACTTTTTTTTATATTCCGAAATTACATCTAGATCCAAAAGTACTATCATCAACCTATGAAGCGGTGCACCCCCTCACAGGAAGAAATCAAGTGGTGGTAAGTTTTGTTTATAAACAAGATATATTTGAACGAAAAATAAAAAAAAGCAAGAAAAAAAAAATTATTGTGCCTTGTAAATAAATTTACACTCACATTAATCTGAAATGAGAGTTTTGTCTCCCATTTGCCGACTAGCAAATGAACTTAAAAGTAATGCCTGGTTTGATCTTGGCCTATATATTTGTTTTATTTTCCTATGTGAGTACGGTGGTGAAAAAGAAATAGTCATTCATTTTGTTTTTAACTTTTTATTTGTAAGAATCTGTTTTTAGTAAGGTTCACAAAAAGGGTGACCCTGATAATTATAAAGAAATAAAAAAAAAAAAAAAATAAGAAAAAAATATCAGATCGAAGAGACACAATCCAGACCAAATATATTTCAAGTTCGGCTTAAGTAATAATGAAATATTTCCTGAACTTTTGAATTTGAATTAGAATTTTGAAAAACGCTTAAACTATTTTAAGTAGATACTATCGATTGTTGGATTAAATTTTTCTTAGACATCACTTTATTGATTTTTTTGAATTTTGTTAGATATAGATCCGCAATAAAAATTATGTCTCCGATGTTGACACAAGGAAGGAATTTGAATTCTTTTTTTCTTAATCTATTCATTGGCTGAGAACCAAGATCGGTTTTAATTTTGTGGGAAGTCATTTCTTTTCCGGAAATTTAAGGTTTTTTTATTGATATTAATAGGAATATGAGCTTGTGCTAAGTGCAAATAAAGGTGGATGTGGCGATGGAACCATGACAATGGGAAGGTGAGCGGCGTTCTAAAATCCCTGTAAGGTTTTAGCAACATCCTTAACCAAATTAGGGGTTGTTATAAAAATTAAAGGACATAACAGCCAAGGTAGTATCGTTGTGATATGTGGGTGGGATATTCCCTCTGAGAGCCAATACTACCTGGTGCTCTCCTCTCTTGGAAATTCTGTAGGTAAAATTGCAGGTTTAATTTTTTTAAGATGTACTCGGGCTCCTGTGCTTTTGAACCCGAATTTTTATTTTTAAATCTCTTCGTAACGACTAGGCTAGGACATGCATAAGCTAGCATGCCAACCTACGTAAGCTGAACACCCTTTCTCTCCAGCTGCCAGGATCAGCCGACTGTACCTATAAGCAGGCGGTTGTAACGGTGGTAACGGAGAGAGAGGTTTAGGACTCTCTGGTGTACACGTTTGAATCGGGTGCTTTGTGTTTTTCGGTTCATGGTTATAGCACCTCACCTTAAAGTGAGACAAGTGAAACTTTATGCCGAGAGTCCTTGCCGACAACACCTCGGTTCCGTTATAGGTGGCACCCAACGTGGGGCCGAATCATCCTTCATAAATACCAGTTGAAAGATTAAACCCTTTAATTTTGAAAAATGTTTTTGCTTCCATTTAGCTTACACTTCATTTTATTATGTTTTTTTCTTCTCTCTGTTGTGCGACTGGAATCGGTGATACGATGTCCAGTAAATGAATTTGAAGTTATTTCCCTGTTTAGTCTGTCGCGAGAATCACCTATTCAAATCAAAATCAATAGCGAACTCGGAAATTCTTCAATCAATTGTTTTTGAATCCGTATTTTCGTACTTTAGACGGAATTATAGTTCTTCAAACCTTTCTTTTGAAATCTGTTGTCAGAGGAAAAGCAATGTCGACCGAAAGTATAAGCTCAAGAAGCAACGTACTATGTCAGAAGCGAGTTGCCAATTTTTCTTCCCGAAATTTTTTTTTTTTTTTTACATTTAACCGATTTGAAGAGAAAATGGTGTTGTTTTGTGGTTAGTAAACACATTTTTCAACTCCCATGAGATTTTCAAGAGAGTAAATTTTAGTTTGTTTTCATGTGCTGTAGCTTCCATTCGCCATATCCACCAAACCTGTGAATGAATTTTTTTTTTTCAAAAGATTTAGTCGTAGTAGTAGTAGAAGTTGTAGTGTGTGATTTTATTTAACAAAATTAAAGTTTTTTTTTGTTGTTATTTTACAATTTCACAATTATGGCATGGCTTTTGCCGTCAGCCAGAAAAAAAAGAGTATAAACAAAAATAAATAAATAAATCAATAGTATTACATAATGTAGATATTTAACATTTACAAGCTATGTTTAAGTTTAATTAATAAATAAGCTAATAATTCGTTGATTCGTTTTTAATATTAAGGAGATGTTTTGATTGGTTGTTGTACAGAAGGTAGGATTAAAATGCTTCATTCAGGATTTGGTAACGGTATCTCAGCGCTGTTTTCACATAACTACTTAAAATGTTCCAATCCGGTCCATTTAGGATTTCCTTGGTCTCATCTACAGTTAATAGGTTTTTTCCCCAGTGTTGTCTTCTGATTGCAGCAAGAATTGGGCACGTTCCTAGGAAGTGGAACACATCTTCTCTAACTCGATGGTTACAGAGAGTACAGTCCGTGTTTTCCTCTGAGCTATACGGTTGATAATTAAGGTGCAATAACTCTCCTCTCGTTTTGAATACAGTTGAAATAGTCTCTAGGTTGTAGCAATCATCAAAATAATTGTTTGATCCAAGATTGTGTTGTAGGCACTTGTACATACTTCGAGTCTCGCTTCGGTTCGCCAAAACCGTAAATTTAGAGAAGCTGTCCTGTTCAATCTTAGCAAGCAGCACTTCAAAGCTACGTTTCCAAGTCTCCGTCCCGGATTCCAATAACTGCACATTGTGAGTCCCCTCCCAAGTTGACCACTCAGTAAAGAACTGAGCTTTTTGGTTGAGTAGATGCCTTGCAATGGTTCCAGGAAGGCGATGAGGGGGAAGCTCAGTAACTTTTAAAATATAATTGAGGTGCATCCTGAGTGAGAATGTATACAAAGGCGAAACACCAGTCTCCAGGTGTAACATATACGTAGGCGTGTTTTCCGGGAGCCAGAAAATTTTTTTTATAAAATACCTCATCAACTTTTCTACTTCTTCATATTGGAGGAACCCCCAAACCTGGCAAGCATAACACATTATCGACCTCATTACGGCTTCGAAAAGTTTATATTTGGCACTCGGAGCTACATATTTTTTTGCCAAGTACACCCTTCCAACTGCAATTTATGGCTTTTTTTGATTCTATCAGCTTAGCGCTCAGGTGTTTTTTAAAAGACAGCTGTGGTGTTATGATAACTCCAAGGTACTTGTACTCTTTTACAACCTCCAGGTCCACATGTTCCCACCTCTACTTCTCATTTACTGCGTATCTGCCTGTTCAATTTCGGGAAATCATAACTTTTGATTTGTTGGTATTCAGCGTTAGGCTCCACAGGTGACAGTAAGATTGAAGCTTGTTGATCATCATTTGTAACATTTCTGCAGATTCTGATAATATGACGATATCGTCTGCATACTTCACGTTGGTGCCAGCAATGTTGATACCACCTGGTAGAACTGATAACAAATCATCAAGGAACAGGAAAAACAAAAGCGGACTTAATAGACAGCCTTGCCTAACTCCAAACTTTGTTTGAAACCAGGTAGACACTTCGTTCCCGTCCTATACCGCCGTCTTGTTGTTTTTGTAGAGGCAATTTATTGCTTTTAGCATTTTGGAGGATATTCCTAGGCAACTGAGCTTGTAGAAAAGTGCTTCCCTGTTGATTGAGTCGAAAGCCTCTTTGAAGTCGACGAAAAAGGCATATAATTTCTTTCTGTTATCCAAATATGATTTACCGATGCATTAGTGAGAAAATATTGTCAACAGTCGAGTATCCTTTCCTAAAACCCGCTTGGAACTCGCTCAGTAAATCATTATTTTCTATCCAGCTTGTGAGCCTGTGCAGGAGTACACCAGTGAATATTTTCATAACAGAGTTCAAAAACGAAATTCCTCGGTAGTTGTTTGGGTCTTCGGCATCGCCCTTTTTGTAGATTGGAAGGATAATATTCTCTTGAAAGCTTTCTGGTACATACTTCTCTTCTACTTCTGATATAGTATCCGACACGTATAAGTGCAAGTATTGCACATTTTCTACCTTCCTTATTTTCCCCAACTATTTTACTAATTTTTCGATAAATTTTTCGATGTATGTATATACCCTATTTTGTATGCATACATTTCCTTTTTGAGTTTTAAAATTTTGGCTAACCATCAAACAGTTTCCGAGGACCTAAGTCCTAAAAATTCATGACATCGTTTGAGGCCGATAAGACCTACAACCTACGTTCGACTCCTGGCCGGGGATCCTTCCAGAACACCAGTTCTCGTAGATTGAGTCAAGAACCTCAAGGTCTTGGACTCAACCAAAAGATCCGCAGTCGGGGTTTAACACTCAACAACAGTCGTCAACACGAGGCAATGGCTAGTCAACCCAAGTCCGACAATTGTGTGCTAGGACCATCGCAAGTCCCGCCTGAAAATGGCTCGGCAAAATACACCAGCGCAGACAAACCAACGGGTTCCAAAGCCGTGTTAACTAACAGTGTCCCTCAAGGGTCCCAAAGGACAACTAATCAGGAAGAATTAGACCTACCAACCTACATTCAGGGTCTCGTTACTGCTTCGGTAGGAGTCAATAGGGCAGAGGAATTGCAAGTAATCCGTAGAGAACTGGACGCGAATAGGGCCGAGTTAAAAAGTCAGGTGGCAAACATGTCAGTTGGTAACCCTGCCTTGTTATCAAGTGTTTATTTTTGCGCTCCCGAATTCTTTCAATTTTCAATGGTTTAATGTCATTTAACAAACTTCAATAGTATCTTTAGATCGGTTTTATAACTGCTGATATCGATTGAATCATCTGTCTCTTCAGATTATACTGTGCTAGTGTGCGAATTGCGAATTACATTTATTGCAAGTTGCAACTAGTGTATTTCTCTTACCATCAGTTAAAAGTGACATTAGACTTAACATTAAACGTGTTTTTGGAACTTGCCTCTTAGTGCATTTTGATAAATTAAACTGATTTAATCTTGTAGATATTTATCCAGCTTTATAAAAGGGGCTATAACCAGTTGTGTGTTTTGTGCATCGAAAGTTATTCGAGTTTAATTGAAAATCTGGTTATTTCGTCAATATTTAAGGGTTGCCAGGCCATTTCGTTGTAAAAATTTAATTTAAATTTAAATATCTGTTTGTGTAGCTCACGTAAAACGCATTAGTGATAATGGATGAACTAAGATGTTTAATTTGCAAAAAATGCACAGATGATATTTCGTTGTCTTGCGATGTCTGCCTTCAGCAAGTTTATGCGAAATGCATTGGTTTGAAAGGTAAAGACGCTGACAAGTTTACTTCTGTTCCTGGATCTCATTATTATTGTAAAGAACATGATAAAATTTCTGTTGACAAAATACACTGCAAAATTATGAAATTAAAGAAGCTATTTACCACTGCAAATTCAATTTTAACGGATCTGAAATCGATTTTTGACTTTGATACATCAACAATGTAATGTCAAATGCGTTTAAGAACAATAAACTAGATGATATGACCCCAATTATTACATCTCAACATCCGCTTATCTTCCTAACTCCGTCACCCCAGCCACCCCACAAACAATCACAGCAACATCAACACCAACAGCAACAACACCAACAGCAGCAACAACAGCAACAACAACAGCAACAACAACAACAACAACAACAACAACAACAACAACAACAACAACAACAACAACAACAACAACAACAACAACAACAACAACAACAACAACAACAACAACAACAACAACAACAACAACAACAACAACAACAACAACACCAGCACCAACAACAACAACAACAACAACAACAACAACAACAACAACAACAACAACAACAACAACAACAACAACAACAACAACAACAACAACAACAACAACAACAACAACAACAACAACAACAACAACAACAACAACAACAACAACAACAACAACAACAACAACAACAACAACAACAACAACAACAACAACAACAACAACAACAACAACAACAACAACAACAACAACAACAACAACAACAACAACAACAACAACAACAACAACAACAACAACAACAACAACAACAACAACAACAACAACAACAACAACAACAACAACAACAACAACAACAACAACAACAACAACAACAACAACAACAACAACAACAACAACAACAACAACAACAACAACAACAACAACAACAACAACAACAACAACAACAACAACAACAACAACAACAACAACAACAACAACAACAACAACAACAACAACAACAACAACAACAACAACAACAACAACAACAACAACAACAACAACAACAACAACAACAACAACAACAACAACAACAACAACAACAACAACAACAACAACAACAACAACAACAACAACAACAACAACAACAACAACAACAACAACAACAACAACAACAACAACAACAACAACAACAACAACAACAACAACAACAACAACAACAACAACAACAACAACAACAACAACAACAACAACAACAACAACAACAACAACAACAACAACAACAACAACAACAACAACAACAACAACAACAACAACAACAACAACAACAACAACAACAACAACAACAACAACAACAACAACAACAACAACAACAACAACAACAACAACAACAACAACAACAACAACAACAACAACAACAACAACAACAACAACAACAACAACAACAACAACAACAACAACAACAACAACAACAACAACAACAACAACAACAACAACAACAACAACAACAACAACAACAACAACAACAACAACAACAACAACAACAACAACAACAACAACAACAACAACAACAACAACAACAACAACAACAACAACAACAACAACAACAACAACAACAACAACAACAACAACAACAACAACAACAACAACAACAACAACAACAACAACAACAACAACAACAACAACAACAACAACAACAACAACAACAACAACAACAACAACAACAACAACAACAACAACAACAACAACAACAACAACAACAACAACAACAACAACAACAACAACAACAACAACAACAACAACAACAACAACAACAACAACAACAACAACAACAACAACAACAACAACAACAACAACAACAACAACAACAACAACAACAACAACAACAACAACAACAACAACAACAACAACAACAACAACAACAACAACAACAACAACAACAACAACAACAACAACAACAACAACAACAACAACAACAACAACAACAACAACAACAACAACAACAACAACAACAACAACAACAACAACAACAACAACAACAACAACAACAACAACAACAACAACAACAACAACAACAACAACAACAACAACAACAACAACAACAACAACAACAACAACAACAACAACAACAACAACAACAACAACAACAACAACAACAACAACAACAACAACAACAACAACAACAACAACAACAACAACAACAACAACAACAACAACAACAACAACAACAACAACAACAACAACAACAACAACAACAACAACAACAACAACAACAACAACAACAACAACAACAACAACAACAACAACAACAACAACAACAACAACAACAACAACAACAACAACAACAACAACAACAACAACAACAACAACAACAACAACAACAACAACAACAACAACAACAACAACAACAACAACAACAACAACAACAACAACAACAACAACAACAACAACAACAACAACAACAACAACAACAACAACAACAACAACAACAACAACAACAACAACAACAACAACAACAACAACAACAACAACAACAACAACAACAACAACAACAACAACAACAACAACAACAACAACAACAACAACAACAACAACAACAACAACAACAACAACAACAACAACAACAACAACAACAACAACAACAACAACAACAACAACAACAACAACAACAACAACAACAACAACAACAACAACAACAACAACAACAACAACAACAACAACAACAACAACAACAACAACAACAACAACAACAACAACAACAACAACAACAACAACAACAACAACAACAACAACAACAACAACAACAACAACAACAACAACAACAACAACAACAACAACAACAACAACAACAACAACAACAACAACAACAACAACAACAACAACAACAACAACAACAACAACAACAACAACAACAACAACAACAACAACAACAACAACAACAACAACAACAACAACAACAACAACAACAACAACAACAACAACAACAACAACAACAACAACAACAACAACAACAACAACAACAACAACAACAACAACAACAACAACAACAACAACAACAACAACAACAACAACAACAACAACAACAACAACAACAACAACAACAACAACAACAACAACAACAACAACAACAACAACAACAACAACAACAACAACAACAACAACAACAACAACAACAACAACAACAACAACAACAACAACAACAACAACAACAACAACAACAACAACAACAACAACAACAACAACAACAACAACAACAACAACAACAACAACAACAACAACAACAACAACAACAACAACAACAACAACAACAACAACAACAACAACAACAACAACAACAACAACAACAACAACAACAACAACAACAACAACAACAACAACAACAACAACAACAACAACAACAACAACAACAACAACAACAACAACAACAACAACAACAACAACAACAACAACAACAACAACAACAACAACAACAACAACAACAACAACAACAACAACAACAACAACAACAACAACAACAACAACAACAACAACAACAACAACAACAACAACAACAACAACAACAACAACAACAACAACAACAACAACAACAACAACAACAACAACAACAACAACAACAACAACAACAACAACAACAACAACAACAACAACAACAACAACAACAACAACAACAACAACAACAACAACAACAACAACAACAACAACAACAACAACAACAACAACAACAACAACAACAACAACAACAACAACAACAACAACAACAACAACAACAACAACAACAACAACAACAACAACAACAACAACAACAACAACAACAACAACAACAACAACAACAACAACAACAACAACAACAACAACAACAACAACAACAACAACAACAACAACAACAACAACAACAACAACAACAACAACAACAACAACAACAACAACAACAACAACAACAACAACAACAACAACAACAACAACAACAAAAATTCCCGCAGCAGCAGCAGCAACAACAGCAAGCACAACCGCATCATCAACAACAACAACAACAACAACAACAACAACAACAACAACAACAACAACAACAACAACAACAACAACAACAACAACAACAACAACAACAACAACAACAACAACAACAACAACAACAACAACAACAACAACAACAACAACAACAACAACAACAACAACAACAACAACAACAACAACAACAACAACAACAACAACAACAACAACAACAACAACAACAACAACAACAACAACAACAACAACAACAACAACAACAACAACAACAACAACAACAACAACAACAACAACAACAACAACAACAACAACAACAACAACAACAACAACAACAACAACAACAACAACAACAACAACAACAACAACAACAACAACAACAACAACAACAACAACAACAACAACAACAACAACAACAACAACAACAACAACAACAACAACAACAACAACAACAACAACAACAACAACAACAACCGCTTACTAAGTTGAATCATCAGAAACGAAATTCAGGCTCTACTGTGCAGAGAATTCTACGTTCAGGGTCTAGGCCAACTTTCGCAACTGAATCCAATACAAGTCAACTGGCCACTAGCGTAGCTTTGGATCCTCCAACAGATTCCACTATGGATGAGGAGAGCTCTAACCCGTTGGTCAATCCTTCGACATTATCATCTGCCATGGATTTCGCCATGGATTTCGGTGTGCCACAGCCCTCTTGCTCTCATACAATTGGAGTTAATAATATTGTAACGTGCGCTTAGTTCGCAAAAATAAAACTCTACCTTTCAATTTAATTCTACCACTTTATTCAGTATCTACTTTCGATATACACTTTATTCGAACTCAACTCGACTTTTGGACTATCACTTGTATTTACTCTTAACTTTATCACTCTATAAACAAGACTGCCCTCTGGTTGCCTCGGGCGGGCTATTTATATCGAATGACATGCCATCTAGAACTCTCCAGTAACTTCCACATGGTCTGCAACTCTCCACTGTTTTGGCTGTCAAACATTTTCTCTCCTAGAATTTCTACACTTACACTAGTGCTCCCAGATGTGTTTTTCGGTTGAACGTTTTCGATTAGGAAATTGGTATTAAATGTTGGGTTCACGTTACACTGCCCCCTCCTTAAGATTGTTCGTCCCGAATAATTCCATCTGCAGCCTCGCCACTATATCGATGCAGCCTGTCACAATGAACTACTTTTAACTTGCCTCTTAGTCCTCTTTGGATGCGGTAAACCACGTCGTTAATCCTCGTGACAACAGTATAAGGACCTTCCCAGTTTTGCTGAAGTTTCGGTGACAATCCCTTTTGACGATGCGGATTATAGAGCCACACACGATCTCCTGCTTGGAATCCTGACGTTGTCGCATTTGTGTCGTACCGTGTCTTCATCCGGTCGCTGTAGGTTTTCATCCGTTCCCTTGTTCTTTTATGGATGTCAGCGAGCCTCTCCTTGAGGTCGTCCACATACTCGTTTGTGTCCTGTGGCTCCTCTGTGGGGCATCCAAATTTAAGTTCGCTGGGCAGCCGCATGGTTTTCCCGAACAGGATGTCAGATGGTGTTTGTCCTGTCGAGCTATGTACTGCACTTCTATAGGCCATCAGGAATAGCGGTACGTGCCTATCCCAGTCTCTTTGGTAGTCGCCTACGACCTTCGTGAGGTGTTCTTTCAAGGTCCGGTTGAATCTTTCAACCATCCCATCAGATTGTGGATGAAGCGGTGTGGTTCTCGTTTTCTTAATGCCAAGTAGTCCGCACACTCCTTGGAAGATGTTTGACTCAAAGTTCCTCCCTTGGTCGGAATGAAGTTCCATAGGCACGCCAAACCTACTCACCCAGTTAAACACAATCTGGTCGACCACCGTTTTGGCCTCTTGATTTGGGATGGCATACGCCTCAGGCCACTTGCTAAAATAGTCCATTACAACCAGAATGTACTTGTTTCCAGCGTTGGTCTCTGGAAAAGGCCCAGCCACATCTACTGCAATCCTCTCAAAAGGCGATCCAACGTTGTACTGATGCATCTTACCTTGAATCTTCCTACCAGGTCCTTTGGTTGCAGCACACTTGTCACATGTTCGGCACCACTTCTCCACGTCATCTCTAGCATGCAGCCAGTAGAACCGATGTCGCACCTTCTCCAGTGTTTTATTAACTCCCAGGTGACCTCCAGAAGGTCCGTCGTGCATCTCCCGAAGAACTTCAATGACTTTCGATTGCGGTACGATCAGCTGCATCACATATGATTTACCATCAGCGGACTCCCATTTTCGCCTGAGGACACCTTCTTGCACATATAGTGAGTCCCACTGTGCCCAATAGGCTTTGAGAACTGGACTCCTGTCGGAAATGTCACCCCATTCAGGTTTCTCCTCATTTTCTTTCCATGCGAGAATGGGTTCGATATCTGGGTCCTCCTGTTGAGCAGTCCTCACTTCCTCATTGCTCCATCCGCATATTGGGTCAGCTCTTAGTCGCTGAGCGGTAATATTTTCTTTGTCTTCTTGCCGCCTACAATGCTTGCAATCCACTTTGCAAGGTCTTCGGGATAATGCATCGGCGTTTGAGTGCAGCTTTCCTCTGCGGTGTTGGATCTGGTAGTCATAGGTCTGCAATCTTTCTATCCACCTTGCGACTTGACCTTCTGGATTTTTGAAGTTCAACAGCCAGTTCAGAGCACCATGGTCAGTCCGCAGAAGGAATTTCTGTCCATAGATGTACTTATGGAAGTGCTTTGTTGCCAAGATGAGAGCTAGCAGTTCCCTTCTGGTCACGCAGTAGTTTCTTTCGGGTTTCGATAGGACCTTGCTGTAGTATGCCACCACTTTCTCCTCGCCATCATGCACTTGGGATAGTACCGCCCCGATTCCAACGTTGCTTGCATCTGCGTCGACGATGAATGTTTTGCCAGGTGTTGGATGTGCCAGCACTGGAGCGTTACAGAGGCGATATTTGAGTTCCTGGAAAGATTTCTCAAACTCACCTGACCATTTAAACTGCTTCCCCTTTTCGGTGAGCTGATGCAAACTCTTTGCAACTCCAGCAAAGTTCTTAACAAAACGTCGGTAATATGTGGCAAGTCCCAGAAAGCTTCGGAGTTGATGTTTGTCCTGTGGTGTTGGCCAATTTTTGACGGAGTCAACTTTTTCGGGATCAGTCTTTACTCCTTGGGATGAGATGATGTGTCCCAAATACTTGACTTCGGTTTTGAAAAGTGCACATTTTTCTGGATTCAGTTTAAGGTTAGCCTCTCGAAGTCTCTGAAACACGGCTTTTAGGTTCTTGCAATGTTGGTCAAATGTTTTCCCGTAAACAATGACATCGTCCAAGTAGACTAGGCACGCTTTCCACGTCAGTCCTTGAAGAACGCACTCCATTAAACGCTCGAATGTTGCCGGAGCGTTACATAGCCCAAACGGCATAACTTTAAACTGCCAGAGCCCATTACCTGTAGAAAACGCCGTCTTTTCCCGATCATCAGGGTGGATGTCAACTTGCCAATATCCGCTCTTTAAGTCCAGCGTCGAGAACCACTGCGCTCCCTCCATGGCATCCAGGGTATCACTGATTCTCGGCAGGGGATAGCTGTCCTTCTTAGTTACATCATTCAGCCTTCGGTAGTCCACACAAAAACGAGTGCTTCCGTCTTTCTTTTTTACTAGCACCACTGGTGATGCCCAAGGACTTTTGGAATTTTCGATAAGACCGTCCTTCTTCATTATTGTTATCATTTCCTCAACCTCACCTTGTTTGGCCAGTGGAAGACGTCTTGCGGGTTGACGAATCGGTCTTGCATCTCCTGTGTTGATGCGATGCTGCACCAACTGTGTCCTACCATATTGCCCCTTTTGCGATGCGAAGATATCAGTGAACTCTTGTAGGAGACTTTCAGCCATCCTTGTTTGTTGGTGATCAAGGTTGGATGAATTCAGTATTTTAGCTCTGATGGTTCTGAGCTACTCCGGAGTTATAGTTTTTCTCGGAGCTTCGTCTGTGATCTTCGTAATTGCTGCAACCGATTCGCAACGTCCAACGACTTCTCCTTTCTTCAACTTTACATCGTACGGTCTGGTGTTTAGTAATCGTACGGGGACCATTTTGTTTTTCGGTGCTACCAGTGTTTTCCCAATGATGACGCTTTGGGAGGAACACTCTGGGTCTGGTTCCACCATGAGGTATCGAAGGCTTCCAAACTCACCCTCCAGTTTCGTCCAAACGAACACTTCAGAAGAAGGAGGCAGAATCAGATCTTCCCTGATGACAGTTCTCAGTGTCGACGTACTTTCGTTCGAATAGGTCATTGGAAGTTCCTTATTTTGGTACTTCAAAACCTGATTACCGATGTCCAAAATAACTCCGTGCTGTTTCATAAAGTCGATTCCAATGATGCACTCGTCACATATATCTGCCACCAGGAATTGATGAGTAAACACTAGATCGGCCAGTCGGATCTTAAGACACACTTCTCCATATACTCTTGCTGTTTCTCCCGTTGCGGTTCTTAGACGGTAGCTATTGGTGTTATGAAGCCGTGTCGTCTTTACCAGGTCTCGACGTACTATGGAGGCTGTGGCACCGGTGTCGATGGTAGCCAAATGTTTGTTGCCGTTAATAGTAGTCTCCACAGTCAGACTTTTGTTGTCTCGTTTGGTCTGAGAGACCTGGATGGTGGTTCTGGGGCCATCGATACAAGAAACCAGCCTCTGCCCCTAGAAGTTGGTTCTTACTCGTTTCCCTGATGGGAAACCGGCTGATAGGCAACGCTGGTGTTGTTGTTACCTTGCTCTGGGTTGGATCTCTTGCTTCCACAATGTTGACAACTGGCTTTGTTTTTTGGTAGTCGGCATTGATGCTGTAAGTGCCCGGTCTTGTTGCAGTTCCAACATCTTGCTAGTCCGCTCCGGTTCTTTTGTATTTCAGCTCTTTGGCACGAGCATTCTTCGACTATGGCCTCTCTAAGTCGATGTACTTCCTGAGAAGCCTGTTCTGCTGCTTCAATTGTCAATGCGAATGCTAAAGTTTCAGAAAGAGTACGTGTTCTAGCAGTTCGCACAGACCTCTGAAGATGTATATCAGCAATGGCACGAACAAAGGACTCAACAGCAAGCTGGTTGATGATTTCTTCTCCAGCATCCGGATATGCCAGGTGAGCCAGTCTTTCGACGTCTGCTTGGAGCTGCTGTAGACTTTCACCCCTTTTCTGGACTCTGTTATTGAGTTGGACTCGGAAGACTTCTTTCAAGTGGCTATCTCCAAAGCGTTTATCTATAGCTGCCACGAGAGAACTGAAATCGCCACTCTTACCAGCTGGAACTGTTTGAAGTAATTCAGCTGCTGGTCCTCTAAGAGCAAGAGTCAGTGCAATGTACTTGTCTTCGTCATCCCAGCCATTTGTTGTCGCGGCTGCCTCAAATTGTCTCTTGTAGACTGGCCAAGAAGACTGTCCATCAAATGTTGGGGGTTTCATCTCCTTTTTCTTTACAAACTCCCCAGCAGACTCTCGAATTTTGATTTTCCGGATCTGGTCCAATTCCTTGGTCAGAACAGAAAACTGTTTATCACATCGGGTTTCTACGATTTCGAAACGATTCTCTACAACAGAAAGCTGTTTCTCCACACCTTCAACGCGTTCGTCTAGGGCACAAACATTTTTCTCAATGTTACCCAATTTACCTTCTAGAATGTTTTTCTGACCTTCCAACACATTCTGTTGCGCCTCAAGTCTTTCGAGAATATTCTGCTGTTCTTTCTTTTGCTCGCTTCGTTGCTCTTCAATCAGCTTCTTTTGCTCGTTTCGTTGTGCTTCAAGTTGTTCAAGAACATTCTGCTGTTCCTTCTTCTGCTCATTTCGTTGCTCTTCCAGCTTCTTTTGTTGTACTTCGAGGCGTTCGAGAACATTCTGCTGTTCTTTCTTTTGCTCGTTTCGTTGTTCTAACAAAAGTTTCATCATACTAGAAAAATCTACATTTTCAATTACTTCCTCTTCTTCCACTTCTGTTTCAAAAACAAAAGTGTTTACGTCTTCCCCTTGCTGTTCCAAATAGTTACGCAAGCGCAGGGCGAGCTCATTTTTCGATCCCGCTCTAGAAAGATTTCGCTTACCTAACTCACTTTTAAGCTCAATGCAGTTGAGCTCTTCTAACAACTTACCCATTTTTATTATTTTTCTTTTTTTTTTACTTTTTTTTTCTTTTTTTTTTTACACTTTACTAGTCAAATAAGTTTTATTTACACTTCTGACACCAATGTAACGTGCGCTTAGTTCGCAAAAAATAAAACTCTACCTTTCAATTTAATTCTACCACTTTTTTCAGTATCTACTTTCGATATACACTTTATTCGAACTCAACTCGACTTTTGGACTATCACTTGTATTTACTCTTAACTTTATCACTCTATAAACAAGACTACCCTCTGGTTGCCTCGGGCGGGCTATTTATATCGAATGACATGCCATCTAGAACTCTCCAGTAACTTCCACATGGTCTGAAACTCTCCACTGTTTTGGCTGTCAAACATTTTCTCTCCTAGAATTTCTACACTTACACTAGTGCTCCCAGATGTGTTTTTCGGTTGAACGTTTTCGATTAGGAAATTGGTATTAAATGTTGGGTTCACGTTACAATATCACAAATAGATGTTCGACAAATAATGGTCTCAAAGTCGTAGGAAATGACTCTTCTCACACGCCTTTGCAAGTTGTACCCAACACGAAATCAAAGTGGTTACATTTGTCTAGATTTGCCAACAATACTTCAGAAGAATCAATAGCCGCATACGTCGCAGATAAACTGAAAATTCCACAAACCTTAATCAAGTGCAAGAAGCTTTTAAGAAAAGACGAGGACTCAAGCAAGTTATCTTTTATTAATTTCAAAGTTGCTATTCCGGAAAATGCTTTTCATCATGCTCTCAATCCCTCTGTTTGGCCTATG
Source organism: Melanostoma mellinum (assembly GCA_914767635.1). NCBI lineage: Eukaryota > Metazoa > Arthropoda > Insecta > Diptera > Syrphidae > Melanostoma > Melanostoma mellinum. The sequence continues at coordinate 101,188,573 of OU612060.1, forward strand.
GGAGTAGAAGTTCGAGACTTTATCTACACTCCAAAAAACGATAACAGCTATGCATTCCCGTCAACTACATAGTAATCACTGAAGGTGATATCCAAATTGATTCCTGCAATATAACTGCTGCCAAATCCACCGTCGGAAACCCAACTCCTGCCGCAACTATTGATGTTATCGTACCAGAAATTGTTGACTCACCAATAATCGTTCCTGCTGGTACTTATTCAAATACTTTCAACTATAATAATCTCTCCATCTATTACCAAAATGTCGGAGGAATTCGAACTAGATTGAGTAAATTGTATGTATACTTCGCATCTCATGGATATCATATAATAGTGCTCACTGAAACTTGGCTAAATGAAAATCATCTTACTTCTGAAATATTTAATGGTAATCAGTTTGTAGTTTTTCGAAAAGATCGATGTTCAATTACGACTGGTTTTGATCGAAGAGAAGGTGTAATAATTGCAGTCAGAAAGAATTTTGTTTGTAGTCAAATCGAACTTGTTTCTGATAGTAATCCATCTTCCTTCGACGTTGACCAGCTAATAATAAAAATAAAATTGAATTGAAACCTGAACCTCTACATTAGCGGTAGCTATATCCGACCAGGTAGCTCATTAGATTTGTATAACTTGCATTTGTTAAATTGTCAATCATTTCTAAATAATCTTACTACTTCTGACCATGTAATGATCTTAGGAGATTTTAATCTTGGTGAAATAAGATGGGAAACAGATCAAGACGATAAGATTTTAGTACCATTCAATGTTAATTCTGGCATAGAAGCGTTAGTTGTGGATTTCTTTAGTCAGTTTAGTCTTATACAGTTGAAAAGTTTTTATAACAGCCTGAATCGTATATTAGACTTAATTTTTGTGGACAAAGATTTGGAATCTCATGTAGAAAAGACTGATTTCCCAGTTATAGAAAACAAAATTCATCACATATGCCTTACTGTAGAGTGTAAATTCTTAACTTAGAATTTTATTTTGATTATAAACGTGCAAACTTTGAAGCAATCAATAACTATCTATCTGCTATTCCATGGGATCAAATTTTAAATAATTTAAGTCTTAGTCACGCGTTTGAAAAATTCGTTATGTGCCTTGATGAAACTTTTGAATTGAATATTCCTAAAAAAATTCGTTAATCAAATTCCAATCCACCCTGGTTCAACAGAAGATTATTAAATCTTAAAAACAGGGAAAACAAAGCTTACAAAAAAAAGCAGAGCAGAGATAATCATGTTCTTAAACATAATTATATTCGGTGTCACCTGGAATTTGACTGCCTCAATAGCTTCCTGTTTAACGATTATATAGTCTCTGTAGAGTCTAAAATTAAAACAGACTGTAAACATTTCTGGAAATTTATAAACACCAAACGTAAATCTATAGGACTTCCAAGCTGTATGAAATATTTTGATAACTTGTCTAGTGATTTAAATGTCATATGTGACTTTTTCGCCGATTATTTTAGTTCTGTTTATCTGCCCTCTTCTTCCTGTGAACCTCCTGTTTTCTTCCCTTCTAACGTTATTGATGTTGGTAGCATCGAATTAAGTGTTTCTGAAGTTTTGGAAGCCTTAAATGGCCTGGATATAAATAAAAGTGCCGGGCCTGATAACATCGCCCCTATCGCTTTGAAAAATTGTGCGATTTCTTTGGCGTTGCCGCTCTGTTTGATTTTCAATAAATCCCTTAAAAGTGGCCTGTTTCTGGATTGCTGCAAAGTTTCTTTTATAACTCCTATTCACAAGTCGGGATCAAAACAAAACGTGATCAACTATAGACCAATCTGCAAATTATCAGTCATTCCCAAAATGTTTGAAATGCTAATTTGCAAAAAATTGAGCTTCTTTGTTAAAGGTATAGTGTTTCGAATTTGCGTTTACAAATCATATTGATTATATAGTAAATAGAGCCAATGGTATGTTAGGGTTCATAAGGAGGAACTCTAAAGATTTTTCAGATCCATATGTCCTTAAATCACTTTATATAACTCTTGTAAGATCAGTGCTGGAATATTGTAGTACAGTTTGGAATCCTTATTATAATGTACACTCGTTAAGAATAGAAAGGGTTCAAAAGAGTTTCACAAGGTTCGCTTTCCATAAACTTAATTGGAATATCGAAGTACCATCATACGTTTCTTGATGCTTGCTAATAGATATTCAAACGCTTGAGCTAAGAAGAAAGTATTTTGCAATAATGTTTATAAAAGATGTAATTAGCAATAGAATAAACTGTTCTCTCTTATTACAACAAATAAATTTTTACTCTCCGCAAAGAATACTTCGTGCTAATTTTCATTTTCATGATAATTTTTCAACACGAAATTATGGTAGAAACAACCCGTTTTTTCTCAAGTAATTCAAGGGATGATTTCAAAAAAAAATCTACTGTTCGCTTTACTATTGCGACCTGTCACATAAATTTTTTTTTGTTAATTATTTTTTGTTATTTTATTTTATTTTATTTATATACATTTGTTTATAATTAAAGTAGTCTGTAAGAGATTTACTCTGTTTGATGAAAATAAACTAAACTAAACAAACATTATACGAGAAACTTTAAGAGAAGCTACACCATCGGTGTCGAGTGAATATGATGTTCGTAGACGACCGAATCCTCCTACTGTGCATCATCCTTCCCCTTCAAATCAGCCTGAATCATTCGATTCTACTTCTAGAGTACATTTCTCGAATTTGAACGCCAATGCAGATGAATTCGTTTCACAGATAAGGAATATGAACTTCAGTGATTCCACATCTAGACCGTCACATGAAAGACGTTCGAACTTTCAAACTCCAAACTATTCTTGTGTTCAAAATTTCAGAGCTCATAGTTTTCACAAATGGGGTCTGAAGTACGACAATCTAAATATGTCGGTCAAGGAACTCCTCTTTCGTTTAGAAAGATTAAAGGGTTCCTACAATGCTTAAATGTCAGAAATCGTTCTTAACTTTCACCAGTTTGTTAGCGGAGAGGTGGAAAATTGGTTTTGGGTCTTCCTCAAATCCAAGCCAAGAGTAGATTGACCTGGACTATGGACTTCGTTTTGCGTTGGTAAAACAGTTTCGTTCTCTGGGCACTGACGCGGAACTGTCGAAGCAATTGTATGATCGGCGACAAAAACCTAACGAAAGCTTCGAAGAATTTTATATGGCGCTTCAAAAGCTTAACACGCGTTTGTTTAGCCCCAAACCAAACCATGAGCTTATAAGTCTTATTAAGCAAAATGTTAACAGTCGTATGGTTGAATTACTTGTGACCTTCAGGGCACAAAGTCTTAGCGAAATGGTCTATGTTTGTCGTAATATGGAAAAGTTTCTTAATGAGAAAAATAAATATAAAGTTCAAAACCCGACAGTCCGTCCCTTCCGAAGAAATTTAAGTGAACTTGAGAATACCGATCTGTTAACTACAGCAGGAGCTAACTCTGTAGAAGCCCTACAGTTTCAAAGAGACAGTAGTGGTTATACCTGCTGGAACTGCAGAAAAACGGGTCACGGCTATATGGAGTGCCCGGTGCCTCAAAGATCACTATTTTGCTACCGTTGCGGTAAGGCAGACACTACTTCACCTCAATGCACTAGCCCGAAATGCGCGGAAAACTCGCGAAGGACCTATCCTTCAACCGGGATGGCTTGCTCTCGAATCAACAAGCCGGACTCTTGTTAAGTACTAAAATGTTGAATTCCACTGTTTCTAGTCAACCTATAAACTCATCAGTCCAAATTTTGAAAAGACAATTTAACCCAGAAAAGCTAGATACACAGCTCCCACAAGCCAAAACCCATCCGATAAAAAGTTTTCATGAACGTCAAGTAGAGTACAACGCTGCCCGGGAAAGAATTTTCGGTAACCCAAAATCAAAGTTGTCTGTCCGAATTGAACGGATTAGAGCACGCAAAAAAAATAAAAAAAACTGCCTTAGAAAGTATAGCCTCGACCACCTTATGCTGTTCAGACGATCCTCGTCCGTACGCAAATTTTCAAATTTTTGGAGAAAGCATGCCTGGGTTGTTAGACAGCGGTGCCAGTATTAGTTGTTTGGGTTCCGTTAGCGATGATTTTCTAAGAAAACATAACATTACAAAAACACGGTTTTTTTCGAATGTCAAAACAGCGGATAATTTCAATCAACCCATCACCGGAAAACTCGTAGTTGACATCACTTACCGAAATGAAACAAAGAAACTAGAAATGTATATCGTCCCTTCGCTCAAACAGAAACTTTATCTAGGAATAAATTTCTGGAAGGCTTCCGATATCGCTCCGCATTTAATTTTCGAGATTGCATCCTCCAACGCTTTCTTAAACCAGAGATCTTCTGAGATGCGTGAACTATCGGTAGGAGAGTTCAGTAAACTACAAACAGCCATCAGCATGTTCCCGTCCTTCGCCACTCTTGGCTTAGGCAAAACCATGCTGGAGGAACACGAAATCGACACAGGGAATGCCGAACCGATAAACCAACGGCACTATCCTCTGTCTCCTGCGGTACAACAGCTGTTGTATGAGGAATTGGATCGGTTACTTGACATGGGTATAATCGAAGAGAATAATAGCCCATGGAGCTCTCCGGTAGTGTTGATACGAAAACCCGGTAAAAACCGGATGTGTCTGGACTACAGGAAGGTTAACGAAAAGACTAACAAAAGTGCCTATCCTTTGCCTCATAAACAGGGTGTTCTGAGTCGTATTTCGGATATACATTACATTTCAAGTGTGGATTTGAAAGACGCTTTTCTGCAAATACCGTTGTAGAAATCTTCACAGGGAAAAGACCGCGTTTACGGTGCCTGGCAGAACCTTATATCAATTCAAGGTCATGCCCTTTGGCCTTTGCAATGCACCGCAACGTCTTTGCAAGTTGATGGACAGAGTGGTACCCCACGAATTAAAAGAAAATGTTTTTGTTTACTTGACGATCTTCTGATCGTTACGCGTACCTTTGAAGAACATATTCGATTCTTAAGCATCGTTGCAGAAAGATTAAAATCGGCCGTTTTGACAATTAACCTTGAAAAATCCAAATTTTGTTTTAAGGAATTAAAACATTTAGGTCATATTATTGGCAATGTATGTCTTAAGACCGACCCGGCAAAAGTTTCTGGCATACGAAATTTTCCGGTCCCCCAAAATCAGCGACAGGTACGTAGGTTCGTGGTATGTCTGGTTGGTATCGCAGATTTGTACGGGATTATAGCACCCTTGCGGCCCCCATCACGAATACATTTAAAAAGAAAACCAAATTTGAATTAGGTAATGAAGCATTGGAGTTGTTGCTGTTCGCAATAAATTCTTTTCTAACCAAACATAAGAAACATCACCCTATTTTAAGTTTATTTTGAGCACGCAAATTCAATGTCTTATTATCACCAAATCGAAGCCAAGGCCAACAAATTCACTGTTGCACATTTCCATCACAGCATACCATCGTCATCAGCCTATTTAGATTAACGGTGCTTGCGACCGAAAAATAGAAGAAGTCAACATCATAGAACACAGCATAGCACATTAGCACCAACAACATCGATCGCAGTGCCCTTGAACCATCATCACTTTCTCGGTCCGAAGTAACGGTTGCTGCGACCGAAAACAAACACCTTGTGTTCATCAGTCATCACTATCTCGGTCCGAAGTAGCGGGAGTTGCGACCGACAACAAGTGCATATGCCGATGCGGAAGGTATAAAAGCGAAGGTTTTGAGCAAATCGACACAGTCCATTTCTATTCATCAATCGATACACATCATTATAACTCTCGTTTAAAGTTTGAAATAAATAATCTCATTGAATTAAAATTGCAATATTTGTCGCCCTTTTATTTTTGATAGTTTGGGTCATTTTGCTTTCATTTCATTTTCATTTTGTTGAAATATTTCGCAATAATATTCGGCTAAAAAGCTAGACGAATCATAGAGGTCCTTCGAGCCGGATGTTAATCAGTGTTTCAATTAATTAAACTTTGCAAGAAAATCGCAACAATTAACAATTCACAGTCGAAAAGGTAGTGCTAGTGAAACATCACCATGCCGGACGGAAGTGACAGAAAAGAGATGCTTTTGAAGACACTTATTACACACTAAAATCAGACATGCTGCAGCACTTGGATACCCTTTCAACCCCCAACTTGCCAAATAGCACCATCGCACCCAACAACACCACAATCGTACAAAGGTGTCGTTTCAACCTGCAAAAACTAGCACTCCCATCTTTTACCGGATCGTACACAAAATGGATGGATTTTTCTGACATGTTCAATTCACTCATCCATAACCACAAGGCACTTAACAAACTAATGCAAAACTTGGATTCCACAACTATGACCAACAGTAACATCTTTGAATTCCCAACCTGGAATGATCTCTGCACATTCATGGAGAGGCGTTGTAAAACTCTCAACATCATCGAAGCTAAAACTCATCGCAATTCTACATCAGCCAGCACATTGTCGCAATCGCATCAACGATCACAACAGTCGCAGTCGCATCACCTCGCCAAACCAAGAACTCAAGAATCATTGTTTAAGAACTCATCTTTGCTCACAACCGAGTTCCCCACAACCTCGTCCTGTGTTTTCTGTAACCAATCATCACACAACGTATTCAACTGTGAAAAATTTGTGAACTTGTCACAAATGGATCGCTTCAAGCTCACCAAAGAATTGAAATTTTGCCTAAATTGCCTACGAGAACATCACACAGTGCAACATTGCAACTCAACAAATAAATGCCAAAAATGTGGTAGCAGTCATCATACCTTGCTTCATCGTGAACGCATCGTACCTGAAAGTTCTCAGACTCCTGCACCATCTGCTGCAGATACTCAACAAATTGCACAAATTGAAACTAATCCACAACCTTTGCCTTCATCTACTTCTTTACCAGCAAGCCATACTGACAATGTCAATCGAGATGCTAGGCACGTGCTACTTGCTACAGCAATGGTCAACTTTTCGAATGAAGGAGGTACATCAGTAGTTGGTCGAACACTACTTGATTCATGCTCCCAACTGAATTTCATCACGGAACATATCGCACAACACCTCAAATTGAATCGTAGTCGCACTTACCTAGACGTCAGTGGAATCGGACAAGTTACAACCATCGCTTATCAAAGGGCACAATTATGCGTTTTATCACTGAACAATTCATTAAAGGTAAATCTTGATGTTATTATACTTCCAGAAATCACTTCACCTCAACCTAGTCGTCATATAAACATCAAAAACTGGAAGATTCCCACCAATCCTCGGCTATCTGACCCTCGATTCAATCAACCTGGTCCTGTTGACTGTCTTATCGGCGCAGGGATTTACTTTGATCTTCTACAAGTAGGTCAGATAAAACTAGGTGAAAATTTACCAAGCCTACAAAAGACATCACTCGGATGGATTGTGGGTGGCACAATAAAGAATGATCAAGAGCACACATCGTCGTTACACATCGCACCGGTTGGATCAAAATCATCGAGCACCAACTACACCTGCTTCACCACCACAACTTCACCATCCATAGAAGCACTCCTACAACAACTCCAACAACAGTTATGGACTATCGAAGCCAATCACACATCGATTAAGAAACTCTCAATAGAAGAAGAAGAATGTGAGACATTTTTCAAATCCACAACAACACGCTGCCCATTGACCAACAAGTTCATCGTTCAATTACCATTTCGTGAGGATCTCACATCGTTAGGGAGTTCATATGAAATAGCAAAGAAGCGGTTAGTATCAATCGAGCACAAATTACATCGTTCTCAATCATTACAGAAAGATTATTGCCACTTCGTTGACGAGTACGCACGATTAGATCACATGTCCAAATTAGATGCAGCAAAGGCCATTCACGACAACGTTAGCTACATTCCTCATCATTGTGTCCTGAATCCAGATAGTTCAACAACCAAGCTACGCGTTGTCTTCGACGCATCGTGTAAAACATCATCAGGCAAATCGTTGAACGACATCCTGAAGATTGGTCCAACTCTTCAAGATGACATCTTTACCATCCTTGTTCGTTTTCGCACCCATCGTTTCGTATTAATGGCAGATATAACGCAAATGTATCGACAAATTCTAGTAAGCCCTAAGGATACTAACACACAATGCATTTTGTGGCGCAATTCTCAAACGAAAGCAATCGAAAGCTATATGCTAAAAACAGTCACCTATGGTACCAGCTGTGCTCCATACTTAGAAGTGAGATGTCTTCGATTACTAGCAGAAGAAGGCTCACAACAGTTTCCAATTGGTTCCGCCATTACATTGCGTGACTTTTACGTGGATAACTTGATGTCAGGCTTTCACCTTCGCAAATGGGCATCTAACCATAATGGAAGACCTCCCAGAAGAAGATAAGGAATCGTTCATCATTCTAGGAGACAGTGAAATCATCAAAGCTCTTGGAATGGGATGGGATCCAAAAGAGGACACTTTTCGCTTTAGCTACATTTAGTCTCCAAGTAGCAAATCAAACAAACGCAATATTCTCTCGTAAATTTCACAATTCTATGATCCACTTGGGCTCATGAATCCCTTCATCGTGAAAGCAAAGATCTTCATGCAGACACTTTGGAAACTCAAACTCCATTGGGATGAGAGTCTCCCAGAAGATCTTCACACTCAATGGTTGGAATACAGGAACCACCTTAATGACATAAACCAAATAAAAATTCCTCGGTATGTATCAATTTGCAATACTAACACACAAATCCATGGTTTTTCAGATGCTAGTACCAAAGCCTATGGAGCATGCGTGTACATCAGAAGATGGAGTTGTCTTATCGAATTTGGTTTGTGCAAAATCAAGAGTGGCACCGATTGCAGAGACAACAATTCCCAGACTCGAACTTTGTGCAGCGGTGCTTCTGGTGGAACTTCTGGACAGAGTCACAAGCATTTTTGGACAACAACAAATACAAACCCTTTGCTGGACGGATTCAACGATCGTCCTGGCTTGGCTAGCATCTGAACCATGTCGATGGACCGCCTTCGTGAGCAATCGAGTCGCAAAAATCCAAACCTTTCCACATCTCACTTGGAATCACGTTCCAAATTCGGAAAATCCTGCGGATCTGGTTTCTCGAGGAGTGTTCCCACACGAACTCATTGGTAATAAATTTTGGTTTCAGGGTCCTAACTTTTGATGCTATCTGAACCACATTGGCCCACACTTCACAACAAACCTAAGGAAGAAGAGATTCCTGAACAACGAAAACAAAACATAGTTCTCTTTTCACATCGCACTTTTGACATTACATGCACATATTTTTCCAATTTTTCTAAATTAATTCGAGTATTCTGCTATATTCGCAGGCACATAAATAACCGTATCTTCAAAACCAAGCTTAAAATCAGTGGACCTATAACAGCACAGATGTTTGACGACACTCTTATGTGCGTACTCTGCACAATTCAACACAACACGTTCGCTGAAGAAATCAACAACCTCAGAAAGGGAAAGCCTCTTCAATCATGGCTACAACAACTTTCACCATTCATCAAAGATGGACTTGTTCGAGTTGGAGGACGAATTGCAAACTCACCATTGCCATATGATGCAAAGCACCCTATCTTGCTTCCAAAATCGCACCCTTTTATCAAAATTCTCATTCGATATTATCACTTCCAAAACCATCATGCTAGCGCACAAACATTGCACAATATCCTAAGACAACGATTCTGGATTATGAATGCCAAAGGAGTAATACGGTGGGTGGTTCATCGTTGCTTGATCTGTTTTCGCAACAAACCTGTTCTAGCGCAACAAATCATGGGAAACCTCCCATGTGAACGAGTTACACCTTCTCGTCCCTTTAGCATTACAGGACTAGATTACTGTGGACCACTTTATGTTTCACATCGCATTCGAGGACGAATACCTTACAAAACCTATTTGGCAATTTTCGTGTGCTTCACCACTAAGGCCGTCCATCTGGAATTGGTATCCGACCTTTCGTCATCATCGTTCATTTTGGCACTCAAGCGGTTTATTGCTCGCAGGGGTAAGTGCATAAAAATTTACTCAGACAATGCTACTAATTTCACAGGAGCAAATCGCGAACTGAGAGAATTGCATAAATTGTTCATGTCCGAGCAGCACAATGAAATCATTCGCCAAGAGTGTATTCAAGATTTAATTGAATGGAGTTTTATTCCACCACGGTCCCCTAATTTTGGTGGCCTCTGGGAGGCGGCTGTAAAGGTTGCAAAATACCATTGCAGAACCTCGCATTGAATCTTGCAACTTTACGAGCCTGAAACGATACCAATACCTTCAATGGATCCAACAAAATTTCTGGCGACGATGGTCACATGACTACCTTCAACAACTTCAACTTCGGAAACAATGGAATTCTTCGCAACCCAACATTCACATTAACGAGCTAGTTCTTTTGAAGGAAGATAACACACCACTTCTCAAATGGCCAATGGGGCGAATCATTGACATCTACAAAGGAGACGATGGCAACATACGTGTGGCTAACGTCAAAACAGCTACAGGTATCTACAAACGTGCGATATCTAAACTGTGCCCAATACCACTCGACCCTGAAGACACAGACGAAGAAACTTAAAGTGTTGAAAGTAGGAGCTTTCAAGGCGGGCAGTATGTTGCTGTTCGCAATAAATTCTTTTCTAACCAAACATAAGAAACATCACCCTATTTTAAGTTTATTTTGAGCACGCAAATTCAATGTCTTATTATCACCAAATCGAAGCCAAGGCCAACAAATTCACTGTTGCACATTTCCATCACAGCATACCATCGTCATCAGCCTATTTAGATTAACGGTGCTTGCGACCGAAAAATAGAAGAAGTCAACATCATAGAACACAGCATAGCACATTAGCACCAACAACATCGATCGCAGTGCCCTTGAACCATCATCACTTTCTCGGTCCGAAGTAACGGTTGCTGCGACCGAAAACAAACACCTTGTGTTCATCAGTCATCACTATCTCGGTCCGAAGTAGCGGGAGTTGCGACCGACAACAAGTGCATATGCCGATGCGGAAGGTATAAAAGCGAAGGTTTTGAGCAAATCGACACAGTCCATTTCTATTCATCAATCGATACACATCATTATAACTCTCGTTTAAATTTTGAAATAAATAATCTCATTGAATTAAAATTGCAATATTTGTCGCCCTTTTATTTTTAATAGTTTGGGTCATTTTGCTTTCATTTCATTTTCATTTTGTTGAAATATTTCGCAATAATATTCGGCTAAAAAGCTAGACGAATCAGGAATCTTTTCAAAAGATTAAGGATATTTTAACATCAGCCCCAGTTTTAGTGAACCCTGATTACACCAAGCCCTTCATTATTTAATGTGATGCCTCATCCACCGGTGTTGGTGGAGTTTTATGTCAGAAAGATGAAGAGGATAATGAACGACCCATTTTCTTCTATTCACACAAATTGAGCAAGGCTCAGTGTAACTATAGTGTCACTGAACGGTTGTGCTTAGCGGCGGTGATGAGCATCGAGCAATTTCGTCCTTACGTAGAGGGATATCATTTTAAGATCGTGACAGACCACCCAAGTTTGAAGTGGATAATGGGTCAAAAGGACCTCAGTGGTAGATTAGCTCGGTGGAGTCTTAAACTTCAGGGGTATGACTTCGATATCGAGCATCGAAAGGGTTCTTAACATGTCGTGCCAGACGCTCTTTCAAGAGTTTATGCCACCGATGATTTGACCATAAATGCCGTATCGGAGGAATATCCTACTGATGTGCTGCACATAGATCTGACAGAGACCTGTTTTAAATCTAAGGAATATGTTATGATCATCGACAACATCACAAAGCAAAAAGATCAGCTGCCTGACCTTCAAGTCTCGGACAATTTCGTGTATAAGAAGGTCAAACACAGCACAGGAAATCCTCTAGAGGATGACCTTACCTGGAAGTTATTGATTTCATCGCAGTTGACCGACCGTCTGATATCTTTGGCTCATCGACCACCTAGAGCTCCGCATGGTGGCTTAGGGAAAACACTTTATAGACTGCGCTAACAATTCTTTTGGCCAAACATGGCTTCACAGGTGAATTCACACGTAAGCAATTGTGAGGTTTGCAAAATGTCAAAAGCTTCCAACCAAACTCTACGACAGCCAATGGGAAAATCCTTTTATGTGGAACGTCCATTCCAACACCTCTACTTAAACTTTCTGGGTCCCTATCCTCGTTCAAAGAAAGATAATTTGTATATAATTATAGCTCTTGATCAGTTAACAAAAATCGTTGTTATTAAAGCACTTAGATCAGCTACGGCAGAAACAGCAGTCAAACTTTTAAACCAAGACGTTCTATGCATGTTTGGTGTCCCTGAATCGATCCTTACAGATAACGGGAAGCAGTTTATCAGCTCAAACTTTTCTAAACTGCTATCTTCCTATGGTATTCGACATATTAAAAATGCTTCTTATGCTCCGCAAGCCAATGCCAGCGAACGTGTTAAACGTTCTATCCTAGCTGCTATTAGGTCGTACGTAGGAACTGACCAGAGAGATTGGGATGCACACCTTCCATTCATAGCCTGTGCTCTCAGAACTTCTACCCATTCAGCCATTGGGATATCCCCATATGAAGCCTTGTTCGGTCAAAGAATGGTGGAGCATGGCTCCGATTTCGAACTTCTGCGTAAACTAAACAGCGTCAATAACTCTGAACTTAACATTTTACCTAAGTCTTCAAAAATGAACATCATCCATTCTGGCATTAAGGAATCCCTACAAAAAGCTCACCTAACGTATGAACATACTGTAACGTGCGCTTAGTTCGAAAAATAAAACTTCACTTTTTAATTTAATTCTATCACTTTTATTCAGTATATATGCTTAATTCGATCTCAACTCGACTTTGGGACTATCACTTGTATTTACTCTTAACTTTATCACTCTATAAACCAAACTGACTTCTGGTTGCCTCGGGCGGGCTATTTATATCGAATGACACGCCATCTAGAACTCTCCAGTAACTTCTACATTGTCGCCACATTTGCTGTCTACTCTCTGTCTGTCTGTCTCTCTACACTCACACACACTGGCTTACAAGCAACGCCTGTCATTTATACCATTCCATTAAAGTGTTGCCAGTTGTGTTTTCTGTTGAACGTTTTTCGATTAGGAAATTGGTATAAAATGTTGGGTTCACGTTACACTGCCCCCTCCTTAGGATTGTTCGTCCCGAATAATTCCATCTGCAGCCTCGCCACTATATCGATGCAGCCTGTCACAATGAACTACTTTTAACTTGCCTCTTAGTCCTCTTTGGATGCGGTAAACCACGTCGTTAATCCTCGTGACTACAGTATAAGGACCTTCCCAGTTTTGCTGAAGTTTCGGTGACAATCCCTTTTGACGATGAGGATTATAAAGCCACACACGATCTCCTGCTTGGAATCCTGACGTTGTCGCTTTTGTGTCGTACCGTGTCTTCATCCGGTCGCTGTAGGCTTTCATCCGTTCCCTTGTTCTTTTATGGATGTCAGCGAGTCTCTCCTTGAGGTTGTCCACATACTCGTTTGTGTCCTGTGGCTCCTCTGTGGGGCATCCAAATTTAAGTTCGCTGGGCAGCCGCATGGTTTTCCCGAACAGGATGTCAGATGGTGTTTGTCCTGTCGAGCTATGTACTGCACTTCTATAGGCCATCAGGAATAGCGGTACGTGCCTATCCCAGTCTCTTTGGTAGTCGCCTACGACCTTGGTGAGGTGTTCTTTCAAGGTCCGGTTGAATCTTTCAACCATCCCATCAGATTGTGGATGAAGTGGTGTGGTTCTCGTCTTCTTAATGCCAAGTAGTCCGCACACTCCTTGGAAGATGTTTGACTCAAAGTTCCTCCCTTGGTCGGAATGGAGTTCCATAGGCACGCCAAACCTACTAACCCAGTTAAACACAATCTGGTCGACCACCGTTTTGGCTTCTTGATTTGGGATGGCATACGCCTCAGGCCACTTGCTAAAATAGTCCATTACAACCAGAATGTATTTGTTTCCAGCGTTGGTCTCTGGAAAAGGCCCAGCCACATCTACTGCAATCCTCTCAAAAGGCGATCCAACGTTGTACTGATGCATCTTACCTTGAATCTTCCTTCCAGGTCCTTTGGTTGCAGCACACTTGTCACATGTTCGGCACCACTTCTCCACGTCATCTCTAGCATGTAACCAGTAGAACCGATGTCGCACCTTCTCCAGTGTTTTGTTTACCCTCAGGTGGCCTCCAGAAGGTCCGTCGTGCATCTCCTGAAGAACTTCACTGACTTTCGATTGCGGTACGATCAGCTGCATCACATATGACTTACCGTCAGCGGATTCCCATCTTCGCCTGAGGACACCTTCTTGCACATATAGTGAGTCCCACTGTGCCCAATAGGCTTTGAGAACTGGACTCCTGTCAGAAATGTCTCCCCATTCCGGTTTCTCTTCATTTTCTTTCCATGCGAGAATGGGTTCGATATCTGGATCTTCCTGTTGAGCAGTCCTCACTTCCTCATTGCTCCATCCGCTTATGGGGTCAGCTCTTAGTCGCTGAGCGGTAATGATTTCTTTGTCTTCTTGCCGCTTGCAATGCTTGCAATCCATTTTGCAAGGTCTTCGTGATAATGCATCGGCGTTTGAGTGCAGCTTTCCTCTGCGGTGTTGGATCTGGTAGTCATAGGTCTGCAATCTTTCTATCCACCTTGCGACTTGACCTTCTGGATTTTTGAAGTTCAACAGCCAGCTCAGAGCACCGTGGTCTGTCCGCAGAAGGAATTTCTGTCCATAGATGTACTTATGGAAGTGCTTTGTTGCCAAGATAAGAGCTAGCAGCTCCCTTCTGGTCACGCAGTAGTTCCTTTCGGGTTTCGATAGGACCTTGCTGTAGTATGCCACCACTTTCTCTTCGCCATCATGCACTTGGGATAGTACCGCCCCGATTCCAACGTTGCTTGCATCTGCGTCGACGATGAATGTTTTGCCAGGTGTTGGATGTGCCAGCACTGGAGCGTTACAGAGGCGGTATTTGAGTTCCTGGAAAGATTTCTCACACTCACCTGACCATTTAAACTGCTTCCCCTTTTCGGTGAGCTGATGCAAACTCTTTGCAACTCCAGCGAAGTTCTTAACGAAACGTCGGTAATATGTGGCAAGTCCCAGAAAGCTTCGGAGTTGATGTTTGTCCTGTGGTGTTGGCCAATTTTTGACGGAGTCAACTTTTTCAGGATCAGTCTTTACTCCTTGGGATGAGATGATGTGTCCCAAATACTTGACTTCGGTTTTGAAAAGTGCACATTTTTCTGGATTCAGTTTAAGGTTAGCCTCTCGAAGTCTCTGAAACACGGCTTTAAGGTTCTTACAATGTTGGTCAAATGTTTTCCCGTAAACAATGACATCGTCCAAGTAGACTAGGCAAGCTTTCCACGTCAGTCCTTGAAGAACGCACTCCATCAAACGCTCGAATGTTGCCGGAGCGTTACATAACCCAAACGGCATAACTTTAAACTGCCAGAGCCCATTACCTGTAGAAAACGCCGTCTTTTCCCGATCATCAGGGTGGATGTCAACTTGCCAATATCCGCTCTTCAAGTCCAGCGTCGAGAACCACTGCGCTCCCTCCATGGCATCCAGGGTATCACTGATTCTGGGCAGGGGATAGCTGTCCTTCTTAGTTACATCATTCAGCCTTCGGTAGTCCACACAAAAGCGAGTGCTTCCGTCTTTCTTTTTCACTAGCACCACTGGTGACGCCCAAGGACTTTTGGAATTTTCGATAAGACCGTCCTTCTTCATCGTTGTTATCATTTCCTCAACCTCACCTTGTTTGGCCAGTGGAAGACGTCTTGCGGGTTGACGAATCGGTCTTGCATCTCCTGTGTTGATGCGATGCTGCACCAACTGTGTCCTACCATATTGTCCCTTTTGCGATGCAAAGATGTCAGTGTACTCTTGCAGGAGATTTTCAGCCATCCTTGTTTGTTGGCGATCAAGGTTGGATGAATTCAGTATTTTAGCTCTGATGGTTTTGAGCTCCTCCGAAGTTATAGTTTTTCTCGGGGCTTCGTCTGTGATCTTCGTAATTGCTGCAACCGATTCGCAACGTCCAACGACTTCTCCTTTCTTCAACCTTACATCGTACGGTCTGGTGTTTAGTAATCGTACGGGGACCATTTTGTTTTTCGGTGCTACCAGTGTTTTCCCAATGATGACGCTTTGGGAGGAACACTCTGGGTCAGATTCCACCATGAGGTATCGAAGGCTTCCAAACTCACCTTCCAGTTTTGTCCAAACGAACACTTCAGAAGAAGGAGGCAGAATCAGATCTTCCCTGATGACAGTTCTCAGTGTCGACGTACTTTCGTTTGAATAAGTCATTGGAAGTTCCTTATTTTGGTACTTCAAAACCTGATTACCGATGTCCAAAATAACTCCGTGCTGTTTCATAAAGTCGATTCCAATGATGCATTCGTCACATATATCTGCCACCAGGAATTGATGAGTAAACACTAGGTCGGCCAGTCGGATCTTAAGACACACTTCTCCATATACTCTTGCTGCTTCTCCCGTTGCGGTTCTTAGACGGTAGCTATTGGTGTTATGAAGCCACGTCGTCTTTACCAGGTCTCGACGTACTATGGAGGCTGTGGCACCGGTGTCGATGGTAGCCAAATGTTTGTTCCCGTTAATAGTAGTCTCCACAGTCAGACTTTTGTTGTTTCGTTTGGTCTGAGAGACCTGGATGGTGGTTCTGGGGCCATCGATACAAGAAACCAGCCTCTGCCCCTCGAAGTTGGTTCTTACTCGTTTCCCTGATGGGAAACCGGCTGATAGGCAACGCTGGTGTTGTTGTTACCTTGCTCTGGGTTGGATCTCTTGCTTCCACAATGTTGACAACTGGCTTTGTTTGGTGGTAGTCGGCATTGACGCTGTAAGTGCCCGGTCTTGTTGCAGTTCCAACATCTTGCTAGTCCGCTCCGGTTCTTTTGTATTTCAGCTCTTTGGCACGAGCATTCTTCGACTATGGCCTCTCTAAGTCGATGTACTCCCTGAGAAGCCTGTTCTGCTGCTTCAATTGTCAATGCGAATGCTAAAGTTTCGGAAAGAGTACGTGTTCTAGCAGTTCGCACAGACCTCTGAAGATGTATATCGGATATGGCACGAACGAAGGACTCAACAGCGAGCTGGTTGATGATTTCTTCTCCAGCATCCGGGTATGCCAGGTGAACCAGTCTTTCGACGTCTGCTTGGAGCTGCTGTAGACTTTCACCCCTTTTTTGGACTCTGTTATTGAGTTGGACTCGGAAGACTTCTTTCAAGTGGCTATCTCCAAAGCGTTTATCTATAGCTGCCACGAGAGAACTGAAATCGCCGCTCTTACCAGCTGGAACTGTTTGGAGTAATTCAGCTGCTGGTCCTCTAAGAGCAAGAGTCAGTGCAATGTACTTGTCTTCGTCATCCCAGCCATTTGTTGTCGCGGCTGCCTCAAATTGTCTCTTGTAGACTGGCCAAGAAGACTGTCCATCAAATGTTGGGGGTTTCATCTCCTTTTTCGTTGCAAACTCTCCAGCAGATTCTCGAATTTTTATTTTCCGGATCTGGTCTAATTCCTTGGTGAGAACATCACATCGACTTTCTACGCCTTCGAAACGATTCTCTACAACAGAAAGCTGTTTTTCCACACCTTCAACTCGTTCGTCAAGGGCACATACATTTTTCTCAATATTACCCAATTTTCCTTCTAGAATGTTTTTCTGACCTTCCAAAACATTCTGTTGCGCCTCAAGTCTTTCGAGAATATTCTGTTGTTCTTTCTTTTGTTCGTTTCGTTGCTCTTCCAGATTCTTCTGTTGTACTTCGAGTCTTTCGAGAACATTCAGCTGTTCCTTCTTTTGATCGTTTCGTTGCTCTTCCAGACGTCCGAGAATATTTTGCTGTTGCTCTTCCATCATTTTCTTTTGTTCGTTTCTTTGTTCTAATAAAAGTTTCATTATACTAGAAAAATCTACATTTTCACTTATTTCCTCTTCTTCCACTTCTGTTTCAAAAACAAAAGTGTTCACGTCTTCCCCTTGCTGTTCCAAATAGTTACGCAAGCGAAGAACGAGCTCATTTTTCGATCCCGCTCTAGAAAGATTTCGCTTACCTAACTCACTTTTAAGCTCAATGCAAGTGAGCTCTTCTAACAACTTACCCATTTTCACTGTATATAATTATTATTTTCTTTTTACTTTTTTTTTTTTTTTTTTTTACACTTTCCTAGTCAAATAAGTTTTATTTACACTTCTGACACCAATGTAACGTGCGCTTAGTTCGAAAAATAAAACTTCACTTTTTAATTTAATTCTATCACTTTTATTCAGTATATATGCTTAATTCGATCTCAACTCGACTTTGGGACTATCACTTGTATTTACTCTTAACTTTATCACTCTATAAACCAAACTGACTTCTGGTTGCCTCGGGCGGGCTATTTATATCGAATGACACGCCATCTAGAACTCTCCAGTAACTTCTACATTGTCGCCACATTTGCTGTCTACTCTCTGTCTGTCTGTCTCTCTACACTCACACACACTGGCTTACAAGCAACGCCTGTCATTTATACCATTCCATTAAAGTGTTGCCAGTTGTGTTTTCTGTTGAACGTTTTTCGATTAGGAAATTGGTATAAAATGTTGGGTTCACGTTACAATACGTACAACACCAGAAGCAAGAATGTTAAGTACAACGTTGGAGATATCGTGTATAAAAGGAATTTTGTCTTGAGTGACGCAACGAAAAGGTTAAACGCCAAATTGTGTCCAAAATTTTTAAAGACCAAAATATCAAACATCATAGGAAATACCCTCTACGAATTGGAAGATGTAAACGGGAAGAAGTTAGGGGTGTTTCATTCCAAGGACATTAAGAAGTAAGTTTTTTTTTTGCACCCGGCTAGTGTCAGTCTGAACATGAGACTTTCTCGGGCGTGGTTCGATGGTGAACTGTTTGCTGCGTTTCATTCCTTCTCCATTTCTGTCGTTAGAACTAAGAAATGTATAAGTGTTGTAGGAAACGACATCAATAATTTTTTGACGTTGAATTATTTTAAATGAAAAATTCAAATCCAACAGTCGATACAGTTTGAGGATATCTGGTAGAGCCTTAGTAGGAACACAGACCTTTTTATACCATTTCTGTCAGTCAAATGTTTATCAACATTTGTGCAGCTGTAGGTCCGGATGATGATGGTGAGGAAGTTCTCTTCTGTGGTGTGGTGAACTCTGGTTTTTTATAAAGATCGATATATGGCTGACAGCATCCATTTGCCTAACCGGAAAATGGAAGAGAGAATGTAAGAGAGCAAAAGCAAAAAAATTTGGTACCATCTTATGTTATTTTTTTCGAACAAAGAGCAAATCCAAGCCACACTCACACAAATATGACAGTGTTTCCGGGAGGTTTTTTCTCGGGCGTTTTTAATCATAAGACGAAACTTTTGTCACATCTATTTAAAAAAAAAATCAAAATGATTTTTAAAATAAACTTTTAAGTTTTCTGGTTAAAAATACGGCCAGAAACAATGCTTCCGGAATCCCATCCCACGCCATATCGAGGAAATGCTCTCTCGCGAATTTTCGAAGATGTTCAGCGTTGCCAGTCAGGTATAAAAGCCCATGGTATGCGAGAACTCGAGTCTTTTTCTTTTTTGACCTAGTCAGGTTGGGTCGAATTAATACGCGAGTTGGACTCGGGAGGTTTTGCAAATTGTGCAAATTTTTAGTTCGGTTTTTTCCCAATTTTTTTTTTAACCGGCATTTTACTTAAAAAAAGAAATAAAACGAAACGAAAAGCGATAGAAAAAAAATAAAGACAAATAAACGCAAACCCTCAAATCGAGTCAAATTTCCTCGAGAATCAATCTAAGAACTCCCAAATTACATGCGATTCAGGAAAATAAAATAAAACAATTCGTACCAATAAAGTGAAATGAAATAAACTTAAACAAACACGTAATCGTGGTCCAAAAAAATAGAAAGAAAAACAAAAAAAAACATACAAAAACGATACGCGCACGCTTTTGAACTCACGTGGGGTTCCAAAAATTAATTTCCGCGAAGACAGAACGAAAAGATAAACCCAGAAAAAACTAGCAAAAAAAAGGTTATATATATATAAAAAAAAAGAACCTCCCTAACCGATCGTGAAAAAAAAAATAAAAAAAAACTCGAAATTGACGAAGTGTCCCATCGCGAAAACCCCCCAATCATCATACGTTTACCTGGCGTCAATTCCAATTCGTGCAGCAACAGCTATCAAGTGCAGACGTGTTGACGACTTTAGCTGTGTTTTTACAAGTGGAATAGTATTTGATTAAGAGTTTAAATTCAGTTAAATTTAACAAAGGCAGTAGCCTAACTAGTCAAGCAGTAGGTATCCAGTGCGGAGCAATGTGGGTCAACTCCCAGCCGGGGCATTCCAATTTAATTTTTATTCTTGCTTTTAAGCAAATCGCAGAATAAAAGAAAACAACAGAGTTTGGAGTGAAAAAAAGCGACGAGTCGTCTGTGATGGACCATCCCGGTCCATCAACACCAAAAAAAGTGTTGGATGAGAATTCAACACTTAGAATAGCAACAACAACTACAAGAAGCAAAGCAGCGGCAACAACCGCAAAGCAAATTGCGGTAACAACCGCAACAACTGCAGCAAAGAAGAGGCGGCGCAAGGTGCAGCCCAATCCAGTGTCCCGCAAGCTGAGACCAAAGGGAACCGATAAGGAGGTCGACGAAGATGGTATGTCGACCAGTTCGAAGAGAGTTGATAGTCTAAATTCAACATACAACTACGAGTCGAACGGTGGCGAGGGCCAGGGCCGTTACACCGGCAGCAACAACTCTTTCGCTGCGTTAGCGGAGGACGATGACGACGAAAATGATAACGTTATAGGAGAAAACGAAGAAGATAAGCGACTCCACGAGCTAACAAAAGCCGTGGAGAAGCTGTCTGCCGAAATCGAAATGATAAATTCAAGGCAAGTAGCCCGCAGGCAAGCCGAATGCGAGGCAAAACAACAGCAACGATTGCCAGCGGTAGGAAAAACTGCCAATAAACATCAGCAGCCGACAACAACAAATTCTGCAATTAATAAAACTGCGCCCGTGCAGCAACGCGGGACCACAGCTAATACAATAGCTGGTAAAAATTCAAAGAAAACTGCTACAAAAGAGCAGCTAAGAGGGACCGCGGCTAAAAAAGCCGCGCCATCGATCCCCAGCCAGCAGCAGCCAGCCGAGAAGCAGCAGAAGCAACAACAACATTCAGCACAACAACAACAGCAGCCAAAGAAGACCACAGCGAAGAGCAGGGTGCCCCCTATAAATACGTTAAAAATGGAATTGCAAGCCACAAAAAGCCTGTGTAAGTCCGCCATTGGCGATAAATTTGTTATTTAACGTCTAGGTCAAGATCGGCATGCGATCCAATGTCAAAACATTGGTGACCATAAGATCGTTCGGGAGTTGTTAGCGAAGACAACCACTGAATATTATAGTTATACTCCCAAAGAGGAGAAGCCTAAATGTATGTAGGATGACTACATTTATCAAATACGAAAACAACCTAAATTAAAGCCAAACATTTGGGCATTTACACTATTTAATTCCTAATCATTCCTTTTGTATGTAAAGACCTAAGGTTAGAACTAAAACTATAAGTGTAAAGTAACTAAGGATTAGTCGGTAAAAGAATTCGGTTATGAACAGTAAAGTAAAAGACAAGAAAAGAAGCAAAGTCAAGTGAATGTCAAATCAAATTGAAATTACTCTTTTTATATATTCTTATATTGAACTTAAAATCAAAACTAATTTAAACCTTTAAAGTGAATTAAAACTTTATTCAAACTATAATCTCTAGCGTTTTAACTTTAATCCTTTCCCTCCCCCTACAATTATTGGTGTCAGAAGTGTTGCTGGACGAGTGCCGCGTAAAGAAGAAGATAAAATAAAACGAAAATAAACTTGTGCAAAGTGACAAAGTGAAAAGTTTAAAAGATTTAAAAGCTAAGAAATAATATTGAAACAAAAATCTGAAAAGTGCATGCATTAAATTCAACCAAGTGAGATTGTGGTACATAGGAATAAATGAAAAAAAAAAAAAAAAAAAAAAAAAAGGGCAAAGTTAAGAACAGAAAATAAGAGAGCGACATAAGAGAAATTACATCAGAAATTGCAAATGAAATGAACACAGTCGTCTCATGCGTGCATAGTTTTCAAACTGGTGAGATCGTTTCATACTTTTACTTTTCTCTTGCATGTTTAGAACATATTTTTTTTTCCTCTCTGTCGAGATTAATTGCACTTAAAGCTTTGAGGCATACTTACATTGAGTTAAATTTGGTTCAAAAATTATTTTGCATGTGCTCAAGCTAAGACTATTGCATGCTATATAAATATTTGGAAAGCTTAAAAAAAAAAAGCTATTTATCGCATGCGAATAATTTTGTTTGTTGAAAAATATCAAAACAAATTACTAAGACAAAAGCTTTTTTTTTTTTTTTTTGCTATGATAACGCAAGTGTAAAGGATGGAAAGGAAGTTTTAGAATTCCGAATGGAAGAGTTAAATAACTTAACTACGAAACAGCTACAATTTATTTTAAAAGAAAAGAATTTATCATATCGATATAATTTGAAAATCGAGTTGGTCCAGAGGTTATATAATGCTATATTAGGAGAAGGTATGCAAGTTAGCAATTTTATGGAAGAATTGGCCAAAAAAGAAACGGAAAAAGAAATCGACGATACA
Source organism: Melanostoma mellinum (assembly GCA_914767635.1). NCBI lineage: Eukaryota > Metazoa > Arthropoda > Insecta > Diptera > Syrphidae > Melanostoma > Melanostoma mellinum. Next base: position 101,211,357 of record OU612060.1, read on the forward strand.
AGTAATAATAAACTAACTGGTGACCGTAATAAAGAGGAAGTTGAAGAAAATTCAAAAGAAGTTGCAAAGATGTCGGAGAATAATAATTTTGTCTTTAAAGATGTCGAGGAATCGTTGGAGAGATTTTCTGGTGAAGCTGGGAAAAACGTTGTGCTTTGGTTAAAAGATTTTGAAGACATTTCAAATGTATGTAAATGGAATCCTATACAAAGATATCTCTATGCCAGGCGTTTGTTAAAAGGAGCAGCTAAACTGGCAGTTGAAGCGAAGAGTGGTATTTGCAGTTCGGAAGAGTTAAAAAATTTTTGTTGCAAGAGTTTAATGATGTACCGTCTTGTATAAGTATTCATAAAGAGCTCCAGTCTAGGAAGAAGAAATCTAATGAAACCTTTTTAGAGTATATGTATACAATGAAACATATAGCGATGAAGGGAAATTTCGATGACACATCCTTAATAGCCTATATTATTGAAGGCATTTCAGATAGCCCATTAAATAAAACCGTGTTGTATGAAGCACGAGCTTGGAGGAGCTTAAGAAAAAGTTTTTAGTTTATGAAACTATTAAAAGTCAGATAGCGACAACAAGTGGTTATAGAAACCAAAATCAAAACCAGTTTCAAAATTCTTAGACAAATTCTTCAAATAATTCAAAAAACGTGAGTCAAAGACGTTGTACAAACTGCGGTTCTTTTTCACATAGCCAAGATGTTTGTCCAAACAAAAGTAAAGGAGCCAGATGTTTTGCATGTAGCGAATTTGGGCATATTTCTACATCTTGTCCAAAGAAAGAAGTCAAAAACTCGAACCAAAATGTTAAAAGAATTAACAGACTAGACTGTTGTGTAAAGGTAAAGTTAGCTGGAGAAATGTACGATGTTTTGGTGGATACGGGAGCGGATGTGTCGTTGGTACAAAAAAGCGTTTGGAGGAGGAATGGTGCTGTTGAAATCGATGGGCTAGGAGAAAGTTTGTTCGGATTTGGTGATGGTAATGCAAAGCGTACGCATGGGTCGTGCGTACTTGATGTTTTCATCGGAGAAGATTGTTATTCCATTCGATTCCATATCGTTCCAGATGAATGGATGTCAGATTGCATGATCTTAGGAAAGAATTTCTTAAGCGTTGCTAAAGTTAAAATTGAAAATGGTTTCATTTCTGTTTCGAAAATTCCAGAAGCTTTTAATTTAGAAGAGAACAATATTTCGAAAATTGAAGTTGTTGACTTGATAGAAAAGAATGATTTAAATTCAATTCTTGACACAAAACTGATTCTAAAATCAAAAATCTGATAATAGATATGATAAACACATATGAGCCACGTAAACCAGAGAAGTGTTTAGTTGAAATGCGAATCGTGTTGTCCGATGACTGCCCAGTCTATCAAAAACCAAGAAGATTAGCCCCAAAAGAAAAGGAAGACGTAAAGAAGCAGATATATACTTGGCTTTCGGAAAGAATAATATGCCATAGCTATTCAGATTACGCTAGTCCAATAGTGTTGGTGAAGAAGAAAGACGGAACCAATCGAATATGTATTGATTATCGAATGCTTAATGCAAAAATTATCAAAGATCGACATCCACTGCCGTTGATAGAGGAAATCTTAGAAGATCTAGCTGAGGGAATGTTTTTCGTTGTTCTTGATTTCAAGAATGGATTTTTTCACGTGCCAGTTGAAAAAGAGAGTCAAAAATACACAGCGTTTGTAACACCGGATGGGCATTATGAGTTCCTTAAGGCACCCTTTGGGCTTTGTAATTCGCCATCAGGTTTGTGAATGCAGTTTTTGAAAGGCTTTTACGTTCGGATTGGCTGCGAATCTTTGTTGATGATCTCGTTATCCAAGCAAGAAGTCCTGATGAATGCCTTGATAAACTTAAGTTGGTTTTCGAAGTGGCGGCTGGAAATGGTCTGGTTATAAACTGGAAGAAATGTAAATTTATCACCGAATCAATTGAGTTCTTAGGACATGTCGTGGAAAATGGATCATTGAAACCATCTCAAGAAAAACTAAATGCCGTCCAAAATTTCCCAAGACCAGACAAGGTGAAGAAAATTCAGTCCTTTCTCGGACTCACAGGTTTTTTTCCGACGCTTCATAGCAGGAAATGCAGTTATTGCGAAGCCTTTATCGGACTTGCTACGTAAAGAAACGCCATTTAATTTCGGTCCAGATCAAGTCGAAGCATTTGAAAGTTTGAAGGCTGCCTTATGCAAAGATCCAGTTTTGAAACTTTATAATCCAGGGTTGGAGACGGAATTGCATACTGATGCAAGTAAGGTTGGATATGGAGGTGTCTTGCTTCAAAGACACAACGACAATGAAATGCATCCTGTTTTTTATATAAGTTATAAATCAAGCAAATCTGAGATGAATTATACCAGCTACGAACAAGAGGTTTTAGCAATCATTAAGTGTTTGCAGAAGTTAAGGGTCTATCTTTTGGGAATACCATTTAAAGTTTTTACGGACTGCAAGGCTTTTACAGCCACTATGCGAAAGAAGGAACTGCGTGCTAGAGTTGGCAGGTGGGCAATATTTTTGCAAGATTTCAACTGCGAAGTCCTTCATAGAGCGGGTACATCAATGAGACACGAAGACGCACTTAGTCGTTATCCTGCAATAATGAAGGTGGAAGATGGTGTTCTGCATCGGGTTAGAAAAGCACAAGAAAGTGATGAATTTTGTTCACTGGTAGCAAATATATTGAAGCACGAAGAACATGAGGATTTTGTGATGCGCAATGGTGTTCTTTATAAATTTGTTGAAGGTGACTATTCCTTGGTTGTCCCAAAAAAGCTGCAACAAGAAGTACTACGAAGCATACACGAGCAAGGTCACATAAATGCAAGAAAAGTTGAAGTGTTAGCAAGGAAGGATTTTTATATTCCAAGTTTATCGCCAAAAATTAAACAAATGATTGCGAACTGTATACCATGCATCCTTGGAGCGAGGAAAAGTGGAAAACAGGAGTGTTTACTCAACCCAATCGAAAAGTTTGATAATCCTCTTAATACGTTTCATCTCGATCACCTTGGACCTATGAATTCTACAGCTAAGAGCTACAAACATTTGTTAGTCATCGTTGATGCTTTTTCGAAGTTTACTTGGATCTTTCCGGTGAAGTCTACAGGAGCTGAAGAGGTATTGAAGAAACTTTTGGCGATCCATTAAGAGTGATAACAGACAGAGACTCCGCTTTTACATCGAATTTGTTTAAAGAGTATTGTGAGGAAAGGAAAATTATTCATTCACTGGTGACTACAGGTGTTGCTCGCGGAAAAGGACAGGTTGAAAGAATCAACCGCACTATTGTCGAAATGTTAACGAAAATGTCAATCGATGCTCCTGATAAGTGGTTCAAGCATGTTCCAAGACTACAATGTATCATAAACTCGACAACAAATCGAAGCATAAATAAGACTCCGTTTGAGCTAATGTTCGGAGTTCGTATGAAATGTATCGAAAATATTGATCTGAAACAGCTGATGGAAGAGCTTATTATCGAGGAATTCGAAGATGAAAGGAAGGAGATGCGAAGCAAGCTAAGGAGCAAATTGCGAAGGTTCAAGAAGAAAACAGAAAATTGTACAACCGGAAGAGAAAAGCTGCTGTGCAATACAAGCTAGGTGATCTGGTTGCGATCAAGAAAACGCAATTCGCACCAGGATCCAAGTTGTACCCAATGTATCTTGGCCCGTATGAAGTTGTCAAACTAAAAAGAAACGATAGATACGACGTGCATAAAGTTGGAACTCATGAGGGACCGAATTCTACCTCGTCATCAGCCGACTTTATGAAACCATGGCGCAACGAAGATGGTAGTGAATGCGATGAATTGGAAAGCGAAGATGATGATGTAGACGATGATGTACGTATCTGAAGATGACTGGTCGTCTGAGACAGCCGAGAAGAAGGATGGCCGAATGTAGGATGACTACATTTATCAAATACGAAAACAACCTAAATTAAAGCCAAACATTTGGGCATTTACACTATTTAATTCCTAACCATTCCTTTTGTATGTAAAGACCTAAGGTTAGAACTAAAATTATAAGTGTAAAGTAACTAAGGATTAGTCGGTAAAAAAATTCGGTTATGAACAGTAAAGTAAAAGACAAGAAAAGAAGCAAAGTCAAGTGAATGTCAAATCAAATTGAAATTACTCTTTTTATATATTCTTATATTGAACTTAAAATCAAAACTAATTTAAACCTTTAAAGTGAATTAAAACTTTATTCAAACTATAATCTCTAGCGTTTTAACTTTAATCCTTTCCCTCCCCCTACATGTATGCTTTTAAAAGGGGTAGAGCCTACCTCTGACCCAGAGGAGCTCTTAGCGGAGCTTCGCAGGTTGGCGAGCGACGATCTCGGGTATATCGGGGTCAAGTCGTTCACCACGGCCAAGGCAAGACGGGAGAGGCGGCTATTGCCAATGTTTCTCGTCACCTTGTCACCCAGTAGCCGTCTGGAAAGTCTCAGGAGTATCTCCGTCCTAGACTACCAGATGGTAAGATGGGAAAAAATAAACAGGCACGGGGACATTTTACAATGTCTTCGTTGCCAAAGGTTCAGTCACACCGCATTCAACTGCCAAATGCAGTCGAGGTGCGTAAAGTGTGGAGAGAACCACAAAGAAAAAGAGTGTAAGCTCGGTGAGACATGGGTCGAAGATAAGACACTACTGAAATGTGTTCTCTGTGGTGGAGATGGACACCCTGCTAACTATCGGGGTTGTCCTCGATACCAGGTTATAAAGAAATCATTTAAAGCTGCTCCAGAAGTATCTAAGGACGAAGGAAGGCAAACAGCCAGACCGACTCCAAGGGCCGTCGTTCCCCAAGCTTCCTACGCCCAAATGGCGGGTGGAGCTGGAAAAACGGTACAACCTCCCCAGAAAGCGGCCGCACAGCCATCTGTGTCAAAGGCAGCTACTGGGGAGTCAGAGGTGATGGTCGCCCTGCGTGTCATTCAGGCACAAATGAGCGAACTATCGCGGCAAATAAGTGAGCAGGCGCTTAGGGTGGATGTGATCTACCGTGCAGTGCCGTCGCTTGCGCAATTTTAAGGTTAACGGGCGCGCTGCCGGAGAGGCCTTTTAAGATCCTAGCCGTGAATGTGAATTTGCTAGTTAGGACAGAACGACGAGCCAACTTCCTTGTCGATCTGCTGGCTACTGACAGGCCTTCATATCCTCGAAGTGGCTCTTATTTGGATTTATTGCTTTTAGACTCAAGACTTAAACTGACCGACGACATTCTTCGACGGACGAAAAATTGTTTGACGACGGTTGAGTACGACAGTGACCACTGTGGACTTGCCGCCGTCATACTGCTTCCGAACGACCTTATGGAACTGGGAGAGTACGTGCCGACGCACTCTTACAACTATGGTAAGACAAGTTGGCCGCACTTTTCCGGTGCCGTCTCAAGGGAACTTCGGTCGAACGGTATTGCGCCGCCATGCAACAGGAATCTGTCGAACGTTGAGATCGATGGGTACCTGCAACGTATGGAGGATGCAATCCGTAGTACAATGGACAGGACAATTCCTAAATATAGGCAGCATGACTCTACGAACATGTACAGAAACGCGACAATAGACGCACTTTACAAACAAAAAAGTAGAATCCTGTCAAGACTCAAATTCTTGCACAGGAGGTTTACTGACCGACACGATTTGGAGATTAGGACTCTGAAGTCACAGATCAAAAATCTCCAACATCTAATAAAAGAAAACTACAGAATATTTATATCTCTTTTCTGGAACAGCAAAATTCGGGCTGTGCAGTCCAACAACCCGAGTATGTTTCCGGAAATAAATAAAATTTTTAGGAGAAAAGATCAAAGTGACCTTCAGAGTATTAAACTTCAAAGGACGACAGAGAACAAAGACTTACTTCTGACATTTTTTTTATTTTTTTGCTTCTCAGAGTCTTAAGCGGTACTGAGCTTAGAGCAAGCTCATATGTACGCAAGTTATGTATAACTAGAAGACCCTCCAGAAGTAGATAACAAGGAAGCATCCTCAGTGGAGCCTCCGCTCTTTGTTTTCAAAGCATAAAAATAAAACTTATCTTGTATTTTTGATGCCACTCAAGTTCCCTTATGGAACTTAGTGGTATACTCATGAACTAAAATAAACAATGATCGTTGCCATTGTGCAACGATCAGCAAATTGAAATATAAACATACTCAATCAGCATATCGAAATATAAACATTTTTAATGTCGACTCAAGTATCCCTTATGGAACTTGATGACACATTATATTTCACGAGTCTCCTATACTCCTATTGTAAGTTAGCTTAAGATAGAACACGAATAAAATCAGTCTTAGTTCAAACTCTGAAGAATACGGTTGTTAAACTGGCGACGAGGATGAGATTCTTGTGTTAATCAAGAAATTCCCCAATTCATAAAAGTGCAGTGCAAATCTTCAAGATTCTTGTGTTATTCAAGAAATTTCCCAATTCATAAAGTGCAGTGTAAATCTTTGTAGTAGAGCTACGTTGCAGGCTTAATTTGGAGCACAATAAAAGACCAATAACACCCAGATCACAAAATTTAAAGCATTTTTGATTTTGTAAAATTTTGAGTTGTAAAAATCACAGCTATATAAGAATCACCCATCTAGAAACTTAATCATAAAGTGCAGTGTAAAATAAAGACAATTAAAATGGCTCTTACCCTTGTGACGAAGCGTCACAATTTCGTTTCATACCCCACCTCCAAAACACCGCATCAAAACACTGTACGTGTTTCATGTTACTAAAATGCTCACCAGCAATTAAATTCCACAATGAAAATTTATTCCAAGGCCAAATATCGTTTGCTGCTACGTGCCTTAGCACTGTGAATACACTTTCTTATGGGGAAATACATTAGTAATCCCCATCCAATTTTTTTGTTTTCAATATTGTCATTGACTTACAACTCACATTTACTTGTATTAGAAAAATCTATGAATAGAGGTGAATTGATCACCATAATTCAGAAAAAGATCGTTAAAGCAGATCTTTTCGTTGCGGTTTTTGTCGGCCGAGCGGTTAGACTCTTTTTCGATAGACAGTACCCGACCTCAAAGTGTTAGTTCTCCTTGCCGTTTAGTCTTCATTAAAGCAGATCTATTCGTTGCGGTTTTTGTCGGCCGAGCGGTTAGATTCTCTTTTTTTTCGATAGACAGTACCCGATTTCAAAGGGAATTACATTGTTGCGGTTTTTGTCGGCCGAGCGTGTAAATTCGCCTTGCCGTTTTAGTCTTTGTTAAAGCAGATCTATTCGTTGCGGTTTTGTTTGGCCGAGCGGTAAGATTTTCTTTTACGGTAGACATTGACCATTTATGAAGGAAAGCTCATATATACGCAACCGCAGACTTTTGTTACGAAGTCCGCCGCCGCCGACAGAGTGTTTTGCCTCTAAGGAGACGCATTCTCTTCCTACGAAGTCCGCCAACGCCGATAAATTGTTCTGCCGTTCTAAGGAGCTGAATTAAATTGAGAGAAGAAGTCAACGCAGGCACTTCCTACGCAGTCCGCCGCTGCCGATTAATTGTTCTGCCTACCACACAACGCAGACCTTTGCTACGAAATCCGCCGCCGCCGACAGAGTACCCTGCCTAACGCAGATAGACGTTCACCGCTGCTGAATAGAGGAAACAGATGCCGTAGCATATAGACCCGAGGGAACCATCATCGCTATCCCAGAGAAGAACAGCCATTCCGAGGACCAGCACCAGAAACGAACCATAGTCCAGACATTGTTAAAATTTGCCTTTGAGAATCAGAATAAAAATTTGTGTAAAATTGTAAACCGAATCCTGAGAGAACTTGAAAAAAAATAAATTTAGACTTATTTAAAATTTACCCGACCGTCTCCTCGTTTTCATTTGTTTGAGAAGTTGGACCGCCGAGCTCGGCAAAAATCCTCGATCGAACCCTCCAAGTGGGTGCCGGGCGGGCAATGTTCACTACATATACTTATCAGTGTCTGTACGATGTCAGACGGTGACAGCCAAGGTTAGGTTGGATCGCTGGGTGGTTGTGACTTCTCAATAGCACAATCCTTAGAAATCCAATCTCACCATAGATACGAGGTTCCTAGTTTCAGTGGTGGTGTGAGCTTTTATAATCCGTGCCGAAGAATTAAAGGTTGGGGGATAAACCAATCAATAACGAGCTCTTCTGGATGCTTGGCCGGGTCCAGAATAGACTAGCCTTACCCCGGTACACGGCTCTGCCGGGGCTGACCTTTTCCTTCCGGAGTTACTCGTGGGACCTTCTATGGAATTTTTAAAAACAAACAAACAAACAAACAAACAAACAGACAAAAAAAACGAACAAAAAGACGAAAAAGAAAACTGGGGGGAGGCAACGAAAGTTGTACACATTCTCCGATTTGGCTGAAAAGTCGAAGCAGGAATGTGAGCCAACGGCCAAACCTTCCACCAGTGGGATACTAGGTTCGCACACAGGCTCTGAACCAGCTGCAAAGCCAGTTCAGGTCTGTGCAGTGGGAACCAAGAATCCCGACTCTGGCGAGCAGCACAGCCCGCTGGAAACTGGTCAAGAACATGCTGCAAAGCTAGTTCTAGCCAGTGAATCGGAGGGCAAACGGACCGCCACTGCTAATAGTGGGGATGAAGTCCCCAATATTAGCTTTGAAAGCAATTCGCCTGCTTTGGTGCCATCATCAAAACAGGACGAGATGAAATTAACAAAAAGGGGAAATGGAGGGGTGATCAACGACTCCGTCTCCACCTTGAATGCCCTTAAAATAAAGGACACGGGGAGGGCCGTTCAGACTGGCAGGGTTGGAGAGGCGAATAGCCACCCTACCTCTGCGGGTCGGTACGTACCCTCGTCGAGTGCAATGAATCCTCCAACTGGTGGAGCAGGAGAGGTGATTAACAACTCCAGCTCGGCCAAGGGGGGGACTCAGATCAAAAAAACGCCCGCTCAGATACGTCACCAAGCCAGAAGGGTAATTGAAACGGTGGGTTGTAAACCCGCAGTGGAGAGAACCCAGGGTGAGGTTGAAAGATTGAAGTGGGCAAGCAAAATTGCAGAAGAGACCAGCCAAGACTCAACGTCGAAGCGAAACAGGTCGTTTGAGGTTGAAAAACCTCAACCAAAAAAGCCAAGAGTCGGGGTTAGCGTTCCATCGACACTGGTGCCGGGGCAATCCTTTGGTGACGTGGTAAAGGGACAGATTGTTGTCGCGGTCATCGACGGGAGCAATATGGATGGAAACATCTCTGCCGACAGGTGGGCGGACGTCAAGGCTCACCTCGCTTTCAGGTTTATACCTGTTATCGAGGCGAATCCGGGACCCCTCCCAAGAATTAGCGACGCTGGCTGGCATCAAAACCGCGTCAAGCTGATCGCCTGCCAAGACCAGAGATCGCTTCACCTATATAAACTAGCTGTCAGCGGTTTAGGTGAGATCTGGCCAGGTGCTAAGCTAGAGGTTGTGGCAAGGGAGGATATCCCAAGCAGACCGAGAGCTCGTGCCTTGGTACCGGCCCTACATGAATCGCGGGAGATGGTTCTCCAGCTGATTAAATACAGCAACCCGGATCTGCCCACTCACGATTGGACGGTTCCGGTGATTGAAAAAGAGTCGGTGGGTCGTTATCGGTCGGCTCTTGTTATCTTGAATAAGGAGTCATTAGAACCCCTGGCGGCACGCGGGGGTGTGATTCAGTACGGGTTTGACAACCTAGTGCTGAAAATATACAAAAAAGATGAGGACGCTGCAAAGCTTCCAAAGCAAGCGGCTGAATCCGAAGCCAAGGAGTCCACTGCGAGCGTCGAATCTTCCATCATGGAGACAGACGCGGTAAGTTGCTCTGACTCTTTGGAACAGCTGTCTTGCTCGAAACCGGTCGAAAAGACTACAACAATAGTGTCTGAACAAGACGCAATAGACAACAAATCGCCCGATAAGGACGATAACAACAAAGGTGGAGTCTTAGACTCCGACGATGAAATGCTTGGGGTTCTCCTTTCTGAGGATGAGTTGCTAGACTCCGCCTCAGATATGGAGGACCTTAATGCTACAGTGTTGGAGATTAAGCTGGATGATTGTAGCAATGCTGCAAATACTCCAGATTAATCTCCAACACTCCATCAAAGCCTCAGCCGGACTCCTTCTCCGACTAAGCAAGTCCGGCGAGGATATAGTCCTGATCCAGGAACCATGGATCAATAAATCCGTGGTAAAAGGACTCAGGACGAAAGATTATTCTCTGCTGTATGTGACGGACAAAGGTGAACCAAGATCCTGCATACTGGCAAAGAAAACACTTAACGTATTTTTACTACCTAATTACAGCAATTGCGACACCACAACAGTAAAACTGCAGACCAACAGTGGGACTTACTGGCTCACGTCCGCCTATCTAGGCCATGACCAACCGGGGCCGCTACCAGGAGAGACGCTCGAGCGCGTAATAAAAAGCGCAACAAAGCTCAAAGCGGAGCTCATAATAGGAAGTGACGTCAACGCACATCACGTAGTATGGGGGAGTACGGACGTAAATGAAAGGGGTGAGTCTCTTTTTGATTTTATACTAAGTACTAACCTTCTTATATGCAATATCGGTAACGAACCAACCTTTGTCACAAAAAACAGACAAGAGGTTTTAGATGTTACCTTTGTAGCTCAATCAATCTATAACAAGATTAAAAATTGGGCTGTATCTAAGGATCACTCCTTCTCTGATCACAGATACATCCAATTTAGTCTAACAGATGACACACCAAAACCCATAGGCTTCCGTAATTATAGGAAAACTGACTGGGTAAAATTCAGGGAAATCTTCAAACATTGTTACAACTACAATGACAATAGCTTCCCTTCAAACCCCAAGGATCTTGACAGTAAAGTCGACGATCTAACTAGTGCTCTTAACCATGCCTTGTGTAACTCCTGTCCTCTTACCATAGTAAGAGGGAAGAAGAAACCACACTGGTGGACCAAGGAGCTAGAACCGCTCAAGAAAAGTTGTGCGAAGCTTTTCAATCGAGCCAAATCTTCCAGAAATCCCATAGATTGGGATCTATATAAGGAATCCCTTAGGATTTACAAAAAGAGGTTACGAATAAGCAAAAGATCCTCTTGGAGAGAATTCTGCAATAAGATTGAAGACTCCTCAGAGGCATCTAGACTTAGGAAAATCCTATCAACGAGTCCAAACATGCCAAGTTCTATAAAAGATGAAAACGGCAACTGGACCAACTCATATGAAGAAACATTAAACTTGCTACTGGATACTCATTTCCCTGGTAGCTCGTTGACAATAACAGACGAGGAGCACTTGCCTCGAATCGCAAACCAATCAGGTAAAGGTTTTATCTCTAAAGATATACTGTTATGGGCAATAAACAGCTTTGACCCTTATAAATCACCAGGGCCTGACGGAATCATCCCTGCGGAGCTGCAACAGGTTTCAGACATTATCATCTATAACTTAGAGATGATCATGAAAGGATGTATCAGCTATGCATATATTCCCAAAGCCTGGAGAGAAGCTAGGGTCGTCTTTATACCTAAAGCCGGCAAAAGCTCCCATGTAAATCCAAAAGATTTAAGACCTATTAGTCTATCATCCTTCCTCCTTAAAACACTGGAAAGAATGATTGACATACACTTAAGACAAGAAATTAAACCTAGTCTGATCTCAACGGCGCAACATGCCTATACAAAAGGGAAATCAGTGGAAACTGCACTCCACTCTCTGGTTTGCACCATTGAAAAATCCCTGCACTATAAAGAATACTCTCTCGTCGCATTCCTAGACATAGAGGGTGCATTTAATAATGTTAAAAATTCAGCAATCACTAATGCTCTTGATGGGCTGCTCATAGAGGAACACATCAAAAACATGATAACAACAATGCTCAGCAGCAGAATCATTAGTTCCGAAATGGGGAACTACAAAACAAGCAGAATGGCCAATAGAGGAACCCCGCAGGGAGGAGTTTTATCTCCCCTACTGTGGAACCTGGTCGTTAACAAATTGTTAATCGACCTAGAGGACGAAGGTTTCAAAGCTATAGCCTATGCCGATGATGTAGCAATTGCCGTTTCAGGCAAGCACCCACAAACCCTAGCTGAGCTGCTACAAACAGCACTTAACAAGCTTAACAATTGGGCTACAGATTGTGGTCTGAACATCAATCCACACAAAACGGAATTAGTTCTCTTTACGAGGAAATACAAAATTCCGGATTTCAAACCCCCAACTATTAAAGGGGTAACTCTAACACTGTCAAATCAGGCTAAATATCTAGGTCTCATTTTTGACAAAAAACTGACCTGGAAAACCAATATTGAGGAAAGAGTAAATAAAGCCAACGTTGCACTCTTCTCCTGTAAAAAAGCCATTGGCGGGAAATGGGGTTTCTCCCCCCAAATCACCCATTGGCTGTTTACATCGGTAATTAGACCGATACTCACATACGGGGTGATAGTATGGTGGACAGCACTAGACAAGATGATCAACTACAACAAGCTGGCCAAAGTTCAAAGAACGGCTAGTCTGTGTATTAGTGGTGCACTGAGGACAACCCCATCGGACGCCCTCAATGTACTACTAGATCTCACACCCCTAGATATCTTCAGCAAACAAGTCGCAGCTAGCTCAGCTACTCGACTCAGAGCTACATCACAGTGGACCAATAATCAAATCGGCCACACTACCATTCTAGATAACTTTAGATTCTTACCGAATCGATCCGACTACACCACCCCCAAGTTGGTGTTTGACAATAATTTCCAAGTAACCATACCTTCAAGAGAAGCTTGGGAAAATGGCGTTCTTTTGGAAAATGAAGCAATACACTTCTACACCGATGGTTCAAAAACCAGCGAAGGTGTGGGAAGTGGAATCTACTCAGAAAAGCTGAATCTCAGTCTTTTCTTCCGCCTACCCGATCATTGTAGTGTGTTCCAAGCGGAAATTCTGGCGATTAAGGAGGTGCTGTCTTGGCTCAAAGAAAACGTCATATCCTCCACGGATATTCGGATCTTCTCAGACAGCCAAGCTGCCCTTAAATCTCTTGCCTCTGTCTCTACAAAATCCATCACGGTCCAAAATTGTCAGATGTCTCTGAGGGAGATGTCAAATCAGTTTAACATTCACCTTTCATGGGTGCCAGGGCACAGGGACATACCAGGCAACTGTATGGCAGACGAACTAGCCAAAAAGGGCACGACCACTTCCCTACGCTCAGAATGGAACAACATAGGTGTACCTATCGCTACATGTAAACTCCTGCTTAGACAGGACGCTTCAAGGATAACAAACACTAGATGGACTGAGAGTAACACATGCCTTGCAACCAAAAAAGTTTGGCCGTGTGTGGTCTCAAAACGATCAAAGAGTTTGTTGTCCCTGAACCGTCTGTGTCTAGGTTCTACCATAGGTGTTCTTACAGGACACTGTCTAATAGGGAGACACGCCAAAAGACTTGGTGTGTTTTCCAATGATTTCTGCAGAAGCTGCATGGACGAGGAGGAGGAAGAGACCGTTCAACACCTTCTTTGCTCATGCCCTGCACTGCTTCATAGGAGGAAGGCTCATCTCGGTGAATTCTTCTTCGATGATACTAGCGACCTAGCGTACATAGACCCTAAAAGTCTTTCAAAATACATTAAAAGTTCCACGTGGTTCGACTAGCAGGTGATTAACCGGCTCGGGTTTCTGAGATCAGTAGGTGATTAACTTGCTGATCTCTGTGGTATCACAATGGGCCCTAGCGGCCTAAGTGTGTTAGGCAATGTACTCATTGACTGACAGCCACTTCCACCTAACCTAACCTGGACCGCCGAAGCCCAAGTCTTACGAAGCTTCCTTGGGTAGACCCTGGACACCCTGAGTCCTACCCCAGCCTCGCAAAAGACGCATCACAATTGGGCGCCCGAGCAGGGACTTGCAGAAAGTTCAACCGCTTGCCGTGCCTGTCCAGGAACTGACGTAGAGTCCACCGATCGACATCGAAACCTGACCGACCAGCTTCCAAGATGCTTGCCGATACCGACCCCAAAGGACCTGAAAACGATGCCCAGGAACTCGAGGAGAATCCGAGTCCATACCAAAATTTAGGTTTCATATATTTCCTGAAGAAACCCGAACTGATAGAGACACTGACGCAACGTGGGCAAGACGCTAGTGGAACGGTTCAGGAGTTACGCCAACGTCTGAGTCGTCACCTAAAAGAAGCCCGTATGCACCGCTCAACACAGAATTTGGAGAGATCAACCGCACGCTGTACAATTCGCCGATGGGCGAACAGCCGTGACGTTCCGAACACTACGTCCTGTCGCTGAATCTGAATGGGAGAATGGTGCAGGGAGAAGCCATCTTTCTACCTACCTAGGCAGAAGACGCCATACTAGGCATGGACCTCCTGGGAAAGGCCAGATGCTCGCTAAGGATAGGAGGCCAGAAAATCGTCATGGGACGTCCCTCGAGCCCGCCTGAGGCCACGCGAATACATGCCATATCAGACGCTGGTACCCACCACCAAGATGGAAGGTTACAAAAGTTTTTAGAAGAGAAAATACCAAAGTTCAAAGAAATGAAAGGTATATCAACCGTCGCTCCGCATAACATACGCCTGAAAACAACCGAGCCTTTTAAACAGCGGTACTATCCGCGCAATCCCGCAATGCAGAAAATTATTGATGACGAAATCGATGACCTGCTACAGTCCGGTAAGATCAGTCCTTCAAAAAGCCCGCACAGTTCGCCGGTGGTGCTGGTTCGGAAAAAAAGGATCCTGGCGAGTATGCATAGACTTTCGGCAGTTGAATGAAATCTCATTTAAAGACGCTTACCCTCTTCCGTATATCACCGCCATTTTTGACAATTTGCGAGGGGCCCGTTTTATGTCTACCATCGACCTTAAACAAGGCTATTGGCAGATCACCCTAAAACCCGAATGCCGCCCGTACACCGCCTTTACAGTGCCCGGCCGTGGTCTTTACGAATGGAATGTCATGCCATGTGGCTTACATTCGGCCGGCGCAACCTTTCAGAGAGCCATGGATGAGGTATTCGGCCCCGACATGCAAGATCACGTACTGGTATACTTAGACGACATCATCGTTTTGAGTAAAACGTTCGATGACCACCTGGCGCATCTGAAAGAAGTGTTCCGTTGTCTTAGAGAAGTAAACCTGAGGATAAATTTGGACAAATGCCACTTCTGTGGCAAGGTATCCATACCGAACCTGACAAGGTTGCCGCCGTCCGCGATTTAAAAGCCCCGACTAGCCTCCGAGAACTCCGAAGAATCCTAGGAATTTGCTCTCCTTTATCCAGGATTTTTCCACCGCGGCTGCCCCTCTTACTCGTCTGCTGAAGAAGGCCGTGAAGTGGAATTGGACGCACGAGCAACAAGAAGCATTTGAGACCCTGAAAAGACGTTTAACCGAAGCCCCGGTATTGGCCTGTCCACATTTTACGCAACAGTTCACGTTGCAAACCGATGCCAGCCAAACGGGACTAGGGGTGGGGTTAACGCAAAACTTGGAAGGGCACGAGAAAGTAATCGCATACGCTAGCCGTACGTTAACGGAGCTAGAGGGCAAATACGTAGCCACTGAGAAAGAATGCTTGGCGATCCTATGGGGGATCAGGAAGATGAGACCGTACCTAGAAGGGTACCAATTTAAGGTGGTAACGGATCACCATTCGCTCAAGTGGTTGCATTCATTGGAGAATGGGCGTTAGAGTTGCAACAATACGATTTTACTATACAATATCGTAAAGGCGCACTCAACGTCGTAGCAGACGCTCTGTCCCGGGATCCCCTACCTATTTCAGAACCAGACCGAATCGCCGCTACCCGCGACGCCAATCCCGAATGGACAATGAATCGGAAAGAACAAGTACGCCTCGCTCCTAACCGGTACCCCGAATACAAAATAGAAAACGACCTGCTATACCGCCGATTCACTTCCACCAATCCTGCTGCCGATCCGAACACGCTCGAGTGGAAGCTATGCGTGCTGACCGCCGACCGCAACAAGATTTTGTTTGAGATTCACGATGTAGTGACCGCTGGACATCTAGAAGTCGCGAAAACGACCGCGCGTATTATGCAGCACTATTGCTGGCCGGGCATGTTCCGCGACATCGCTAAATATGTCAACTATGTAACGTGTGCATTCAGTTAAAATCATCGCAGCAGAAACCTAGTGGTATAATGAATACTACTCCGTCTGATTTCTACTGGGATGTCGTGTGCGCCGACTTCGTAGGACCACTACCGCGGTCAGCCAAAGGAATCACTATGATGTTAGTGATGGTGGACAAATTTTCGAAATGGGTAGAAGCGGTCCCACTGCATGCCGCGACCGCCAATGGTTTGATAAGGGCAGTTCGCGAGCGAATTATCACCCGGTTCGGAGTGCCTCGCACCTTCATATCAGACAACGGGAGTCAATTTACGAGCCGTCCATTCAAGGAATTTCTAGCAGAGTTAGGAGTTACACACCGCTTGACCGCCCCGTACATCCCTCAAGAAAATTACACCGAACGGGTGAATCGTGTATTGAAGACCATGATCGTGCAATACACTCAAGGTGACCAGAGGAAATGGGATGAACATATACCGGAGCTATCATTTGCGCTTAATACCAGTCGTCACGAATCAACAGGATTTTCTCCCGCCTTCCTCAATTTCGGGCGAGAAATTCGGGTCCCAGGCCACTTGTTATCCGACTTATCTCCGAATACCCCTCGCGAAGAACCCAACCTACGTACAGAACGTATGCGAACATTATTCTCACCTGCCAAAATGAATCTCCAGCGCGCCTCCCAAACACAGGCGAAATATTACAATTTACGACACCGCCCATGGGGCCCATGTATCGGCGAGCGAGTGTATAAAAAAGACCGCGTTATATCATCTGCAGCAAAATACTTCACCGAAAAACTAGCACCAAAGTATGAAGGACCATACGAGGTCATCAAGTTTGTTTCTCCCGTTATAGTCATACTACGTAGACTGGGAATTCGCAATCGCACAGCTGCCACGACCCGAGCCCATGTGCGAGATTTAAAAGGAATCACAACAACAGAAAATGCATGCAATGGAGATAACAGCTGCGCAGCTGATGTTTCGCAGGTAAATGCAAACAACGAAAACTCGACCACCGAGCGACACAGAACCCTTTGTGAGAGCAAAAGATTTAATTCGAGACAACCAACGAAATTAAAAATAATGGAGGGCGGTAAGCAACCAAGGAAAAGACCACAACCTTCTTCACCCGACAATCCGTGTAAAAGGAAACCAACCCAGCCCTGTCAAACGCATCCCGGAGACCGTCCGGTCGTTCTACGGTTGGTACAAGCGGCACCAGCCAATATGGTTACGACTAGGCGGGTAAATTGTAGACCCACTCATCCTCCAGCCGTGCTCATCCGGCCACCGCCTGGCCCTGAGGTGCAGATGAGGCAAGTCAAGTCGGTGCGGGACAAGGCCAGCGCTTTGTGGGACGAACGCCATTGAACGGACTGCAACGAGCAACTCCTAGCGATCCCCCGCTGGCGGTAGCAACGACCACGTGGAACCTGCATGAGATCGACTTACCTCCCATGGACGAGGTACGCCGTCTAATCGTTCGCGACGTTTTGGGGGGCCCAGCTGCCAAACAGTTGACCCGCATGGATCCCCGTTTATTCCCGCCGACCGAAGAGCCCGCGACCATGCCCGGGCCACAGAGCCCTAGGTCCCCTGATGTCGAGGTGGGTACGGTAAGCGCAGGAGGCGCCAGCATGTCCAAGCTTAACTCGGAGCCGAAGGAACGCTCCCAGCATCCGCTCACCAAGACCCAGAGAAGGAGAGCCAGCCGACAGAGGAACCCGGCAGCAGACCCGTTCCAGGGCATCACATACATGTTCCGGCGCAATACTAGACCTGCCGTCATTCAAAAGAGGGGCAGGAGTATTGACGTGACTCCCAACGACGCCGGGACCGAGGCGATGCTGTCGTTCCAGGGTAGGAACAAAGTTATCCCAATGGAGCTACGGGAGTGTTAGGCCGAGCGGGGTTCAATTTTCTTTGCTATGATCGTAGGACGATCGGATTGTTTTTGCTATGATCGTAGGACGATCGGAATGGGTTTTTTTTTTACTTTGATCAAAGGGCGATTATTCTAGTTCTCTCAGGATAGGGATTAAGTTTTTTTATAACGCTTGAATATAGATTTATTTTGGTTACTTTTTTATAACGTTTACAAAGAGAAAAAAAATATATATATAAAAAAAAAAAAAAAAGAAGGGAAAAAAAAGAAAAGAGAAAAAAAAAACATATATAAAGAAAAAAATATATAGAAAAGAAGGGCAGGATTTAAGTCCCTCAAAACAGAAAAACATACATGAACTCCTCCAGTCAGTACCAGAGGACACTGAGACGAGAGGGTTCTCGTCTTTTGAAGAAGGGGGGATCTGTGATGAAGCGTCACAATTTCGTTTCATACCCCACCTCCAAAACACCGCATCAAAACACTGTACGTGTTTCATGTTACTAAAATGCTCACCAGCAATTAAATTCCACAATGAAAATTTATTCCAAGGCCAAATATCGTTTGCTGCTACGTGCCTTAGCACTGTGAATACACTTCCTTATGGGGAAATACATTGGTAATCCCCATCCGATTTTTTTGTATGCAATATTGTCATTGACTAACAACTCACATTTACTTGTATTAGAAAAATCTATGAATAGAGGTGAATTGATCACCATAATTCAGAAAAAAATTTACGGGCTTTTATACCTTAACGTATTATTACTTTTTCTCTTCCCCGTGAAAGATATTTTTTGCTTTTCTTCGACTTGAATAGTCTCCTTGTAAGGGAATTACATTGTTGCGGTTTTTGTCGGCCGAGCGTGTAAGTTCTCCTTGCCTTGTCTTCGTTAAAGCAGATCTCTTCGTTGCGGTTTTTGTCGGCCGAGCGGTAAGACTCTTTTTCGATAGACAGTACCCGATTTCAAAGAGAATTACATTGTTGCGGTTTTTGTCGGCCGAGCGTGTAAGTTCTCCTTGCCTTGTCTTCGTTAAAGCAGATCTTTTCGTTGCGGTTTTTGTCGGCCGAGCGGTTAGACTCTTTTTCGATAGACAGTACCCGACTTCAAAGGGAATTACATTTTTGCGGTTTTTGTCGGCCGAGCGTGTTAATTCTCCTTGCCGTTTAGTCTTCATTAAAGCAGATCTATTCGTTGCGATTTTTGCCGGCCGAGCGGTTAGATTCTCTTTTTTTTTCGATAGACAGTACCCGATTTCAAAGGGAATTACATTGTTGCGGTTTTTGTCGGCCGAGCGTGTAAATTCGCCTAGCCGTTTTAGTCTTTGTTAAAGCTGTTTTGACTTGAATGAGTCGTAAAATAATTAAAACCAAAATGACTTGAAAATAAAAATTGCCGATAGTAAAAACGCAAGACTTTCTTTGCTTGCTATAATTGCTTCTTGTATATAATTTTGCACAGAAACTCTTTCATATGACCTCTGGTCTCATACATAGTTACATTAATTTCTTCTCAAGTATTCTATGTTTTTGTTTATGTTATTGACATTTGACATTTCTTGTGGAATCTAATTTTAAGTATTGTTCCATTAATTATTTAATTTGAACATTCAATGTACTTCACTGTACTTTCGTACATTCTCCCGCCTCGGAATGGTGAATGGTTAAATTTTGGTGTCGCAGAAATATACAGCAGTATGGCATCACTGTTTCCATTGATTTCAGCCACAAAGTATACTCCACATTATCTACTCTGTGGTTTCAGCATTGAGGTCGATTCCAATATGTTCCACGATAGTGAGACCACTCAGGTATACATGCAAATAGATAACAATGTTAGTGCTTAATAAAAATGTAATCCCATATACACCCGTGCCCAAATAGAGTAACAAGACTATCATTACAGACATGCACATGCATACTACGTAAACACATTGTACAAACGAAGTAGTGTTTTTTCATTCACGCTTGAATGAAATTTTGATGGGTTGCTGGTAGTTAGCGTAGTACAGCAATATCATTGATGAATGGTGTTCGGCAATAGTTGATTGTATGGCATTCAAATGCCATATTCCATGTTAATAATTATTATGTAGTTTGTAGTGTGTTTCTCAATAGTGCGGGTCGTTGAGTGAATCGCGTCGTGTGTTGCTTTTTTTGTTGTTGTTTTAAATTAATTAATTGTAAATTAAGTGGTTAATCAATAGCTCCAGTTTATTCAGGTGAGTTTTCTTTAATTAATAATTTTGATTTTATATTTGATAATTTTGATAAAATGTGTGTTGAACGTGTGTTGAAGGTATGTATAGTGTTGAGTTTACTTCGTTTACCAAGCGGGCGCGTTATTTGTGAAATGTGTGTGCGCATGGGTAAATTATTAGTTTGATTAGTTTTAATTTCAAAATGATGTGGTTTTAAAATTCATTGAGTTGATTATTTTGAGTTTGATTCAGTGATTAATGAAATTTAGATTTCAATGGTACAATTTAACGCCGTTATTTTACAATTAAGAATTTCGAGTTTTATGTGCAATCAGCTACATATGTTATATACATAAGCAATAGTGATGCTGTAGCTGTTTCGTGTTTGCCTATAGCAAGTTAAGATTAATTGAATAGGCTCGTTCTCCTGCATATTATTCGGTGTTTTTTTTTCGCGGTTCGCGTTAAATACATAATGTGCTAGCGTGTGAGCGAAATATTTGTTCGGAGTAAATTCATAATGAACAAGTGTTGTCTTCTTCTAGTTAGAAAATAATGCGACTTCTGACTAGAAATTGTTGTTTACATTTTTTTGTTATAAACAACTCGTGATATTTATTTATTTATTTTATATGAAGTTTATTAAGTTTTAGGAGTGAATTAATTCCAATTTAAATGAATTTGCTTTGGTGTTTTTCTCCATGTATAATCGTTTAGTGGACTGTATAGTGTTGAATATAGAAAACTGTTGTGTTGTGCAGTGGTTTGTCAAATGCATTTTGCCGACGGCATTTGACATTTCGCGGTTGACTTAAATTTGTTTTCGTGTGGACTGTATTTGGATTTAAGATAGAAGATCTGTTTTCTTTGCAAGTTTGACTTGGCATAGAATTCAATATTTTATTAATTGTGATTTAAAATTTGAAGTTATCTTTTGTAAATTGTGTATTTTACATTAACATTTTTAACATTAAGTTTTATAATATATGCATGCGTTGTTGCAGTGCAGTAACTTTTATTAAAGAACATGCATTGTAACAGTGTTCTATGTTTTTGATATTTTGTGTATGCGGTTGCAACACAGCATTTAATGTTGGATTGAATTCATTGCAGTTGTTTTGTACATTCTTATATCTTTAATAAAGATGATTTTAAACAAAGTTCTTGTTTGATTTATTTTTCTTTTTAAACAGCTTTCAGGTGATTTAAAGTTGGGTTGATTGCTGTTTCGAATGAATGTTTCAGGTGCTTTAAAGATGAGTTGATTGCTGTTTCGAATGATGTGTTTTACAGAAGTTTTAGTAAGTTTTAGGTTTTCTATTAGTTTTTTACGCGAGTGATCATATGATGTCGATTTGTTCGGAAGTTTTGTTCGACGGTAATAAGCAAATTTTTGCTATAGGCCGCTTCAACTGTCCGTTTTGTGTTTTTAGTGTCACGACGCGTATCAATCCGTCCGATCCGGCGTGGGTTTGTTGTATCCTGGCAAGATTCCAATAGGTCGATGGAAGTCGTTCATCTTTAAGAAGAACCAAGTCTCCTACCTTCGGCATTTCCTTAATCTGCGTCCATTTTGGTCGTTGCTGAAGCCTTGCGAGATATTCTGAGTTCCATTTTCGCCAGAATCCTTCTGCTAAAACCTGGACACGTTTCCAGCGATCTGCATGCGTGATGTTGAGATTTAATTCGCCTTGTGGTATAGCGTGTAATGATTCGCCGACTAGAAAGTGTGCGGGGGTGAGTACATTTAAATCGTCTAAGCTGTCGGAGAGAGGGCAAAGAGGCCTCGAATTTAAACAAGCTTCTATTTGAGCTAGAAGCGTCATGAGTTCCTCGAAAGTTAGCCTTTCCGTTCCAACGACTCGTTTTAAGTGGTACTTGACCGATTTCACACCCGCTTCCCATAATCCACCGAAGTGTGGAGAAGCTGGGGGAATAAAGTGCCATTCGGTACCGTGATTCGCCAATTCTTCCGCAATTTCCTTCCAATCGTGTTGTGCTTCCTTCAACAGTTTAACTAACTCGTTGTTAGCACCAACAAAATTAGTTCCGCAGTCACTATAAACCTTCGTACAGATCCCTCTTCTGGCAGTTAATCTTTTAAACGATTCCAAAAACGCTTGTGTTGTAAGGTCTGAAACAACCTGCAAATGAATAGCCTTTGTTGCTAGGCAGATAAATACTGCAAAATATCCTTTGAGAATTTTCGCACCGCGTGCCTTCCAGGACTTAATCTCGATGGGACCTGCATAATCCACACCAGTATGACTAAACGGTCTAGACATACGCACTCTCGCTGCAGGCAAATTTCCCATTAATTGCTGCATTTCAGATGCCTTTTGTCGATAACATGAAGCACACCTGTGTAGCTGGTATTTAACGCTTCTTCTTATTTGCCCAATCCAGTAACGTTGTCGAATGTAGCTAATCATTTGCTGGATACCGCCGTGGAGTGTATTTTTATGAGCATCTCGGACAACCAAATTCGTAAAATGATGGTTGTTTTGATGCAATATCGGATGTTGGGCATCATAAGAAAGTAGAGAGTTCTCCAAACGTCCTCCCACTCGCAGTACTCCGGTAGCATCAATAAAAGCATTTAACGCACTTAACGGTTTGGGTGTCTTATTATTACGAATTTGTTGCATTTCGTTTGTGAACATTTCCTTTTGTGCTGCCTTAACTATGAGTAGATGGGCAGCTTGCAATTCATTAGGTTTTAGTGGACCTGAAATGGGCCCCAGTTTGGGTCTACATTTTGCTACAAATCGACAACAGGTGGCAACAACTCTAATAACTTTGAGAAGGCTCGAAAAGTTACATATAATTTGTAGTTGTTAAATTTTTGTAGAGGTAAGAGAAACAACCGATCTTATTGCGGTAAACTAGAAAAACTGTGAACTTTATTAAGCCATCTAATCAAAAGATAACAGCGCCCACATGTCAAAAGAAAAGAGTTTTAAAAAAGTGTTATAAACTCGTTTTGAGCAAAAATAGCAAAGGCGTTGCCAGGCAAACATTAAATCAAAATTTCCCTTAACACTCCCACTTTTAGATAATTTAATGCATTATGTAATTCAAAATACCAATGGTTTATTAATTTCTTTCAGTAATTTTCTTAATTTCGAATTCAATTTTTTTTTTTTTTTTACTTTAGTTCAATCCCAATTAACGATCTTAAATTTTTAAATTTTTTTTTACTAAGTGCTTTGGTTAAAATATCAGCTTTTTGTTGTTCAGAAGGAACATAATTGATTAAAAATTCACCCTTTTCATAGCGTTCACGGATGAAATGGTATCGGACGTCTATATGTTTCGTCCGTTTGTGAAACTCTGGATTTTTGACGAGTCGGATCGCTGCGCTCCTTGGTTGTCCATGTTTAAAATAGATTCGCCAATGCCGCCAGGGATCATTTCACAAAGTAGTTGACGCAACCATATCATGTCCTTCACCGCTTGAGATGCTGCCACATACTCTGACTCTGTGGTTGAAAGAGACACACATTTTTGTCTCTGAGATGACCAACACAACGGCCCTTCTCCAAGCAAAAAAATGAACCCAGTAGTAGACCGTCTTGTTCCAGGATCCCCAGCATAATCAGAATCGCTGAAACAAACTAAAGAATAACATTGAGTTTTTTTAAAAAGAATACCCATGTTTCTGGTTCCACTAATGTACTTCAAAATTCTCTTCACAGCATTGACGTGATCATTATTTGGTGCATCTAAATATCGAGACACCACTCCCACTGCAAATGCAATATCAGGACGCGTTGCCACTGCCAAATACATTAGAGATCCCACTGCTTCTCTGTAGGGAAATGTAAGAGTTTCTGAAGGCAACAGTTCCGCTGACGGATAGGTTTCAGCAGGAGTTGAAACTGGTTTGCATAGAGACATGTTGAAACGCCTTAATATACGCTCAATGTAAAGTGATTGCCCAACATGAATTTCACCTGCAGATTTGACCGAGATTTCCATCCCCATATAACAACTCGCTTCCAAAACTGTTACTTCAAACTTCTTTTGCAAAAACTTCACCAACTCAACCGCATCGTCCTCACCTTTTGTAGCCACCAGCCCATCATCAATGTACATAGCAAGAATAACTCGATGTTTACTGTCTGCTGATAAGAAAATACAGGGATCCATTTTGCTTGGCTTCAGATTGAATTCCTTTAGAACTTTGGTCAGCTTTATATTCCAACAACGAGATGCCTGTTTGAGTCCGTATAAGCTTTTTTTTAACTTACAGACTGTTGGGTTAATGCATTTGGCCTCTGGAAGATTCTGAACCTCTTTTTAAGAAAGACAACCACATGTAGACTTAAGCGAGTGGTTCTTTATTGTAATTCAATATAAGTAGGTTAAAATTCCTGAAACAGTTGTTTATTCGTTAAACTAGTTCAAATATTATTTCTTTTACTTACTTTATGGTATAGAAACCAAATGATTATTACAGATTTCTAGGATTATTTTATCTTTGACAATTTCTTGAATGAAGTGTATAGAGCGAAAGTCGGAAATAGAATGAAGTGACATTTGTTATATTTAAGTTAAGTTGTAAAGTTCAAAGGTACCAGAAGGGTCGTAACGAATGTAGTAGATTTAGTTAAGGGTGATCTTAGTGGCGGTAACACCACCCCCCAGTATGGCGAGATACATTATCGCTGCCTTACTCCTTTCTGGCTGCCACCTCTAATATTGCGATTTTTGTAGCCGGTCTTTCCAGTATGCCATGAGTTGTTAGGACCTTAGCGCTGCGAACTTGTCCATCCTTTGCAGTTCGCACTTCTATAATTTTTCATCGTGGCCATACGTTCCGTGGGCACTTAGGGTCGACCACCACCACCACATCGCCGACGCATAAGGGTTTTGTTTTTTCATGCCATTTTGTCCGAAGGGTTAGAGATGGAAGATACTCCGAAGTCCACTTTCGCCAAAAGCTTTCAGCAAACTGTTGTGAGATGAGCCAGCTACTTTTAAGTACGACTGGGTCGTCGTTGTATGTTGCGATTGGTTTAATGCCATTCGAGCTCCCTAGTAAAAAGTGATTTGGCGTAAGTGCTTCTCCTGTGTCGTTTTCGATAGGGACATAAGCTAAGGGTCTAGTGTTGACGATATTTTCAACTTCGGTCAACATGCTACGGAGGAGTTCGTCACTGGGTGGTCGAGTCGGGACAATCTTATACAACACGGTTTTAATGGAGCGTACTAGGCGCTCCCACGCGCCACCCATATGAGGTGCGGCAGGTGGATTAAAATTCCATTTCGTAGTTGTTGTTGTAAAATTTCGTATAAGTGCGTCCTCATCTACTTCCTTGACTGCTTCCCGCAGCTCCCTTTCTGCACCGACGAGGTTGGTGCCGTTGTCGCTATAAAATTCTCTTGGGATGCCTTGCCTTGCCATGAAGTTCCTAATAGCTAGAATGCAGGAGCTGGTATTAAGTGAGTACACCACTTCGATATGGACTGCTCTTATCGTTAAGCAAGTAAATAGCGCTCCGTACCTTTTTTCTGTGTGGCGGCCGACGGTAACACTCAGAGGGCCGAAAAAATCTAACCCTGTAAATGTGAATGGTGCTACAAATGAAGCGAGTCGAGCGGTAGGCAGCTTTGCCATCTGTGGTGTCCTTGGCATCGCTTTATCGATCTTGCACCGTTGGCAGTTCTTAATCTCTTTTTTATATGTAGTACGGATGTTGGCTATATGGAACTCTTTTCGAAGCTCGTTAATCACTGTTTCGTGATTTAGATGGTGATACATATTGTGATAATGCATCATAATTAATTTTGTTACATAATTATTTTTCGGCAGGATTAAAGGATGCCTTTGAGAGTCTGGAACTTGGGCATTGTCGATCCTACCGTCCACCCTAAGTAGGCCGTCGTCCGTGTCGAAGTACGGTGAAAGCTGATATAAAGCGTTTGACTTCTTCAGACGTCTCCCGGCCTTAATGTCACAGATAGATTCGTCGTATTCTTCCTGTTGGACTTGTAAATATAGAAGTGCTTCGGCTTTCTTAAGCTCTGCTTGTGTTAACTCACCGTATATTAGGGGACATTTATCTCTTTTACGTTTCAGGTTCTGTGCGAAGCGAAAGACGTATGCGCCGGCTCTCAGCAGCCTTATCCATCGAGAAAATCGGTGTACATTGAACAGCGGAGTCACTACGGAGATATGAAGAATTTGGTGTTTCAGTTCCAGGTCTGTTGACGTTATGTTGCCTTCTTCTTTTGGCCAGTTTGTTTCCTCTTGCTCTAGAAAGATTGGTCCATTAAACCATCGGCTACTTTGAGTTATATCTGGAGTTTTTGACCACTTCGTTGCTTCATCTGCTATGTTTGACTTACTTGGTATCCATCGCCACTCCTCTAGTTCCGTGATGTCGAGTATTTCGCATACACGAAAAGCCACAAACTGTTGGTATTGGCGATGGTCTGCTGCTCGTAGCCAGCTGAGCACGGTCTTTGAATCTGACCAATAGAAATGTTTACCGATGCTAACAGAGTGGTTTTCAACAATGTATTTTGCGAATCTTGCACCTATGACAGCTGCCATAAGTTCCAGACGGGGAATTGACATGATTTTTAGTGGTGCTACCCTTGTTTTTTATCCGATTAGAGAGCATGATGTTCTCTGACCATCCGAGAGTCGAATGTAGCACACTGCAGCATAGCCGTTCTGACTTGCGTCAACGAAAGTGTGTAGTTGCGTGTCAATGCCGTCATAGTTAGGAAAATATCGCAAGTGGCAGCGTGGGATTCTTAGCGTTTGTAAACTGGGAATAAACTTTGCCCAATGGGTCCACTTTATTGCTTGCGCATTTTGAATTGGCTCGTCCCAGTTGACGGCGCTTTTCCATACTTCCTGCAGTAATATCTTCAGATACATGAGAAAGTTTCCTATCAGCCCCAGGGGATCGTATGTGGACATTAAGATACGAAGCATTTCTCTTTTGGTGGGTGGTCTCTTTCCTAGGAATAAGTCATTTTGTCGAATTGTTGACGAGGTTTTAAAGGTTATCATATCCTCGCTGGGTATCCAGAATACGCCAAGTACCTTTTCTGTAGCTGGTTCCTCGCTAAGTGTCAGACTCTTCGGTATCAGGCACTGATCTTCTTCGATTGATGATAATACTTCATTGTTGTTTGACGACCATTTTCTTATATTAAAGCCACCCTGTTTGTGGACAAACTTTACGTCGGCAGCCAATTTTATTGCCTCTTGAACGGTGTCTACTGACTTTAAGAAGTCGTCCACATAGTGGTCTTCTTTTATTGCCTTTGCGGCTTCGGGAAAGTTTCTTTCAAACTCGGAAGCGTTCAGATTTTTTACGAACTGCGATGTACTTGGAGCACAGGACGCTCCGAAGATCATAACATTCATAACGTAAACATCGGGTTGTTTATCGTCGTCACAATCTCGCCATAGGAACCTCTGCGCGTTCTGGTCTTCTGGACGTATGAAGATTTGATGAAACATTTGTTCTATATCTCCGCATATAGCAATTGCTTTCTCCATAAAGCGAAAAAGTATTGCAGGCAGAGACGTTAGTAGGTCGGGTCCTTTAATTAGAAGAGAATTCAGTGACACACCATGCGATTTGGCTGCAGCGTCCCAGACTACGCGGGCCTTACCTGGTTTTTTTTTATTAAAAACAGCAAAGATTGGCAGATACCAGGTTCTACTTGCTTTTATTTCGTTTAATGGCAGCTTACGGATGTATCCTTTTGCTAAGTATTCTTCTATGGTTTTTCTGAATACCTCGAGTAGTTCTGGTTGCAGCTTTAATTTTCTCTCGAGACATTGCAGCCTATTTTTTGCCATTGTGATGCTCTCTGGTAAGGAGAATTCATCAAATCGCCATAACAGGCCGGTCTCGAAGTGGTTATCGTTACGTCTCTTGGTGAATTTTTGTAGCAGTGTAGTTCCACGATCTTCTTCTGATGTTACCCTTTTGGGAGCGACCACACCTATGTTATCGATAGAGAATGAGTTTTTTACCATATTATGCAGTATCGTATCACACTCACAAATATGGAGATTAAAGAACTCTTTAGAGTCTTTTCCGCCTCCGTATATGAGCCATCCTAGTTCGGTACGCGCGGCCACTGGCTCAGATGGTTTGTTTTCGCGTATCTCTTTTGGAATCCCTAGGCTCCAGTGGTTAGCACCTATCAATAGCCGTGGTGTGGCGTTCTTGTAGCTGGAGATTGGCAGATTTCTTAAGTGGTGAAAACGTACGCTAAGTGCTTCATAATTTAAAGTTTGTGTTGGGAGCGATAACTTACGGACTGTGTGCACTTCTAATGATGTGAGCTTGTCTTCTGTACCGGCGATAGTTACTACAACACGCTCTGATTTGTTTTCCGTCCGTTGCACCTGCCCTGTCCATTTGAGGCACAATGGATGTGGGGTTCCTTTCAGTTCTAATTCGACGGCAAGATCTTCCTCGCATAAACTCACAGATGAGCCCTCGTCTATGAATGCGAACGTATTTATTGTTTTGTTTTTTCCGACAACGATTATTGGCAAAACTTTAAACAATGTTTTGTGGAGTTCACTATGCGCGTTGACGTTTATCGCATCTTGTGCACCGTCTCTTTCGTCCGCTTTGTTTACTTCTGGGAAGAAGCGATGGAGTAGAGCGTGATGGTTGTATGAACACCCGTTGACACCACATTTTTTTTCACTCTTGCATACGCTGTAGGCGTGTGGGTATAGGCATTGTTGATTATTTTTTCGCACTATACTCCATCGTTCACTGCGGTCGGCTTTCATAAAGTATTCACAGTTGGCCACATTCTTACATAACATGTTGCACACACGGCATTTTCTCTGTTGCCCTTCGTCATGCGTATTTATAAAAGCGTTTTTTGTCTTGTTTCGAGTATTGTTTTCGCTTACAGAGACATTCGCTGTCGCCACTGTCACGCTGCTAGCAGAGAGTCCGAAGTTAAATATCCAGTTGGAGAACTCAAGGAGGTTAGGTCTTTCGTTTACTTGCATTAGATCTAGTTTATGCGTTCCCCAGATGAGCTGGTATTGCGTGGGCATTTTTTCAATAAGCTCTTGGAGAAGTGAGGAATTATTCAACTCGTCGTGCAGTCCACATGCTTCGATAGTGGCGATAAGGCCTTTAACGTTAACGGCGAATGTAGTAAATGATTCTAGTTTATTTGTATTTATCGGTGGCGTGGACTTAATTCTTGCTTTTATAGACTGTAGGATCTTTTCTGGTTGTCCGTATAGAAGTTTTAACGTAGAAATTGCAGCAGGAACGCACGACGGATGAACGAGTATATGTTGCACAGATCGAAGAGCTTCTCCTCTAAGGCACTTCTGCATCCGTAAAAGATTCTCGGCGTCGGTCAGTCCACAGATCGTTGTAGACCAGTCAAATATGGAACTAAATACTGGCCATTCTTCCGGTCGGCCCGAGAATATAGGCAGTTCTTTCGGAACGGAGTGCCTCGCCTGTATTTGCTCCTTCGTGAGAATCGGACAGGATATTTGTGTTGAGGATGCAAACGAATTTGAGTTTAGATTGCCGTAACTCTGGTTGGGTATCCTATTTTGCATGTTCACGTGTTGTGGGTGTAGATATGCACCTTCTGGCTCTAGAGGGCGCCTGGAATAAATGAGTCCTGCCGGAACATTACGAAATGTTGAGTTGGTGTTAGCTATTCTGTTCGTTTCGCAAGTACCAGTTACATTTGGAGCTAATGGGGCGGAGTATAGTTGAGTATTCATATTATTCGAAGCAGGTTCGGGTACTCTCCGTGGCTCACTGGATGTTGTTTTTGTTGTTGGAGGATGCGGTTCTTCAGTTGAAAATGGAATTGGTGGCAGAGAAAATCTGACGCTTTCGCCTCGTGAGAGTACTTCGTTTGGGTTTTTATTGGTTTTGTCCCCGACTTGCATGGGGTAGAGTTCTGGGATATCCTTCTCAGTTTCTGAGTTGATGTTGGGCATATTTTGTGGAATTACTGTGCTGTTTGAGCTTGCGAATTCTCGTTGGTCATCGAGCCATGCCCTCACAGACGTAGAATGGCTGCTCTTACTTTCGTTTTCCTCGCATTGCTCGGCTAAAATCTGATATTTCTATTTTAAGAATTCTTTGTTTATTGCTAGCTCGGCTAAAGCTAGTTCGCGTTCTTCTTCTGCTCGTTGCAATTCTAGAGCTGCTCTACGTGTTTGAGAGCTCTTGGATATGTTTGAAGGTGCTTTCGCGGATGACGAACGGAAAGTTGGGCTTGCAGGATGGCATGTCTGGCATTGCCAGTCGGTGGGCGAAGACGCGTTGGCGTCGGTGCAGCATTTGTGAAACTGTTTATGGCACGAAGAACAGCATATCGTTTCTTGGTTATTAGGGTTAGTGCAGTTTTGGCACAGTGAAAGATGATCTGCTCTTGCTTGGACAATTTGGTCGTTTGGTGATGCGATAGTATGGCTTGGTGGGGAAGGTGGTGGTTGACCCTGCGAATTAAAAGTGCTCATATTGTACTTACGGTTTGGTATGGTGTGTTATAGAACACGTGTACTTCGATGCCCGGTTGGGAGGTTATAATTCTCCGAATGATAGCTATACGTCGCGGTTGTTGTAGTTGTGAACCACATAAAGAATTTTAAATTTTGTTGGGTTAATGCATTTGGCCTCTGGAAGATTCTGAACCTCTTTTAAAGAAAGACAACCACATGTAGACTTAAGCGAGTGGTTCTTTATTGTAATTCAATATAAGTAGGTTAAAATTCCTGAAACAGTTGTTTATTCGTTAAACTAGTTCAAATATTATTTCTTTTACTTACTTTATGGTATAGAAACCAAATGATTATTACAGATTTCTAGGATTATTTTATCTTTGACAATTTCTTGAATGAAGTGTATAGAGCGAAAGTCGGAAATAGAATGAAGTGACATTTGTTATATTTAAGTTAAGTTGTAAAGTTCAAAGGTACCAGAAGGGTCGTAACGAATGTAGTAGATTTAGTTAAGGGTGATCTTAGTGGCGGTAACACAGACTTTATTCGTTCCATCACTTAACCCTTCTGGCTGGTACATAAAGATCTCTTCAGTTAGATCGCCGTGTAAAAACGCAGTTTTGATGTCAAACTGAGTTAATACAAGTCCTTCGCTGGCTGCTATTGCAAGAATAGAACGAATTGATGTAAACTTTGCCACAGGACTAAACGTTTCTTCATAGTCGATGCCATATTCCTGTGTATAGCCCTGTGCAACTAATCTCGCCTTAAATCTTCGTTTTTCACCGCCTAGATCTTTTATTTTTTAGACCCATTTATTTCCCATAATTTTCCTATTAGCTGGCCGAGAAACTTTAATCCATGTCAGGTTTTCTTGAAGACTTTTCATTTCTTCTTCCATCGCTTCAATCCAACACAACTTTTTCTTTGCAAGAAATGGCATCCTTGTAGCTTTGCGGCTCTTCCTTCATAAAAAATGCATGTCTATCCATAAATTTGCAACTCTTTGGCGGTTGAAGTCGATGTTTGAGTGGAACAGAGATATTTAGAACCTCTACCGGCCCATCATCTGATTCCTCAGCAGATTTGTATTCTTCGTCTTCTATTCCTCCTGTTGCTTGTTCCTCATAGTCGTCCTCTTGCTCCTCTGCATCACCAGTAACAATTTCTAACATTGGGTCATCTTTTTCACTATATGAAATACACTCGTGGATGAAGATTCCTAGTCGACATCATTCGATGATTTCTGAATTTTACTCTGATGCTCAATTTCTCTAAAAGTAACATCTCTGACGATCTCCACTCTTCGTTTTGATGGTATCCAGATGCGATATCCTTTTGATGTGTCAGAGTACCCCAAGAAAATGCCTTTTTCGGCTTTCCTATCCCACTTTCGACGCTTTTGCTTAGGAATGTGCACAAAAGCCTCAATTCCAAACGTTTTGAACACTTCGTTACTGACTTTACCTCCACACCACATTTCATATGGTGTTTTTCCACTTAAAGCGCTGTCCGCAGTGCGGTTTAAGATATAAACTGCCGTATTAACAGCCTCAGCCCAAAACTGCTTGCCTAAACACTTCGCACTTAACATAGTTCGAGCTGCTTCGACCACTGTGCGATTGTCCCGCTCAATAGTTCCATTCTGCTCTGGTGTATACGCAATACTGGTTTAGTGACGAATATGTCGTTCTCTCAGAAGCAAGTTAACTGATTCGTTGACAAATTCAAGCTCATTGTCAGTACGAAACGTTTTGACTACCTGTCGACTTTCACAATAAGCGATATCTAGGAACTCCTCAATCGAAGAGCATACATTAGATTTCTTCTTTATAAATTTAACCACTCTGAAGCGTGAGAAGTGGTCCTTCAGGAGAAGAAAGTATTTGGCACCTCCTAATGATGCTTCCTCCATGCGACCACACAAATCCGCATGGACAAGTTCTCCGGGTTGCTTTGCTTCATAGCAACTCTTTGGAAAAGGCATTCGATGCTGTTTTCCATAGTTACATGCATCACAGGAAAAATCTTGGGTATCAACGAAACATATGTTTTGTTCTTTAAGAAGAGAACGTACCTTTTTTATATTCTGATGTGCCATTCTTTCATGCCATACCTTCAACGGCAAGGGTTTTGTTGTTGTCAAATTTACCATAGCATCCTTTGCTTGAACGCGAAAACACATCTTGAAAAGCTGTACATCACGTTCTCCCACTGCCACAACATCTCCATTCTCCTTTATGAATTGACACCTCTTTTTGTCAGATACAAACTTAAGACCTTTATCTAGTGCACAACTTTGGGAAAAAAGATGAACTGAAATTTTAGGTACATACAAGACCTTTGACAGATATTTTTCACACCAACTTTGGCCATTGAATGACATAATGTTAATATCACCTACGCCTTAGGCAAGTATCTTGTCACCACTACCAACTCTAATGTCTATAGGGACAGAGAACAATTGATAATTCTCTAACCAATCTTTCCTATAGGTCATGTGATCGCTGGCTCCAGAATCAAGATACCAATTGTCACTAATCACATCGTTTTTTGCCAACAATGCATTGCCTAGAGTAGTTTTCCTCAATTCTTTTTCCTCACCTTTACTTCCAGTCTTCACTTGATCGCCTTGCCTTTCAGTTTTCCTCGCATTTACCTCCTCGCCTCTACTTCCAGTCCACACACGGTTCACATTCGCTTCAGTTGATGTCCTCTTATCAGCCGCATCATTATCTGCATTACACATGAGAGCATCACCAATTTTTGCCCCACCTCTGCTTCCAGTTTTCTTATGATCGAAGTGCCTCTCTTTCGCATCGGAATGCCTTTTGGGACAATCTCTTTTCCAATGCCCCACTTCATTACATCTAAAACACTGTCCAGGCTTGGAAAATTTTGGTTTCTATTGCTTTCTATTTCTTTTTGCCATCAATGCCGCAGCACTTGTATCTGCGACAGCACAACTCGAAAGCATTCTTGTTTCCTCCATGACTAAACGTGACGTCAAGTTGTCTAATGTTTGTTGGTCTTTTGTCGTAGACTCCCACGCAGAAAAAAAATGCTTAAAACTCTCTGGTAGAGTCATTAAAATGTTGGTGATCACCATGCTATCTGTAACCTCTTCCCCTATATCCCGCAGCTGTCTTGCAATATTCTCCAATTTCGATATGTGCGTAGCTACATCATCATCAGGGTCCATTACAAAAGAATAAAATCTCTGCAACAACATGTGCACGCTGGCTTTTGATGTTTGCTCATACACCGACTGAAGCTTAACCCACATTCCCTTTGCAGTAGTGCAATTAACAATATGACGAAGCGGAGCTGGCCCAACACTCATGGCTATGATGCGCTGCGCCTTACAGTCGTGTTTAACTCATCCTGACAAACGCAAATCATATCCCACCTCAGACTCTGTTTCTAACTTAACTGGCTTATTATTAGTGCCATTAACATATTCGAAAAGTTCTGAAGCACTCAGTAAAATTTTTACCTGAAATTTCCATACAGAGAAGTTCTCAGCATTATGAAGTTTATCAATTTTAAAAATTTCGTTTTCCATATTCACTGTAATTTAGATGCACAAAGAGAATTGTGGAGAAATAGGTCGGTATGAAAACGATTCAATAAAAATTAAGAAGGGCTTAATAATTTTGTTCTTAATTAGCTAAAACGATTGTTCAGATGTTCTAAGTGACTTTTACGGTTCTTTATACAATCACGTGAACTGGGCCCATAACCTGTTAAATTTTTGTAAAGGTAAAAGAAACAACCGATCTTTTTGCAGTAAACTAGAAAAACTGTGAACTTTATTAAGCCATCTAATCAAGAGATAACAGCGCCCACATGTCAAAAGGAAAGTGTTTTACAAAAGTGTTATAAATTCGTTTTGAGCAAAAATAGCAAAGGCGTTGCCAGGCAAACATTAAATCTAAATTTCCCTTAACAGTAGTAAACTGTCACTTTCTATTGCGTTTATGCTTAAAACTTTAATATTTCGTTGCTCTTCCAACGTATCTATTTCGATGGGTTGATCTGGAAGATCGAATACCCATTTTTCCTGTAGAAATTCTGGACCATTCCACCACGATTTAAGTGATTCCAGTTCGGATGGATATACTCCCCTGGACGGTAGATCGGCTGGGTTATGAAGCGTTGCGACATGTCCCCAGCAAACGATCCCCACTAACCGCTGAATTTCCGACACACGGTTGGATACGAACGTGGTCCATCGAGCGGGAGTAGCGCGTATCCAGGCCAATGCAATTGTGGAATCTGTACACGCATAGATTTTGACATCAGGAATTAGCAGAACTTCCTTGGTGTATTGTAATAACTCTGCCAAAACTACTGCACCACAAAGTTCCAGACGAGGTAAAGTTATCGTTCGCTGATTTGGCGCTACTTTTGTCTTTGACAAAATAAGATTGACGTGAATTTTGCCTTCACTATCCAAAACACGTACGTAGACTGCTGCACCGTAGGCCTTCATAGATGCATCACAAAACCCATGCAGCTCGATCGATTTGTTGGTCTTGCTCATCTGGGTCCATCTTGGAATCCGAAGCCGCTCGATCAGATGGAGTTCTCGGAAAAAAGAATCCCAATCCTTCTTCAAAGCAGCTGGAATTGGTTCATCCCAGTCACAGCCAAGCTCCCATAATCGCTGCTTCATTAGTTTTGCGGTGATGACACATGGTGAGATCCAGCCCAAAGGATCAAACAATTTGGCTATAGTTGACAGCATTGATCTTTTTGTGGTTGATTCCGTTGCAGATTGTAGATTTTGATAAGAGAAGAAGTCATCGATGGGAAACCACTTGATACCCAAGGTTTTGACGTGATTTGCTAAATTCAGCGGAAGTTCAAAATCAAGTTCCCTATCCTGGACTGGCATATCTTCGATGAGTTCTCTCCTGCTACTCGTCCACTTTCTGAGGTTGAGTCCCGCTGTTGCCAAAAGTTGCTTTGCTTCATCTCGTTTCGTCCTCGCTTTTTCAATGGTGTTCGCTCCACTTATAAGATCGTCGACATACATATCTTCACGAACAACCTTCGCCCCCTCCGGAAAATTTTCGCTCTCATCATCAGCGACTCTTTTCAAAATTTTAATTGTAAGGTATGGTGCACTCGCTGTACCGAAAGTAACCGTTTTCTGTTTGAAAATTTTCACAGGTACGGTCTTCTCATCTCTCCACATGATCAATTGATAGTATCGATCTGCTTGATTGACCCAAATTCGCCGATACATTTTTTCAATGTCGGCGGTGAAAGTAACTCGATGAGTTCGCCATTTCAGCACCAGATCAATTATACTTGATTGTAGTTTTGAACCTACAAGCAACTAATCATTAAGGGATTTGCCATCCGTAGTTTTCGCTGCAGCATCGAATACCACTCGGAGTTTAGTTGTAGAACTCGCTTTTTGAAAACCGCGTGATGCGGTAAGAAATAATGGAATGGGGTGTCTAAAACCGCATCATTACCATCTACCTCTTCCATTTGACCAAGGTCGTTGCATTCTTGGATAAATTTTTTGTAGCCTTCATCAAGTTTCTCATTTGAATCTAGCCTCTTCTCCAGATGAAGAAATCGTCGTAAGGCGTTTTGCCGACTCGATCCCATTTCTGGATAGCCTCCACCTCTGAATGGTAACTTCACTTGCCCATCAGCTGATTAAAATGATCGTCACAAGCAATGTCTTCTTCAGTCTCCTGCTTCTGAAATGGTGTCTCTGCAATAGTCCAAAATTTCTCTAATTGGGAACTCAGGTCCGTTAGTTGAACAAACTTCGGACTTGTTGTGGAATTTCGGCTGAAACTTTCCCAAAGACAATCACTCCCAGTTCGGTGTTTTGAGCTACAGGTCCATTTCCATCTTCTAGACGTCTTATTTCAGGAAGAAATATTTCGGCACAAACTTCACTTCCGAAAAGTAAGTCTATAGATGCAGGTTCATACAGATGAGGATCAGCTAACAGAAGACCTTTCAGATATTTCCAAGTGCCAGGTACCACTCGCTGGGCCGGGAGATGGCCAGTCAACGACTTAAAAACCAACGCCTGAATGGCAGTCTCAAACGTCGAGTGACGGGAAGCAAATCTTACTTCGACGGAGTGTTGCGCAGTGCCGTTGTTGACCAACCCTAACCCAGATACCTCTACATTTGTACGCCTTCTCTCCAATTTCAAAAGTTGTGCCGCTGCTTCAGTGATGAAAGACTTTTCCGACCCTGTATCAATCAGAGCACGTAAAAGACGTATCTTACCATCTGCTGCTTGAACCTTTACCACAGCTGTCACCATGAGCACCTGGTGTGCGTAACCACCTTGCGACACGTGGTAACAAAAAGATTGTCCTACCGATGGCTGAAAGACAGGCGCATTCGGATTTATGGACGTTCGAAAAGTTTTCGCTTGAGACGAAGACGCGCTGGAGCTGGTTGCAGGAAATTGTTGTCCATGTCTGTTGCTTGACGATTGTTGCTGTTGTTTGTCATGTAGCAGCGAATGATGTCTTTGTTGGCAAAAGTAACATGAAGTAAGACTGTAACATGTTCCAACAAGATGTCCGTAAGACAAGCAATTTTCGCATATCTTTAGCCTGGAAACAGTTTCTTGACGACTTTTCACGTCCATGTTGAGGAATTGTTGGCATTTTCTCAAAGTATGCTTGCCTTGACTACACAGCTTACAAATCAGTTGCTCCACCATGTTGTTCCTGTCTACGGTGTGGTTCCTGTCTCCGGTGTGGTTCCTGTCTACTGGATTGGATGGCTGTTTGACGACTTGCTTTGCGTGCATAACTTTCGTCTTAACTGGCTGAAAACGAGGCCTTGTTTTGACGTGTGGCTCTTCTTTCGGCCTGTATGCAGCTTCATGTTCCTGTTGACCCATCACTTCCAGAGTTCGGAAACGGATCTCCAAAAACTCGGTAAATTCTTTGAACGAAGGCAAATCTTTCCTATTACCAAGTTTTTCTTCTCACAGGTTTCGACAGGAATGCGGAAGTTTCTGGAAAAGGAACCATATAAGGACGGTGTCCCAGTAAGACACAGGCACATCCATTTTCTCTAGCGCGAAAAACACTCTCTGGTGGTGTACAGCAGATCTTTGATGCCCGTGGCAGTCTCACGAGTCAAGGATGGCTGACCAAAAAGTGCTTGCATTTGGGTGTGCACCAAAATGTGCTTATGATCGTATCGATCATTTAATAACTCCCAAGCCTTACTATAGTTGGCAGCCTCAACAGCAAAATTCTGCAGAAACCGATCTGCATCACCTGTCAAGCATGATTGCAAGAAATGCAGCTTGTCGATATCATCAAGACTGTTGTTGTTGTGGATCAGAGACTGAAACCTGTCGTGAAAAGCGCGCCAAGTGGTATACGAACCGTCGAATTTGGGTAAATCTATCCGTAGAAGTCTAAGTCCCGAATGAGCTGATGTACCAGTTGTATTTTGGGGCGTAGCATCAAGGTTTTGAACGTTATTAACGATTGTTGACCATTTTTCAATGACTTCCAACAACTCTACACGATACTCCAGGTAAATTTCATCTATCTGTTCGTAAACCACTTTGAACTCTTCTACTTTCATGCTCTCTTCCAGCATTCCACCTCCAACGATGGCTTCATAGTATGTTTTGGCCGATGATATATCTTCTTCCAACTTGCTTAGACGAGCTGACGCATACGCCTTTGTTCGACGTTCTTTTGAGGACTCCTTTATAATTTTTGCCAAGAGGTCTTTTTGTAATTGATCATACTTGAAATTCTTGGTCTCACCCATAATAATATTTATTTCTTTTTATATCAACAGAAATACGACGAAAATTAATCAGACAAGTTTACGACACGTAAAGCAAAAAACTTATAGCTTGTCTGCAACTGTTGCTGCTAATGCTGCTGCTACTGCTGCTAATGCTGCTACTGCTGCTACTGCTGCTACTGCTGCTACTGCTGTTTATGCTGCTACTGCTGCTAACGCTGCTTCTCCCAACGCCAAAAATACTGATCGAATACTTATGTCGATTTGTAGTGTCTCTTCTGGACACTTTTGTTTAGAAATAAGTTAAATTTGTTAAATTAACCACTTGTTAAAACGAAAAAACACTTGTTAGACAAGCTAAGTAGATTTTAAGTTTATGTAATCAAAGTAAATCAACGAAAACTAAACTTTCAATGTACATTTAAGTCGCGTAATACAGATTGTAAATCTTTTTTCTAATGGGGGCATACACCGCCACACACACTTTTAATGTTTTTAATGTTTATATTGTTAAAACTGATTCTTAAAGGCAAGAAGGACCAAATGTTTTGACTTGAATGAGTCGTAAAATAATTAAAACCAAAATGACTTGAAAATAAAAATTGCCGAAAATAAAAACGCAAAACTTTCTTTGTGACACTTTTCAATTGTATAACTGCTTCTTGTATATAATTTTGCACAGAAACTCTTTCATATGACCTCTGGGCCCTATTGCACCAACCACTTTTCACTTTGCACTTTGCAACTTTTCACTTTTACTTTGCAAATTTCGTTGCACCAAACGCCAATTTGCAAAGAGGAAATTATTTTTTTGAAAAGTAAAACAAAAATTCCCTCTTTGCAAATTTCGTTGCACCAAACGCCAATCTGCAAAGTGAAAAGTACTTTTCAGAAAAGTGCAAAGTTAAGCCAATTTGCAAAGAATTCTTTGATTTCGTTTCACCAAAAAAAAAAGACTTTGCACTTTGCATTTCATATTCTGCAAAGCTTTTCAATAATTTGCAAAGAAAAAATTTCATTTGCAGTTCACCTTTTGAAGTGTTAAGTTCGGGTATAGTAAATATTAAATTAAAATGAATCGCTTTGAACGACTTTTTGAAAATGACGAGTATAATTATAGTTATGTAAGAGGTGTTAAACTGAAATAAATTTCGAAATTGCAAATAATTTTCAAACAGTGGAAAGTTTTCGCTTGACAAAAACAAATATAGAATTTGTTTTATCCAAAATAGGACATACGTTGCAATATTGCAGTCAACGGAATATGTGTCTAAGTCCCATACAACAACTTTTGTGTACACTACGTTGGATGGGAAATGGAGCGCAATACCACGGAGTTGCATCCATGCACGGAATAAACAAGGCAACAGTCTGCAGTGTAGTACACCGAGTCTCAGACGCAATAATTGATGAACTTCTAACAAACACCATTTGCTGGCCAGATCATTCTTCGGAAATAGTTCACAGTTTTTTTCTCAAGGAGGTTTTCCACGTGTAGCTGGATGTATTGACGGGACGATGATAAACATCCATGCACCCAAAATATATGAGGAAAACTTCGTAAATAGGCATGCAAAGCATGCTTTAAATTCAATGATGGTTTGTGGCCCTGATCGTTCCTTCTACGCTGTTAATGTAAGTTGGCCAGGAAGTGTACATGATGCAAGGGTACTGAGAAATTGCCGTTTGGCAGCAAATTTTAACGCGGGTTACCGCCCATTTCCGAATGCAGTTCTTTTAGGAGATAGTGCTTATTCTTCAAGTGAATGGTTAATAACACCATATAGGACCAACCCAGACAATTCAGTGGAACAACGATTTAACCGAGCACATAAAAGAACTAGGCGAATTGTTGAGAATAGTTTTGGTAAGTACTTACTAGTTCAACTTTGCATTCTCAATCATTAAATTATTTTAGGCATATTGAAAGAAAAGTTTCCTTGTTTGAATTCATAGACAGCCAGGCGGCCATTAAAGCTATCTCATCCATTATCACAAAATCCAGGCTAGTAGACAGCTGTCGCAGTAACCTTAGACTGCTCAGTGAGACAAACACAGTTAGTTTAACCTGGGTTCCTTGACATCGTGACATTATCGGTAATGAAATGGCGGATAAGCTGGCAAAAATCGGGTCAGCACTCGAATCCAGCGAAGCGAACACTTCAGTTCTAAAGCCACTAGAGCAAGAAAAAAGCAGAATCAAACACAATTTTCTAAAAATCGCCAATGACAGGTGGTCATCTTTAGAAACATGCCGAGTCTCTAGAAACCTTTGGCCAGATATTTCCAAGAAAAAAACAGAATTTCTACTCCAGCTAAGCAGACCTCGGCTCTCTCTGTTGATTGGCATTCTCACGGGTCACAACTCGTTGGGTACCCACATGATGAGAATAGGCATTAGCACATCCGACTTATGTAGAGGATGCCAAGATGAGGAGGCAGAGGAGGGATCTTTTCACTTCCTCTGTGAGTGTCCTAGCTTAGCCCACACTCAGAAAAAAACCCTCGGAGAATACTTCTTCGACGAACTGGGCAACATCTCTAACCTCCC
This sequence comes from Melanostoma mellinum, assembly GCA_914767635.1. Classification (NCBI taxonomy): domain Eukaryota; kingdom Metazoa; phylum Arthropoda; class Insecta; order Diptera; family Syrphidae; genus Melanostoma; species Melanostoma mellinum. The sequence continues at coordinate 101,252,408 of OU612060.1, forward strand.
ACTGAGCAACGTCCTGAAATTTACTCAGGGCTCCAAATGGTTCAGTGGGAGTTCCCTACCACAATAACCATCCACCTCTCCAATCCTCCCATTTCCTCATCCTATGATTTCCCGGGGAGCACAATGGATCCTCGAGATCCGAGTGAGGTGTTGCCACTTGTGGCTGCACCCCCCATTCAACCTAACCTAACCTTCCTTGTTTGAATCACCTCCGCATGCAGCCCACTGTTGCTGGGAAAATTATAATTACTTGTTGCATTTTACATAATTTAGAAGTGAGAAGAGAGGCACCAATATGGGAGCATCATAACAACGACGATGAAGAAAGTGACAACATCGAAAACATTGAAATAGAGGATATTGAACGACCAAATGAAAATGCTAATACAGCTTTGAATGAGTTGAGACGTTTTTTTTTCTGTTTAAAATAAATTAACAAATTTAAAATAAAGAAACAATTTTCACTTAAAAAAATTTAACTAATTCGCTATCTCAATATTCAGAAAAGTTCAAAATATTTTCCTCTCTGGAACATGAATTTTCATCCCTGTCTTCGGAATTTTTTAGTTCTTTTGTGAATTCTGATTTTCCAGTTTATAAGCTTCCAATGTAGCTTTATAAATTTCAATTTTCAAAAGTTTTTCTTTAAATCTATGAGTTCCATTTCCTCAGCTTCAAGTTTCCTCTTCCTTGAGGACGATTTTTTCTCTCGTGGAGGTGAAATAGGAAGCTGATCTGCTGGGGAAGTTTGCTCCAAAGGTGGCAAGTCTAATCCATCACCTCCTGCTCCTGGCAAATTCAACCCTTCCGCAACAGGTTAATCCTTCCCTATAATGTCTAGAATGGCTTCATCGACAGCATCAAAAACAAAGGCTTCTCCCCCTCCAGTTCCTGTTTTCTTGTAATTGTTCCTTTTGGCCTGAAATATAACATTTAAGTTCATTTAACTGCATTTGACCCATTACCCAGCACTTACTTACAAGCATCCGACTCTTCCACAACCCGAAAAGATTATCCCTGGCAAAAGTCCACGTCCGGTTGGCTGTGGCCAATCCAAGTGATTTTGCTTTTAGTAAGACCTCTTCCCAAGCTTCTTCTTTATCCTTTTTTGAAGCAACATTATTTTGGAACGAAGTAAAAAGGATGTTCTTTAATTAAAAAGTAGTCGAAGTAATGAAGCATTCTTAACACAATAAATTTAAAAATTACTTTCTTATTTTTTACCACTTCCAAAACAGCTAGCTTTTTACCGTTCTTGTCAGCACGATTCATTTTAAAAATTTATTAACAAAAAGCACTAAAGCACCTTCAACACAAAATGCAACAGCATCATAAAACATATATTTTAAAAAATATGTATGTCCATATATATGTACCTGTGTTTGTACATTCACTTGATTAAATTCAGAAACGGTATTATACTTATGTATGTTCGTTAAACCTTTTTGTATGAAACTTATAATATTCTCATAAGCAGATTTGTCGAAAAACTCATTCACTCTCATTGGTTTTAAATGGGTTGGAGATGAGTCCCTACTTATCTTCCCTCTCACTTTAATTGTGATAGTTGAAATTGAGAGTACTATCATTGTATATGGAATCTATAGTACTATCGAAAACAAAAACGATCGCCCAAAGCCATCTATGTATCCGCCGGCGCGGCGCTCTAAAAATTACAGGGGAATGAATAGTCCGGGATCCCTGGTCCAATTTTTTTTGTGATTACTATCAAGCTAATTTTCCCTGAGTGGCTTCATTTTGTTGAGACGCCCAACAATTTTCTAACGAAAACTTTCGACTGTGGTAGCTAACAGAGGTAGCAAGGGTCAAATATGTCGATTTCAAGATATTAAAAAATTTAATAGTAACAGTTTCTTTCTTAGTTAAACTTCAAGATAATTATCTGGATTATATGAAAAAATATTTGTCCTACAAATTGTATGGTTTGATCCCAAGAGTCCCCTTCCTCAAACATGTATCGATTACGAGGTCAAAAAAAGTGATTACTAACAAGCTGATTTTTTGGTTTTTACTTATTTAATATTTATATAATTTAACAGTCAGATTGACCTACAAATTCCGTGATACGTTTTTTCAGTCCTACGCCCAAAAGTAGTAGTACATATGCATGATGTAAAAATTATTACTATCAGGCTGAATCTTCGTGAATAGCATCGTTTCGATGAGACGCCCAACAATTTTCTAACGAAAACTTTCGTCTGTGGTAGCTAACAGAGGTAGCAAGGGTCAAATATGTCGATTTCAAGATATTAAAAAATTTAATAGTAACAGTTTCTTTCTTAGTTAAACTTAAAGATAATTATCTGAATTATATGAAAAAATATTTGTCCTACAAATTGTATGGTTTGATCTCAAGAGTCCCCTTCCTCAAACATGTATCGATTACGAGGTCAAAAAAGTGATTACTAACAAGCTGATTTTTTGGTTTTTACTTATTTAATATTTATATAATTTAACAGTCAGATTGTCCTACAAATTCCGTGGTACGTTATCCCGGTCCTACTCCCAAAAGTATAGTAGTACAGATCCATGATGTTAAAAATAAAGCACTACGCGATAGCGGTGCTCCGATTGAATATATATGTATTTGAAATTCATGATATAAAAAATCAATTTACTTTTCAAGCGTGAAAAAAAAATGACTTTTTGGTAGATGCCACTTAACAATAAGTTAAAAAACTAATGAACGTCAACTTAAACTAACACAAAATATAACGAACAAAAATTTGTTCGGCTTCTGTCTCTGTTAGTGTCCGACCGAAGCTTCAGCTTCGGCCACATTCGGCTAAAAATACTACAGTCGGCTAAACTAAAAAAAATCGGCCGAAGTTTTGCTTGAAGCTTCGGCCGATGGTTGATGCTAAGCCGAATAATCGGCTTCGGCTAGAAATTGACCTTTGGTCGGACACTAGTTTTTTGCATTTTTCTACATCAACTGATCATAGGAAAGACTGTTAAACTTAATCATGAGCAATGTTACACTTATGAGGTGTCTAGTGAAAATAAAATAATAAGAGTCATTGACTATAACCACTCTTGTTATCATGAAGAAGCTGATACCAAAATTGTATACCACATTTGTCAATTAAATACTAATTATAATGTGCAGATACATTGTACAGATTCTGATATACCAATAATAATGTTGGAAAACTTTAAGTATTTAAAAGATAAAATTCAAATAATAATTAATTTAAGTACGAGTAAAAAAAAACTGTACTTAAACATAAATGAAATTTATGAAAAACTTGGGTATCAATTATCTTGTTCACTCGCTATATGCCATATATTTACAGGAAATGATTATAATCCTGCTTTCTTTCGTAAAGGAAAAAAGAGACCTTTCAGTATTTTGAAGAAAAATAACAGTTTTCAAGAGGCTTTTATTCAACTCCTACGAATTGAAAATACCTCATTAACAACATCGAATGAGGTATTTAAAATTATCGAAGAGTATGTATGTAGAGTTTATTCATTAAAAACAAAAAATGATATTAACAAAGGACGGTATGAGTTATTTGAGAAAGGATATAAATCAAAAAGTGAAAGCGAAGATATTTTAAAACAAAAAATCGTAGGATATGATCCTTCCAGTTTGCCACCAACAAAACAAGAATTGTTGCAACAAATTAAGAGAACTGTATTTATCTGCAATGTATGGTGTAATGCACACATGCGGTGCCCCACGGAAAAATTGCCCGAAAATTTTGGATGGACAATAATTGATGGCAAATACAAGTATTATTGGTTTGATGGTCCCCAAAGTCCATCTTTTGAAGATATATCTTCTGACATTCAAGGTACCCTATTTATACTATTGTTATTTTATGATTGACCATTCATTATGTTATGATTTACTTAATTTTTTATGTTATTACAGAGTCTGATATCACGAATGAAGGAAGTGAGATAGATGCCGATGAGAGCGATAGTTGCGATAGTAGCGATAGCAGCGAAGGCTTGTCTGATGAATCTGAGGAGGATTAATTTTTTTTTAAACATAAATACCGAAATCTTTGAAAAAATTAATTAAAATTAATTAAATTAATTAAAAATTAATTCACTAAAAAATAAAGCTAAATATTTAAATTTAGAGGAAGATTTTTTCACTGTAGGTTTGTTTGTTCGTTGAAGCCTTAGGGTTGACATTGGTTTTCCCTCAACTCGCCCTAGGTTTTTGCTGTGGCGAGTTGAGGGCTGTCAAATGGAATTTTTTTTAATGACAGAGATGTGTGTGGATTTGTGGTTTAGCGTTTTTTGAGGACTGGAAAACACAGGTTTTTTGACAACTCATAGGGCTGTCAAAAAAAACCTGCATCAACCCTGGAGAAAGTTCAACGCACGGACCTTGTACCATATGTTACAAATAAACAAACAAAAAAATGACAATTCTTGTCGGACTAGCGATACATACCTGTTTTCTTGTAGGACATTGTTTGAATTGGGTAGAGAACACACTAACCTATAATGTAATATTTTTGTCCTACAGTTAGTAATGAAATTAACGTTCTCGTGGAATTGACATTTTCTGAGCGTAGGACTGAAAAAACGTACCACGGAATTTGTAGGACAATCTGACTGTTAAATTATATAAATATTAAATAAGTAAAAACCAAAAAATCAGCTTGTTAGTAATCACTTTTTTTGACCTCGTAATCGATACATGTTTGAGGAAGGGGACTCTTGGGATTAAACCATACAATTTGTAGGACAAATATTTTTTCATATAATCCAGATAATTATCTTGAAGTTTAACTAAGAAAGAAACTGTTACTATTAAATTTTTTAATATCTTGAAATCGACATATTTGACCCTTGCTACCTCTGTTAGCTACCACAGTCGAAAGTTTTCGTTAGAAAATTGTTGGGCGTCTCAACAAAATGAAGCCACTCAGGGAAAATTAGCTTGATAGTAATCACAAAAAAAATTGGACCAGGGATCCCGGACTAGAAAGTACGCCGGCGGATACATAGATGGCTTTCAGGGACCATTTTCGTTTTCGATAGTTCTATAGATTCCATATACAATGGTACTACATGAATGAAAGAAGACAAGATTACGACAATTCGTGTTTCATTTTTGATTTTACTGCGCACATACGTCACAGGAGACATTTATTTGTTTATTTTGTTATTTTTGTAGAGTGGTCTTGTTGAGTGGACCTCTGTTTAAAATAAAATAGAGAATAATAACGATAAATTTGAATAAATACTTACTTTACTTTGTTATTTGTGTGTTTATGTATTTATATTAACTAACTTCCTTTTTCGTGGTTTTGAGTTTTCGATTATTGCCCGGTTTAGTGCGCGTATACGAAAGAAGATTCGTGCTCGGAAAAAAAGTGAAGTGAAAAACTTCACTAAGGATGGCAAGAAAATTCCTGGAGCTGCCCTAAACTACATGTATGTAAGAACTGAAGTCGACTCTTAATATCTACTTGTATAGAAACAAAACCGATCTATTTAAAGGGACATTGTGCGTGCTCAGTACCAAAAGTACCTTTGCTATTCTTAAAGCCGACTTCCTCTTGCTTAGAAGAGGGACAAGATATTGTTGTAAGTAAAGAAGATAATCATGTAGTTTTTTTTTTAAGTTTGCCTGCATCAATAGATTCCAAAAAGTCTTCATAAAGGTTGCTCACGAAGTTGAGCTGGGATTCATTATTAACAAAACATGTAAGAACGTTTCGAAGGAAGATGCTATACTATGTAGGTGGGTACTGCTTGGCACTGGATTTGACTGCACAGTGCGAATTGGTAAGAAGATTTCCATTTCATTGAACAAACAATTCAAATCAAACCAAATCTGAATAGGTAAATGCTCATCAAAATGGCCATCCATGGACTCTCGGCAAGGAATTCGACACATCCACTCCAGTTTCACCTTTAATTCCTGTGTCTTCAGTCAAAGATCCTCATGACTTGAAATTGTGGCTTAAAGTGAACGGCGAAATGCGTCAAAATGGAAACACCAAAGATCTGATATTTAAAATTCCCGAATTTATCGAACATGCATCGAAATACATGACGCTAGAGGCAAACGATCTGGTGTTAACTGGAACACCAGATGGTTCGACAATGTTGGTCGATGGAGAAATTGTTGAATGTGGATTAGGTGAACTAGTCAAACTAAAGTTTAAGGTTGTCGATGAGTGACGATAGATAAATTAATAAACAAACATGGTTTACCTACTATAAAAATTTTTTGATTTGTTGTTCTTTATTTAGCTTTTAGCAAAGTAGACTTTTGTTCTTATAACTTTTTTATATGTCCCATTATGTTGTTCATTTGTTGTTGGATGTTGGCAGCTCCAGTGAGTTTTGGAATTTGTCTTTAGTCACTTCCAAGGGTCGTGGAACCAGTACTCCGAACCATCGAATTGGATCGATAAGTCCAGCTTCTTTGTCAACGGGATATCGTTTTAGTTGGAATTCATTGTCAGAGCAGGCACTTTCCGATTTCACTTTTTCAACTCGAGCTAGAGCATGGAACTCGGGAGTTTCTTCTGTGGGTAGTTGTGAAATTCCAACAGTATTTGGTCTTTGTACGTAGCGAGTCTTAGCACAATTGATTCTGCCATCGTAAGTAACTTTTTCAATTGTTACTTTGCATTGCACTAGCTGTTCGACTAAGCTGAGGAGTTCCAAATACAAATCATCCAGTAGATCGTGGATTTCTTCTAGTTCAAGTTCTTTTGTAATTATCTTTTATTAGTTTTTGTGACATTTTCGTATGTTTAAGGACTTGTTTAATTCAATTTTTGAATTTAAAGTATTGAAAAACAAATATTGCCCCTATTTCCTATTGAATTTTCGCGTTTTTTGTCTCCTCATACGTCACAGCTAAATGTCAAAAAAGCAAGACATGCGCGTGTCGTAATCTTATTATTCTTTCATTCATGATGGTACTATTGAATTCATATAAAGGTTTCATAATAGAGTAGTTACCTTTCAACATGCATAATAGTATATGAATTGATCTTTCACCATGGTCACATGGACTCATCCTGGGTTGCCAACCGCCTTATTCAAATTTATGCGTCATTCATAGAAAAGTAGATATATGCTAGTTATAAAATTACAAAACAGTTATTCTTTCTTTCGTTTTCTAATGCAAATAATTTTAATCTTTTTTTGGATGTTAATTACGATTAAGAGTTTTTGCGAAATTGGTTTAAGCAACATAAGATGTGATCAGTACAAAAACGAAAGTTATGTTTTTAAATAAATAAAAATTTTGAATAAATAAATTTCCAACACAAACTGGAGAACTTGTGCGAGGAATTATAGCAACGTCTGGACACTAGGTGTTATCAGCATAACGTTATGGTCATAACACGTATGGACAGGCACCATCACAATAATTTCAAACTAATACAAAATCAAAGTATCTGCCCCTAAATTTTGAGTTGTTTTGAGCACCGGTACGTATTATGGGCGGCAAACTAACACATTCCACCAGTTTTTACTGCACAGCAAATATAAAACGTGAGGAGCTAACGCAGCTGAGACCGCATTTTATTATTTGGCAGGTTACTGTGGCGTATGAGTACTATTTTTTTTTTGCCAAGCAATCATTAAAAACAATAATAGGTGTGTTCGTTGAATTTTACCCTTGACAAGCCTATGGGTTGTCAAAAAATATTATTGGTTTTCCAACAAGGTGTGAGGTATCCAAGATTTTGAAATAAATTTTAACGTGATTTTTCTCAATAAGATTCCTTCGTTGAAGCCCTTGGGTTTTCCTATGGTCATTTTAAATATAAATCACATGCAAAAATTTGTGGTTGTGAAAAAAAAACTTCAATTAAGGTTTAACTTTTGTCTTGTGTGTTTATATACTAAAATTAGTATTTGTTGATTGCTCTCGCCACTTGTTCTTATAATTAATGCATTTTATACTAGTTCAAACTAATTACCTCTACTAACTGTATATTAAGGTCAATTTTGTTTGAAATAATGATTCAAGAAATGAATAAAAAAATTGCAATAACAATTGTTAAAATAATGGTGTAGATATCAAAAATTCGATCTTTTTTTTTACACAAATGTTGTGTACCTACAGAAATAATTGCAGCATTATAGCAACATTCCAAATAACAATTTAGAGAAAATAAACAAATGTTTAAGTAAAGTGCAACAAAATTGACGGCGATTTAAAAGGATGTCGTTGTTTTAGTGAAAAAAACAAGGCCTCAACGTTTTTAGTTTAGTCATTACAACGAAAAGAAGTTGCAACCATTTAAATTGTTTCACCTTGCAACTTTTCAAAATGCGACTGAAAATGAAAAGTTACATTTTTAGTTGGTGAAACGCCCACACTTTTCACTTTGCAAAAAAACATCAGAGACTGCAAAGTGCAAAGTCATGGGCTTTTCATTTTTGGTGAAACACTTTGCACTTTTACTTTGCAGGAAATTATTATTTTGAAAAGTTGCAAAGTGCAAAGTGAAAAGTGGTTGGTGCAATAGGGCCCTGGTCTCATACATAGTTACATTAATTTCTTCTCAAGTATTCTATGTTTTTGTTTATGTTATTGACATTTGACATTTCTTGTGGAATCTAATTTTAAGTATTGTTCCATTAATTATTTAATTTGAACATTCAATGTACTTCAGTGTACTTTCGTACAAAAGCAGATCTATTCGTTGCGGTTTTGTTTGGCCGAGCGGTTAGATTTTCTTTTACGGTAGACATTGACCATTTATGAAGGAAAGCTCATATATACGCAACCGCAGACTTTTGTTACGAAGTCCGCCGCCGCCGACAGAGTGTTTTGCTTCTAAGAAGACGCATTCACTTCCTACGAAGTCCGCCAACGCCGATAAATTGTTCTGCCGTTCTAAGGAGCTGAATTAAATTGAGAGAAGAAGTCAACGCAGGCACTTCCTACGCAGTCCGCCGCTGCCGATTAATTGTTCTGCCTACCACACAACGCAGACCTTTGCTACGAAATCCGCCGCCGCCGACAGAGTACCCTGCCTAACGCAGATAGACGTTCACCGCTGCTGAATAGAGGAAACAGATACCGTAGCATATAGACCCGAGGGAACCATCATCGCTATCCCAGAGAAGAACAGCCATTCCGAGGGCCAGCGAAACGAACCATAGTCCAGACATTGTTAAAATTTGCCTTTGAGAATCAGAATAAAAATTTTTGTAAAATTGTAAACCGAATCCTGAGTGAACTTGAAAAAAAAAAAATTTAGACTTATTTAAAATTTACCCGACCGTCTCCTCGTTTTCATTTGTTTGAGAAGTTGGACCGCCGAAGCCCAAGTCTTACGAAGCTTCCTTGGGTAGACCCTGGACTCGCAAAAGAAGCATCACACCCTGTCAGAATGCTTGCGAGAAGCAAGATGGATTTCAAATTTCAATGGCGAAGATAATTACACTCTACAGAACTACCTGAGGGACGTCTCAACGATCCTATCGTTATCACCAGAGGAGCACCAAGCGACCGCAAAAATAATACTAGCCAACAAGCTGCAAGGAAAGGCGCTACGGGCTGTAGACTGCCTCACCGATCCAACGTGGGACAACATAATACAGAAATTGAGAAGAGAGTTCGGCGTTAATAAAACGTATTTTCATTTAAGAGATGAGGCATTAAACATTAAAGTAAGTAATATTGAAGATTTGCACAATAAATTAGAAAATATTTTAAATACCATGAATACAAAGTACAGTCTAGAATTAATTTAGGATGAAAATTATAAACCAATAAATAATTCTCAAATAATTTTCGGAAATTATACTAATTTTATTCCTACTTACATAAGAGCTCTTCTCTTACAAAATAATATAGACAGCATATCCGCTGCACATAACTATTATGTGGAAAATAATTTGATCAAAGATATTATTTTAAAAAAATGTTACGGCAAGAAGACTAGTTATGATGGGCATTTGAATCACAAAAATTTTAATAGAAATTCTAGTTTGAACCAAAATAACAACTTTAAGACAAATCATAATAATAATTCATTTGTTCTAAATAACAAACAGACAAATTTTAGAAGCCAAGAACACGGTTATCAAAATAGATCACAACATTTTCGAAATCCAAATGTTGAGAACCAATCAGAACGTTATCCAAATAGGTCACACAATTTTGGAAGCCATAATTTTAGAAACCAAACTAGGGGTAACTTTCAGTCAAATAGAAACGATAGGCAACCCGAACCAATGGAGGTGGACACAGTTAACGTTCAAAATTTTCGGCAATCTTGCCTAAATCCCAATTACCGGTAGTACCGTTAACAATTGATAATATCAAGGTCAGGTGTCTAATCGATACCGGATCTGCAATCAGTTTAGGAGACTGGAGATGTTTTGAACGATTCAAAACAATCCGTACTTTAGATAAGCCAATTAAAATAAATACCATGTCAGGACACTCTATAATTTCCTATGAAGCTGTGGTATTAGTCCCAAGTGAATTTAAGGACAACGGGAAAACCATGTCAGTGAAATTATTCAATTTTTGTGACAAACCTTTTGACTGTATATTAGGTAACAGTATTTTAACTCCAATAGGTGCGATAATCGACCTCTTAAACAACAAATTAATTGTAAATGGAAACGAAATAATAATACGTAGAGAAAATGAAGCTCCATTTAGGTATGAAGAAGTATGTTATTTGGAGAAGGATGAAAACGATATTAATAATTTAATACATAAAGATCTCAACATGGAAGAGAAAGATAAACTTAGAAGTTTCCTTTATAAGAACAGTAAGACCTTTTATAAGGAAGGTCAAGACTTGCCTGCAACTAATTGTGTACGACATAAAATAATTACCACTTCGCACCAACCAATATATTCTAAAAACTATCGATGTCCTCAAATCCATAAAAAGGAAATTGAGAGACAAATTGAAGAAATGTTGAATCAAGGAATAATTAGACCAAGTAATTCACCATATAATTCTCCTTTGTGGGTCGTACCAAAAGGATCCGACAGCAAAGAAAAGAAATGGCGTATCGTTATAGATTATCGAAATTTAAATAAAGTAACCATAGATGACAAATTTCCAATGCCCAACATTGAGTCCTTATTTGATAAGTTGGGACGCGCAAATTACTTCTCAACCTTAGATTTAGCTAAGGGGTTCCACCAAATATTAATGGAGGAGAGTGATATAGAAAAAACTGCATTTTCTACCCCAATGGGTCTTTTCGAATGCCATTTGGGCTTAAAAATGCGCCCGCAACCTTCCAGCCGTTGATGAATCATGTATTGCGTGATTTTGTAAATAAATCTTGCGTAATATACATCGATGACATTCTTATTTTTTCTACTTCATTAAGTGAACATTTTGAAACACTCACAAAGATATTTAAGAAGCTTAATGAATATAATTTGAAGGTTCAATTGTCAAAATGTCAACTTTGAAACAAACTGAGTTCTTAGGACACATAGTTTCATCTGAAGGCATCAAGCCTAATCCAACAAAAATCAACGCTATAAACAAAGTGGGTTTACCTTAGACAATAAAACAAATTAGATCATTTCTTGGTCTTACCGGGTATTACCGGAAGTTTACTCCGAACTATTCTATGATAGGAAGTCCGATTATTAAATATTTAAAGAAAGGTGCTTGTATGAAACAAATTGAAATGGACAACGAATATATAGAAGCATTCGAAAAATTAAAGAAACTCATAACGACATACCCGATCCTTGCTTTCCCAAATTTTGATAAAAAGTTTACTTTGACGACGGATGCTAGCAATCTTGCTATAGGTGCCGTATTAAGTCAAGAAGGTAAACCAGTGTGTTATGCGAGCCGTACGTTAAACGGCCACGAAAAAAATTACTCGACTTTGGAAAAGAAATTGTTAGCGATTGTATGGGCGGTTAAATATTTCCGACCATACCTTTTTGGACGAAAGTTTTTGGTCCAAACGGATCACCAACCCTTTAAATGGCTTTATTCATTGAAAGATCCAAACCAAAGATGAGATAATTCGTTGGAAAATACCTCTAGGCGAATATGAATTTGACGTCGAGTACTTAAAAGGCAAAGTTAATAAGGTTGCCGACTTTCTGAGTAGAATAGAAGAATCGGAAGGCAATTTCAACTTAGATTCGATTTTTCAAATTTCGGATGAAGTTATTGAAATTTAGAGTGATAATTGCGATGATCAATTAATTTCCTCCACAGGAGCAACCATCCATTCTAGCCCAGAGGATTTGAATGATCATTTTCTTATAAGTGAGGGTATAGTGAACAAATACAGAACACAAATAAGAATCGTCAAAACGAAAAATTCTGAAATAGAATTTTGTTTTCGTAAGTATAAAATAATTTATATTGAAGAAAACGATTTGAGTAGAGATCACTACTTAAACGATTTGTTTAGAAGTCATTTAAGAAACGGTAAAATAGGCATCTATTCAGAATTGAATGACCAAAAGTATAATATCATTCAGCAAAAATTAATTAACTTATTTAATAATGATGCAAAGATCAAATTAATTAAATGTACCAAACTAGCAACTGACTTAATAAATGAAGAACAGTTGTATTCTGAAATAGAGAAAGTTCACTTGAACACAAATCATCGTGGAGTTTTAGAAAACTTTGAAGAAATGAAAAACATGTTTTTTTGTCCGAATTTGATTAAGTTTATCAATAGATTTATCAATAACTGCGTAACTTGTGCCGAAAATAAATATGATAGGAAACCAATAAAAAAGTTCTTTAACGCTACAGAAACTCCAAACAAGCCTAATGTGATAGTACACATGGACATATTTCAAATCCATAAAACTTATTTCTAAACAACGATAGATCGATTTACGAAACTAGCTTCCGTTCATAAAATTAATGATAAAAATATGTTAACCGTAAAAATGAAGTTAGAAGAACGGATATCTTATTTAGGAAAACCAGAAACTCTTATAATGGATAATGAATTCAACAACACTTTAATAAAGTTTTTCTGCAGAGAAAAAGGAATTACAACACATTTTACTACCCCCAATTCTCACACAGGAAATTCCGATATCGAACGGTTTAATTCGACTTTATTGGAACGTATCAGAGGTCTTAAACGTAGTGATGAAAATATGGGAATAGAAGAATTGGTCATAAGATCGGTAGGCTTTTAAAACAACTCCATTCATTCTACCATAAAAGTCAAACCTATGGATTTTATTAATCACGAAGAAATAGATTTAAATAAAATTGCTTTAAATATGCAAGAAAGGAAGAAAAAAGCTATAGATAGAATAAATGCTAAACGAGAACCTGTACCAAACTTTAACGTACCTAATTTATTTATAAAAAATCCAAAAGCTGTAAGACAAAAAACTGAGAAAAGATATAACAAATTTAACCCTAACAACCCAAATAAAATCGACATAACGCAAATGAGAAGACCTCTAAAAAATATCTCTTTTCTAGATAACGATCTGCGTAATGCTTCTGGATATCATAATGCCTACAATCATATCGGGGTCCCTCCAAGTTCAACAAATAATGGACAATAGCGGATTTATAGAAGTGAAATTAACAGAGAACTAATTGGTTACTGAAACCGATCTGATATTGCATATCATTGATCCAAAAGATATAATAAGTCTGTTAAACGAAATAATTCAAGATCTTGAACCCCTACATGCAGACCATAAAGTATTACTTCGTTCACAGATAGATTTATTGAAAATTAAAGTTAAGAATTTACTCCCTAAGCATAGAAATAAACGTGGCCTCATCAATGCCGTAGGCCAAGTATGTAACTTTTTATTTGGCACCATGGACGATAAAGATAGAATTGACATTGAAAATCACTTAAACAACGTTGACTCTAATTTACATAACTCTATAACTGCACTTAATCAACAAGTGAAGATTAACAAACATTTTAATCAAACATTCATGAATCTTAGAGATACTTTATATAAGAACCGTTATCAAATGTTAGACCATTTAGATCATGTAGATTGGGCTATTAAAAATCTTATTTTGCTAAACGCATATCATGAACATTTATTCAAATTAAATACTTTAACAAATCAAATCGAACAGATTCAAGACAGTGTTACTACCGGAAGAAACGGAATAATTCATCCAGGCATACTCACAAAAGACGAAATTGATAATTACCAAATAGATTTAAATAAATTAAAATATTTAAGAATAGGTGTAATTGAATACAAAAACAATCTACTAGTTTTTGTGATTAAAGTGTCGAAAACCTTAATAACCATTCAGTTAAAAGCAATTATACCAATTCCAAACAATGAATTTAAGGAAATTGATGCATTTATTGAAAAAATATTTGAATTCGCAAACCAAACATATTCCTATGAGGAAAATAAAGTATTAAATGAACTAAAATTGTCAAAACATTGCAGTATTTTAAGAAATTGCAATTATATTATAAATAATTTCACAGAAATCGTAACTTTAGACGAAGATCTTATACTACTTGTAAAAAACTCAAAAAATACAAATTTGCAACAAAATTGCGATTCAAGAAGTATCATTTTAAATGGAAATTATTTAATCCAATTTGGTCTGTGTAAACTAAGAATTTATAATCACTATTTTGAAAATAACAAAACTGTGTTTTACGAAAAATTCACTTACCCGAAAACAAACGTAACATTTAATTTTTCAAAGAAAATCACTTTTGATGATATTGCATTAACAAATCAGCAAAATATTAATGAAATTGTTGAATTGAAACATCATAAAAAAGTTTCATATGTACTTCTTATAACTTTTATTGTATTGTGTATACTTATCATTATAACTATTATTATGTTACGAAATAAATTTTTTACTATTGTCAAAGGAATTCGAAGAGACTCGAATTCAAAGGGGGGCGAGTTATGTTTAACTCTAACATAGAAGACCCTCCAGAAGTAGATAACAAGGAAGCATCCTCAGTGGAGCTTCTGCTCTTTGTTTTCAAAACATAAAAATAAAACTTATTTTGTATTTTTGATGCCACTCAAGTTCTCTTATGGAACTTAGTGGTATACTCATGAACTAAAATAAACAATGATCGTTGCCATTGTGCAACGATCAGCAAATCGAAATATAAACATTTTTAATGTCGACTCAAGTATCCCTTATGGAACTTGATGACACATTATATTTCGCGAGTCTCCTATACTCCTATTGTAAGTTAGCTTAAGATAGAACACGAATAAAATCAGTCTTAGTTCAAACTCTGAAGAATACGGTTGTTTCAATTTAAAAATAAAACTAGCACTTATCTACGCTCTTCATCATTAATGCAAGTGTTAGTTGTTAGTAAAAACGCCAACACAAGCAAAAAAGAACGTATACGAACAAGGACATAACATTTAACATAATTTACTTCTACTACATCGATAAAACAAAATCAAACTATAAAAACATTATTGAAAGTATAAAAAAATACAAGTAAAATAAGCTACAATTAATTAATAAATTAAATACAAATTAAATACAAATTAAATATAAATTAAATACCAAACAAAAATCATGCTTGTGGAGCACTGGTTTTTAGTTTTAATTTTAAACTACTTTTACTAAGATTGAAATCTGAAGTGAAAGGGTTAGAGTTGTATAACCTACTCATGCGAGCTAATGGCTCATGCATGCCATAGTTAGTTCTGTGGTGGTAGCAAGCAAAAACTCCAGATTTCGTAGCTGGTGAGATCCTCCACGATAGTTGAATCCTATGTGAGAGAGCAATTCAGGAGCATCAATTGAACCTGTTATAAGTTGATGGAAAAAAACGAAATCATTGGCATCCGTCTTTGTGAGAGTGGTTGAAGATTTAAAAGACGAATACGGTCTTCATAAGGGGGGAGATTAAAAGGATCTTCCCAGGGAAGACCTTTCAGGGCAAATCGTATGAATCTGTGTTGTACTGCCTCAATACGAGATTTATGAACTTCATATAGAGGTGACCAAACCTGAGAAGCATACTCGAGATAGGGATGAACATGAGAGTTGTATAAGGAAAGTGTAACATAGGGGTCGTTAATTCTTTTGCCCATCTCTTTATAAACCCAAGCATTGAATTTGCTTTGCTTGTTATGAGGTTGATGTGTTTATTGAATTCAAGGTTAGTACTAAAAATGACACCAAGATCACGGAAATTCGAGACTTGAGATAATGATTGCTGAGATATTGAATAATTTGCAATAGAGGGAATCTTTTTGCGTGAGAACGTCATACTTTGACACTTGGAAGGGTTCAAACTAAGACCGTTTTTAGAACACCACGTAACAAAACTGTCGATATCTTTTTGTAATAAATTGCGATCTGACAAATATTCTATAGATTTGAAAATCTTCATGTCGTCATCAAAAATTAGAATTACGCTGTATGATATACAAGAAATGACGTCATTTATTGCAATAATGAAAAGCAAAGGACCAAGGTGACTCCCTTGTGGCACACCAGACAGACCATTGAAAGAATTTGACAAGACGTTACGAAATTTGACTTGATAAGATCTATTTTGTAAGTATGAACTTATCCAAACAATAAATACTGGTGGAAATCCAAATGCTTTTAGTTTATATAATATAATATTATGAGAAAGTTGGTCGAAGGCCTTAGAGAAATCAGTATAAATGCAGTCTAACTCATACCCTTTTTCGAGTGTATTAGACAGAGCATTTATGGTAAAAAGAGAGAAGATTAGTAGCTGTCGATCTTCTTTGCATAAATCCGTGTTGTTGATTACATATTATATTCCTTGCAAAGAATGATAAACTTTTGCAGGCTACTTGTTCAAACAGCTTAGGAATGCATGAAAGCTTTGCAATTGGCCTGTAGTTTTTTATATCTATTTTTTCACCCTTCTTGAAAACAGGGGTAATAAAAGACTTTTTCCACAAACTAGGAAATTTTCCGGACTTTAAAGAAAGCTTGAAAAGGTATTCGAGAGGGAAGGCTAAGCGTAAAGAACACTTTTTTAAACTATAGGTGGTATCATATCCGGACCAGATGTAACGTCATCATTTAGAGAAGAATGGTAATGAATAATTCTATCACTGTGAATGGGGATACTATTAAAACTTACTTGAGAACAGTGAGTTAAATACTCAAAATAGTTTTCATAAATTTTGAGAGGTGTACTACAAAAAGAGCCACAAAAATGATTTGCAAAGGCATTGCATATGTCAGGAGTATCCTTTAAAAGATTGCTATTAAAAATATAATTTGCTGGATAGCCGTCTGATTTCTTTTTGGAGTTAACAAAGGACCGAAAGCTTTTTGGGTCATTTTTAAGAGAGCAACTCATTTGAGTTACATAGCTGTAGTAAAGATTTTGAGAAAGCGTTTTGAAGTCTTCAAAAAGATTTATGAACACTTGGTGGTCAGTTAGAGAAAGAGTGGTCAAATAAGTTTTTCAGGCCTTGTTTCTTTTATTCCGCAGAACTTTCAGTTCTTTGGTAAACCACGGCTGGCAGTAATTTTCTTTTTTAGTTAATTTTAGCGGAATTGTTTTATTCATGCAATCTTTTAAAATAGAGTAGAAACAGCTGACTGCTTCGTCAAGATTTGCTAGAGTTGATATTTTTTCAATACCAGCCTTGCTTAATTCATCCGAAAGCAAATCGAAGTTCGCTTTTCGAAAGCCAAAGGTATATGAACAGTCATATGGACTACTTCTTTCGTCAATCACATTGCTAAGTTCAATAAAGATATCTAAAGGTGGGTGTAAGTCGGTGCAGTGCAATAACACCCGCGGCAATAACCCCTGCAGGGGTTATTTCCCAAACGAAAAGGAAATAGCCCCTGCAGGGGCTCGAATTTTTTAATTTCACTAATGCAAAAAAAAAGTCCTGCTGTTAAATTTATATTGGTATATTTTTGTTAATTGCAGGACTACTTTTTTGCATTAGTAAAATTAAAAAAATTGAAAATAAGAAAATAAATAATCGTCATTCGCGCAGCGGAAATTTTTTTTGCCCCAGAGAGAATCAATTTGGGGTGTGAAAATAAAAAAATTCGCGAAAAAAAAATTTCCGCTGCGCGAATGACGATTATTTATTTTCTTATTTTCAATTTTTTTAATTTTACTAATGCAAAAAAGTAGTCCTGCGGTTAAGTTTGTATTGGTGTATTGTTGTTCTTGTCAAAAGAATTTGGTGCGTAAACTTTAAGATTTCATTTCAAAAAATTTTGAAAAATAAGAACAATATCTACTCTTTTTTGTTTGTACTTACATGACCAAGGTAGCCAATATGAATTATAAGCTTTTTATAACAATTTTTTAATGGAGAGTTAAAGCTTAACCCATGTGTGGGGCTTGTTGCCAATTCAAATTGGCAATTACACCTGCAGGTGTAAATGCCTTTTTGTTGCAGGGGTTATTACCACATTAAAAAGGAAATAACCCCTGCAGGGGCTATTTCCTTTTCGTTTGGGAAATAACCCCTGCAGGGGTTATTGCCGCGGGTGTTATTGCACTGCACCGTGTAAGTCATCTATTCTTGTGATACCAGAATTTGATTGCATTACAACAGTCTTAATAGCGTCCGAAGAAAAGACTAAATCTAACATACGACTTTGATAGTTTCTAATACAGCTTACTTGCCGTAAGTCAGAAGAAATTATGTTGTCTAAACAGGAAAGCTCCTGTTGTGGTGAAGACAGGGAAGCTTTTTGAAAGGAACCATCATCAGAGGGTAGCCACTGAATGTATGGTTAATTAAAGTCACCCAGTAATAAAATCTGGCTTTCAAGATCGGATATTTCGAAGACATAATCCAAAATTAGAGATAGCTCAGCATAAACTGGTGCTAAGCTTTTAGGGACAATATATACATTTATGATGAAAATATTTTTGGACAAGGTACAAACTTTCACACAAACAACATCAATAGACAAATCAAACGGAAAATGTATACGGGATGACATAAACGTGTTCCTGACCGCAATAAGAACACCACCTCCAACAGCTTCTGGTTTGTCTATATGCCGATCTTTACGGTAGAGGGTAGACGGAAAATTCTTGACTGAGGATTTCGGTATTCAAATGGCTTGGGTTAAGCCACGTTTCCGTCAAAGCAAACACATCATGTGAGAAAACGAAAGAATTCACATATAAATCTGCAGTTTTACTGCGAAGCCCTCTAACATGTTGGTAGAAGAGGGAAAATCTTTTTAGTTTTTTGGAATACTCTTTAATACATTTTTATTCTTTTTGTTGTAGCTAGAGAATTCTTTGACAAGAGCACCAGCTGGCCAAATGTTACTGTCACAAAGAGAGTCAAATATTAAGGGTGGGACAAGTAATTTAAAAGACGAAACAAAACTATCAGTTTTACTTATTTTAGAACATTTAATAAAGTTTTCAGTAGGAATAAGTTTCTTTGTAAGTAAATAATGCAAAACATCATTCGGTATGAGCTCAGGTCTCAGCCGAGATACAAAAATGGATCTAGCTTTGGGGACTGCTTCCATTCGAGTAATAGATTCTAAGGGAACAGCATCCAAATCGTTGCTTACTGATGGTGAACTAATTGCAACCATATCAACTACATCAGTTTGTTCTAATGGGACTAAAACGCTGTTCCCCTTTTTAGAATTGCTTCCCAGAGTCTTCTCTGGATCTCTGGACTCTGTTTAGTGGAAGCAATGCTATCACTGCTCCTTTTGGAGCCCTTATTTAAGACGGAGCAGGGTTCAAACTTTAAGACGATGTGAATTGTTCACTTAATTCCTTCGTAGCTTGGGGTTTATCCAAAGTCAACAAATTTAAGTCATCTGATGAAGTAGATATGTCAACAGAGCTAACAGGGGAAGAAAATAACGCTAAGTTTGAAACCGATTCATTGAAAACTTTATGAAGCGTTTCGAAGCCTTTAGAGAGCTTTTCAATTTCTGATTTAAAATTAGACATTTTTACAGCTAAATGGGAAAGGGAAATCTTCTTACAGTTTTCACAGTACCAACAAGCGATTTTCGATGCACTAATTTTATCCAATATAGCATTGTTGGAGCCAATACATTTGGCATGAAAAACATTTCCACATGGCCCATAGCAAGCAAACAGAGGTGAGTTCGAATTGTCGAGGCATTTACCCGCTGCACAATCCATATTAAAAGATATTAAAAAAGAATACAAAAAATTATTTTTTTGTAAGAGAAAAAAAAATTTTTTTTAGGCACGGGTAGGACTTGAACCTAAGTGACGAAATTAAACTCTCAAAATGGTAAAGACTCCTACCAATTCAACCAAACTAACGATAATATTAAGTTGCAAAATTGTTAAGATAAAAAGGTATGTTCTAAAAGAAAGGAATTAGTTGAAAGGGATGTATGAGGGATATTAGTGGTTTAACGGAGAAAACAATAGTAAAAAATCACTCAAAACACTCAACATAAGAACGGAAAATAATGTCTTACCAATCAAAATCGAAATCAAAATCTAATTTAATTCCACTTTGTTATATTAATTATTCACAACACTTTGAACCAAAGTAAACTGATAAGTAGATGCTTAAACTAAAAAGATTACTGAAACTAATCACAAATTAAAATAAAAGTACGAAATACACAGTATTTAATTAGTTTAGGACAGAGCTATGACATTAGGAATAGATCCAGATGACGCCATTTTGGATGATGACCACTTTATAGTGGAAGATGCTCAGGAGAAGGAAGAGACTGTGGGTGCTGTTTTCGAGCAAGTATATAAGGTGAATGAGTGCATTCGCCCGAATTACGACCTTGAGAACAGAGCCTTTGTCGGACACTTCTATCTTAGAGACGAGATCTCGCATTGGCGATCTGAGAATCCTGGTTTTACTAGGTTCAATGACGACCGACTTGCAAATGCAGTCATCGCCTAGCGAAACGGGGATAACACCCTGTTCGTTTCTAAGAAGGACCTCGTGGACATCTTTCACAAAATAAAGAAAAAGAAGTCAGCAGGAGTCGACGGCATACCCAATTTTGTGCTGCGAAACCTCCCTTCGGAAGCGGTGGACATATACACCACGTTGTTCAACAATGCGCTGAATAATGCATATTATCCAGTGCGTTGGAAGACGGCAGTGGTCCATCCTCTCCTTAAAAAAGGAAAGTATTGTTCCAATCCAGCAAATCTTCGGTCAATTAGTCTTCTTCCGAGTATCAGTAAGGTATTCGAGAAAGTTCTTAATAGAGCACTGTCCACATGGGTTGAGGACAAAAATATTATTCCAGAAAATCAGTTCGGTTTTAAGGCGGGTCATGATACCATACATGCCGCGTCTAAACTAGTATCTGATATTCAATGGAACAAAGCTAAAAAGCAGTGTACGGGTGCATGTCTGGTTGACTTGGAGAAGGCATTCGATACCGTTTGGTTAGACGGTCTTTTCTATAAGTTGATCAGGTATGGCATGAGTAAACCACTGCTATATATTCTGAATGACATGCTTCATGGTAGAACGTTTGTTGTGAAAAGTTGCAATATAACTTCTACCAGAACTTTTAAAAAAAAGAACGGTCTACAACAGGGAGCGGTGAATTCGCCTATTTTATTTAGCATTTTCACTGGCGATCTAATTGGTTCTCTTCACCATGCTATAGCGTACGCTTATGACCTCATTGCGTACAGAACAGGTCCAAAGATCGAAGACATCAGAAGTCTGTTGCAGCGTGACTTCGATAAGATTCAGCAATATTGCGATGACTGGAAGTTGAAAATCAGCTTTCAGAAATCGGAAACAATTGTGTCTAGAACCCCGTTGGCTCGGGCCTCATGGGATACGAGAAAGAACTGGCGAAAGCTTGTGATCGTAAAAATACATGGCCATCCACTGCCAAGCAAAGTAGTAGTCAAGTATCTCGGCATCTGGCTAGATCAGTATCTATATTTTAGCAAACATATGGATGCGGCTCTGGCCAGGGCAAGATGAGCTTTTGCTCTGACGAGGCGACTGTTTCACAGCAGTCAACTTGATAGCAGAGTGAAGGTGATTTGCTACATGGCCCTCATAAGGCCAATGATTGTCTATGGGTGCCCTGTGTGGTTCAATGTTATAGCGTCTCAGATGGAAAAGATTCGGTTGTTTGAGAGACAGTGTCTGCGTACCTGTCTTGGATTGCACAGAACACCAGAGTCGGAGTACAGAAGATATTATCCTAATGGGGTCCTTTACAACGGGGCTCAAATAAACAGAATCGACAACTTCATTATAAAACTGACTCGGGGTCACACTGCAAGGGCAATGACTTCGAACAACAGCCTGATATTTAGGGCTTACTACCCCAACATAGAATATATGGAGAGAACACGTTTCAGCGGATTTGTCCCATCGGAGGCTTTCCTCTATTTTGACATGAAAGGTTTGATTCAGGATAGGTTGGCGGTCCCGCTCATCTACCACGTCTGCCTTAAGTCCGTAGAACGACGGCTCCTTTACAGCCCAGACGTTGCCGCAGTAGGCGGAGAAGTTGAAGAGCTCCTCCGGTTCAGTAGGGCGGTCTCAGATCGCGATCGACGGGACGTTTCTAAAATGTCAAAATTGTTCTGGTGGTTGTCTGAGCAACATATTGAAAATTTTACTGATAGCGAGTCGCCATTGGCTGGCTTGCAAAGGTTTAGGGTGTACGACTTAGGATATAGGGGGTGGGCACAGTGGCAAACAAAAAAATTACAAAAAAAAAAATAAAATAAACAAAAACAAAAAAAAAACATAAAATCAAAAAAACAAAAAATCACAAAATACAAAAAACCACAAAAAAAAAGAAGGAAAAGCTACTGTGGCTGCTCTAGTTCTAAGTAAATTTAAGTAGTTTTAATTAGTTTTAATTAGTTTTAATTAGTTTAAAGAAAACAAAAAAAAAAAAAAAAAAAATTGATCCTTCAAACAAAGTTTTTTAAAAAGATTTTCTTAGTTTTAACTTGCTCTAGTTTTAGATTCATAAGTTATCTTAAGGCCAAAAGGCATTAGTAGTAAGATATTGAATAATTTAGAGTACCCGCTTAGGGTCAGTAAGTTAATTAAGTTATTATATAAGCTAGTTTTACACATTTTTGTTAGCATTTTAGAGGACATAACAGCCAAGGTCGTATCTTTGTGATATGTGGGTGGGATATTCCCTCTGAGAGCCAATACTACCTGGTGCTCTCCTCTCTTGGAAATTCTGTAGGTAAAATTGCAGGTTTAATTTTTTTAGGACGTACTCGGGCTCCTGTGCTTTTGAACCCGACTTTTTATTTTTAAATCTCTTCCGGCATGTAAATACGTAACAACCGTTCAGTTTTACGTTGGCAAGAACCCCCCCCCCCCCCCCCATCCGACGAGCTAGGACATGCATAAGCTAGCATGCCAAGCCTACGTAAGCTGAACACCCTTTCTCTCCGGCTGCCAGGATCAGCCGACTGTACCTATAAGCAGGCGGTTGTAACGGTGGTAGCGGAGAGAGAGGTTTAGGACTCTCTGGTGTACACGTTTGAATCGGGTGCTTTGTGTTTTTTGGTTCATGGTTATAGCACCTCACCTGAAAGTGAGACAAGTGAAACTTTATGCCGAGAGTCCTTGCCGACAACACCTCGGTTCCGTTATAGGTGGCGCCCAACGTGGGGCCCGAATCATCCTTCATAAATACCAGTTGAAAGATTAAACCTTTTAATTTTGAAAAATGTTTTTGCTTCCATTTAGCTTACACTTCATTTTATTATGTTTTTTTCTTCTCTCTGTTGTGTAAACCAAGAAAAAGTCTTTCTTTAGTGTTGTGCGACTGGAATCGGTGATACGATGTCCAGTAAATGAATTTGAAGTTATTTCCCTGTTTAGTCTGTCGCGAGAATCACCTATTCAAATCAAAATCAATAGCGAACTCGGAAATTCTTCAATCAATTGTTTTTGAATCCGTATTTTCGTACTTTAGACGGAATTATAGTTCTTCAAACCTTTCTTTTGAAATCTGTTGTCAGAGGAAAAGCAATGTCGACCGAAAGTATAAGCTCAAGAAGCAACGTACTATGTCAGAAGCGAGTTGCCAATTTTTCTTCCCGAAATTTTTTTTTTTTTTTACATTTAACCGATTTGAAGAGAAAATGGTGTTGTTTTGTGGTTAGTAAACACATTTTTCAACTCCCATGAGATTTTCAAGAGAGTAAATTTTAGTTTGTTTTCATGTGCTGTAGCTTCCATTCGCCATATCCACCAAACCTGTGAATGAATTTTTTTTTTTCAAAAGATTTAGTCGTAGTAGTAGTAGAAGTTGTAGTGTGTGATTTTATTTAACAAAATTAAAGTTTTTTTTTGTTGTTATTTTACAATTTCACAATTATGGCATGGCTTTTGCCGTCAGCCAGAAAAAAAAGAGTATAAACAAAAATAAATAAATAAATCAATAGTATTACATAATGTAGATATTTAACATTTACAAGCTATGTTTAAGTTTAATTAATAAATAAGCTAATAATTCGTTGATTCGTTTTTAATATTAAGGAGATGTTTTGATTGGTTGTTGTACAGAAGGTAGGATTAAAATGCTTCATTCAGGATTTGGTAACGGTATCTCAGCGCTGTTTTCACATAACTACTTAAAATGTTCCAATCCGGTCCATTTAGGATTTCCTTGGTCTCATCTACAGTTAATAGGTTTTTTCCCCAGTGTTGTCTTCTGATTGCAGCAAGAATTGGGCACGTTCCTAGGAAGTGGAACACATCTTCTCTAACTCGATGGTTACAGAGAGTACAGTCCGTGTTTTCCTCTGAGCTATACGGTTGATAATTAAGGTGCAATAACTCTCCTCTCGTTTTGAATACAGTTGAAATAGTCTCTAGGTTGTAGCAATCATCAAATTAATTGTTTGATCCAAGATTGTGTTGTAGGCACTTGTACATACTTCGAGTCTCGCTTCGGTTCGCCAAAACCGTAAATTTAGAGAAGCTGTCCTGTTCAATCTTAGCAAGCAGCACTTCAAAGCTACGTTTCCAAGTCTCCGTCCCGGATTCCAATAACTGCACATTGTGAGTCCCCTCCCAAGTTGACCACTCAGTAAAGAACTGAGCTTTTTGGTTGAGTAGATGCCTTGCAATGGTTCCAGGAAGGCGATGAGGGGGAAGCTCAGTAACTTTTAAAATATAATTGAGGTGCATCTTGAGTGAGAATGTATACAAAGGCGAAACACCAGTCTCCAGGTGTAACATATACGTAGGCGTGTTTTCCGGGAGCCAGAAAATTTTTTTTATAAAATACCTCATCAACTTTTCTACTTCTTCATATTGGAGGAACCCCCAAACCTGGCAAGCATAGCACATTATCGACCTCATTACGGCTTCTAAAAGTTTATATTTGGCACTCGGAGCTACATATTTTTTACCAAGTACACCCTTCCAACTGCAATTTATGGCTTTTTTTGATTCTATCAGCTTAGCGCTCAGGTGTTTTTTAAAAGACAGCTGTGGTGTTATGATAACTCCAAGGTACTTGTACTCTTTTACAACCTCCAGGTCCACATGTTCCCACCTCCACTTCTCATTTACTGCGTATCTGCCTGTTCCATTTCGGAAAATCATAACTTTTGATTTGTTGGTATTCAGCGTTAGGCTCCACAGGTGACAGTAAGATTGAAGCTTGTTGATCATCATTTGTAACATTTCTACAGATTCTGATAATATGACGATATCGTCTGCATACTTCACGTTGGTGCCAGCAATGTTGATACCACCTGGTAGATCTGATGTCAAATCATCAAGGAACAGGGAAAACAAAAGCGGACTAAATAGACAGCCTTGCCTAACTCCAGACGTTGTTTGAAACCAGGTAGACACTTCGTTCCCGTCCCATACCGCCGTCTTGTTGTTTTTGTAGAGGCAATTTATTGCTTTTAGCATTTTGGAGGATATTTCCAGGCAACTGAGCTTGTAGATAAGTGCTTCCCTGTTGATTGAGTCGAAAGCCTCTTTGAAGTCGACGAAAAAGGCATATAATTTCTTTCTGTTATCCAAATATGATTTACCGATGCATGTTAGTGAGAAAATATTGTCAACAGTCGAGTATCCTTTCCTAAAACCCGCTTGGAACTC
Source organism: Melanostoma mellinum (assembly GCA_914767635.1). Taxonomy (NCBI): domain Eukaryota; kingdom Metazoa; phylum Arthropoda; class Insecta; order Diptera; family Syrphidae; genus Melanostoma; species Melanostoma mellinum. Next base: position 101,278,434 of record OU612060.1, read on the forward strand.
GCTCAGTAAATCATTATTTTCTATCCAGCTTGTGAGCCTGTGCAGGAGTACACCATTGAATATTTTCATAACAGAGTTCAAAAACGAAATTCCTCGGTAGTTGTTTGGGTCTTCGGCATCGCCCTTTTTGTAGATTGGAAGGATAATATTCTTTTGAAAGCTTTCTGGTACATACTTCTCTTCTACTTCTGATATAGTATCCGACACGTATAAGTGCAAGTATTGCACATTTTCTACCTTCCTTATTTTCCCCAACTATTTTACTAATTTTTCGATAAATTTTTCGATGTATGTATATACCCTATTTTGTATGCATACATTTCCTTTTTGAGTTTTAAAATTTTGGCTAACCATCAAACAGTTTCCGAGGACCTAAGTCCTAAAAATTCATGACATCGTTTGAGGCCGATAAGACCTACAACCTACGTTCGACTCCTGGCCGGGGATCCTTCCAGAATACCAGTTCTCGTAGATTGAGTCAAGAACATCAAGGTCTTGGACTCAACCAAAAGATCCGCAGTCGGGGCTTAACACTCAACAACAGTCGTCAACACGAGGCAATGGCTAGTCAACCCAAGTCCGACAATTGTGTGCTAGGACCATCGCAAGTCCCGCCTGAAAATGGCTCGGCAAAATACACCAGCGCAGACAAACCAACGGGTTCCAAAGCCGTGTTAACTAACAGTGTCCCTCAAGGGTCCGAAAGGACAACTAATCAGGAAGAATTAGACCTACCAACCTACATTCAGGGTCTCGTTACTGCTTCGGTAGGAGTCAATAGGGCAGAGGCAAGTAATCCGTAGAGAATTGGACGCGAATAGGGCCGAGTTAAAAAGTCAGGTGGCAAACATTATACGAGAAACTTTAAGAGAATGAAACTTTAAGAGAATGACGAGTGAATATGATGTTCGTAGACGACCGAATCCTCCTACTGTGCGTCATACTACCCCTTCAAATCAGCCTGAATCATTCGATTCTACTTCTAGAGTACATTTCTCGAATTTGAACGCCAATGCAGATGAATTCATTTCACAGATAAGGAATATGAACTTCAGTGATTCCACATCTAGACCGTCACATGAAAGACGTTCGAACTTTCAAACACCAAACTATTCTTGTGTTCAAAATTTCAGAGCTCATAGTTTTCACAAATGGGGTCTGAAGAACGACAATCTAAATATGTCGGTCAAGGAATTCCTCTTTCGTTTAGAAAGATTAAAGGGTTCCTACAATGCTTAATGGTCAGAAATCGTTCTTAACTTTCACCAGTTTGCTAGCGGAGAGGTGGAAAATTGGTTTTGGGTCTTCCTCAAATCCAAGCCAAGAGTAGATTGACCTGGACTATGGACTTCGTTTTGCGTTGGTAAAACAGTTTCGTTCTCTGGGCACTGACGCGGAACTGTCGAAGCAATTATATGATCGGCGACAAAAACCTAACGAAAGCTTCGAAGAATTTTATATGGCGCTTCAAAAGCTTAACACGCGTTTGTTTAGCCCCAAACCAAACCATGAGCTTATAAGTCTTATTAAGCAAAATGTTAACAGTCGTATGGGTGAATTACTTGTGACCTTCAGGGCACAAAGTCTTAGCGAAATGGTCTATGTTTGCCGTAATATGGAAAAGTTTCTTAATGAGAAAAATAAATTTAAAGTTCAAAACCCGACAGTCCCTCCCTTCCGAAGAAATTTAAGTGAACTTGAGAGTACCGATCTGTTAACTACAGCAGGAGCTAACTCTGTGGAAGCCCTACAGTTTCAAAGAGACAGTAGTGGTTATACCTGCTGGAACTGCAGAAAAACGGGTCACGGCTATATGGAGTGCCCGGTGCCTCAAAGATCACTATTTTGCTACCGTTGCGGTAAGGCAGACACTACCTCACCTCAATGCACTAGCCCGAAATGCGCGGAAAACTCGCGAAAGACCAATCCTTCAACCGGGATGGCTTGCTCTCGAATCAACAAGCCGGACTCTTGTTAAGTACTAAAATGTTGAATTCCACTGTTTCTAGTCAACCTATAAACTCATCAGTCCAAATTTTGAAAAGACAATTTAACCCAGAAAAGCTAGATACACAGCTCCCACAAGCCAAAACCCATCCGATAAAAAGTTTTCATGAACGTCAAGTAGAGTACAACGGTGCCCGGGAAAGAATTTTCGGTAACCCAAAATCAAAGTTGTCTGTCCGAATTGAACGGATTAGAGCACGCAAAAAAAATAAAAAAACTGCCTTAGAAAGTATAGCCTCGACCACCTTATGCTGTTCAGACGATCCTCGTCCGTACGCAAATGTTCAAATTTTTGGAGAAAGCATGCTTGGGTTGTTAGACAGCGGTGCCAGTATTAGTTGTTTGGGTTCCGTTAGCGATGATTTTCTAAGAAAACATAACATTACAAAAACACGGTTTTTATCGAATGTCAAAACAGCGGATGGTTTCAATCAACCCATCACCGGAAAATTCGTAGTTGACATCACTTACCGAAATGAAACAAAGAAACTAGAAATGTATATCGTCCCTTCGCTCAAACAGAAACTTTATCTAGGAATAAATTTCTGGAAGGCTTCCGATATCGCTCCGCATTTCATTTTCGAGATTGCATCCTCCAACGCTTTCTTAAACCAGAGATCTTCTGAGATGCGTGAACTATTGGTAGGAGAGTTCAGTAAACTACAAACAGCCATCAGCATGTTCCCGTCCTTCGCCACTCTTGGCTTAGGCAAAATCATGCTGGAGGAACACGAAATCGACACAGGGAATGCCAAACCGATAAACCAACGGCACTATCCTCTTTCTCCTGCGGTACAACAGCTGTTGTATGAGGTATTGGATCGGTTACTTGATGGGTATAATCGAAGAGAGTAATATCCCATGGAGCTCTCTGGTAGTCTTGATAAGAAAACCCGGTAAAAACCGGATGTGTCTGGACTACGGGAAGGTTAACGAAAAGACTAAGAAAAGTGCCTATCCTTTGCCTCATATACAGGGTGTTCTGAGTCGTATTTCGGATACACACTACATTTCAAGTGTGGATTTGAAAGACGCTTTTCTGCAAGTACCGTTGTAGAAATCTTCACGGGAAAAGACCGCGTTTACGGTGCCTGCCAGACCCTTATATCAATTCAAGGTCATGCCCTTTGGCCTTTGCAATGCACCGCAACGTCTTTGCAAGTTGATGGACAAAGTGGTACCCCACGAATTAAAAGAAAATGTTTTTGTTTACTTGGACGATCTTCTGATCGTTACGCGTACCTTTGAAGAACATATTCGATTCTTAAGCATCGTTGCAGAAAGATTAAAATCGGCCGGTTTGACAATTAACCTTGAAAAATCCAAATTTTGTTTTAAGGAATTAAAATATTTAGGTTATATTATTGGCAATGGATGTCTTAAGACCGACCCGGCAAAAGTTTCTGGCATACGAGATTTTCCGGTCCCCCAAAATCAGCGACTGGTACGTAGGTTTCTTGGTATGTCTGGTTGGTATCGCAGATTTGTACGGGATTATAGCACTCTTGCGGCCCCCATCACGAATACATTAAAAAAGAACACCAAATTTGAATTTGGTAATGAAGCATTGGAGTCTTTTCAAAAGATTAAGGATATTTTAACATCAGCCCCAGTTTTAGTGAACCCTGATTACACCAAGCCCTTCATTATTTAATGTGATGCCTCATCCACCGGTGTTGGTGGAGTTTTATGTCAGAAAGATGAAGAGGATAATGAACGACCCATTTTCTTCTATTCACACAAATTGAGCAAGGCTCAGTGTAACTATAGTGTCACTGAACGGGAGTGCTTAGCGGCGGTGATGAGCATCGAGCAATTTCGTCCTTACGTAGAGGGATATCATTTTAAGATCGTGACAGACCACGCAAGTTTGAATTGGATAATGGGTCAAAAGGACCTCAGTGGTAGATTAGCTCGGTGGAGTCTTAAACTTCAGGGGTATGACTTCGATATCGAGCATCGAAAGGGTTCTTAACATGTCGTGTCAGACGCTCTTTCAAGAGTTTATGCCATCGATGAGTTGACCATAAATGCCGTATCGGAGGAATATCCTACTGATGTGCTGCACATAGATCTGACAGATCCCTGTTTTAAATCTAAGTAATATGTTATGATCATCGACAACATCACAAAGCAAAAAGATCAGCTGCCTGACCTTCAAGTCCCGGACAATTTCGTGTATAAGAAGGTCAAACACAGCACAGGAAATCCTCTAGAGGATGACCTTACCTGGAAGTTATTGATTTCATCGCAGTTGACCGACCGTCTGATATCTTTGGCTCATCGACCACCTAGAGCTCCGCATGGTGGCTTAGGGAAAACACTTTATAGACTGCGCCAACAATTCTTTTGGCCAAACATGGCTTCACAGGTGAATTCACACGTAAGCAATTGTGAGGTTTGTAAAATGTCAAAAGCTTCCAACCAAACTCTACGACAGTAAATGGGAAAATCCTTTTATGTGGAACGTCCATTCCAACACCTCTACTTAGACTTTCTGGGTCCCTATCCTCGTTCAAAGAAAGATAATTTGTATATAATTATAGCTCTTGATCACTTAACGAAATTCGTTGTTATTAAAGCACTTAGATCCGCTACGGCAGAAACAGCAGTCAAATTTTTAAACCAAGACATGCATGTTTGGTGTCCCTGAATCGATCCTTACAGATAACGGGAAGCAGTTTATCAGCTCAAACTTTTCTAAACTGCTATCTTCCTATGGTATTCGACATATTAAAAATGCTTCTTATGCTCCGCAAGCCAATGCCAGCGAACGTGTAAACTGTTCTATCCTTGCTGCTATTAGGTCGTACGTAGGAACTGACCAGAGAGATTGGGATGCAAACCTTCCACTCATAGCCTGTGCTCTCAGAACTTCTACCCATTCAGCCATTGGGATATCCCCATATGAAGCCTTGTTCGGTCAAGGAATGGTGGAGCATGGCTTCGATTTCGAACTTCTGCGTAAACTAAACAGCGTCAATAACTCTTAACTTAACATTTTACCTAAGTCTTCAAAAATGAACATCATCCATTCTGGCATTAAGGAATCCCTACAAAAAGCTCACCTAACGTATGAACATACGTACAACACCAGAAGCAAGAATGTTAAGTACAACGTTGGAGATATCGTGTATAAAAGGAATTTTGTCTTGAGTGAAGCAACGAAAAGGTTAAACGCCAAATTGTGTCCAAAATTTTTAAAGACCAAAATAACAAACATCATGGGAAATACCCTCTACGAATTGGAAGATGTAAACGGGAAGAAGTTAGGGGTGTTTCATTCCAAGGACATTAAGAAGTAAGTTTTTTTTTGCACCCGGCTAGTGTCAGTCTGAACATGAGACTTTCTCGGGCGTGGTTCGATGGTGAACTGTTTGCTGCGTTTCATTCCTTCTCCATTTCTGTCGTTAGAACTAAGAAATGTATAAGTGTTGTAGGAAACGACATCAATAATTTTTTGACGTTGTATTATTTTAAATGAAAAATTCAAATCCAACAGTCGATACAGTTTGAGGATATCTGGTAGAGCCTTAGTAGGAACACAAACCTTTTTATACCATTTCTGTCAGTCAAATGTTTATCAACATTTGTGCAGCTGTAGGTCCGGATGATGATGGTGAGGAAGTTCTCTTCTGTGGTGAACTCTGTTTTTTTTTTAAAGATCGATATATGGCTGACAGCATCCATTTGCCTAACCGGAAAATGGAAGAGAGAATGTAAGAGAGCAAAAGTAAAAAAATTTGGTACCATCTTTTGTTATTTTTTTCGAACAAAGAGCAAATCCAAGCCGCACTCACACAAATATGACAGTGTTTCCGGGAGGTTTTTTCTCGGGCGTTTTTAATCATAAGACGAAACTTTTGTCACATCTATTTTTAGAAAAAATCAAAATGATTTTTAAAATAAACTTTTAAGTTTTCTGGATAAAAATACGGCCAGAAACAATGCTTCCGGAATCCCATCCCACGCCATATCGAGAAAATGTTCTCTCGCGAATTTTCGAAGATGTTCAGCGTTGCCAGCCAGGTATAAAAGCCCATGGTATGTGAGAACTCGAGCCTTTTTCTTTTTTGACCTAGTCAGGTTGGGTCGAATTAATACGCGAGTTTTGCAAACTGTGCAAATTTTTAGTTCGGTTTTTTCCCAATTTTTTTTTTGTCCGGCATTTTACTTAAAAAAAGAAATAAAACGAAACGAAAAGCGATAGAAAAAAAATAAAGACAAATAAACGCAAACCCTCAAATCGAGTCGAATTTCCTCGAGAATCAATTTAAGAACTCCCAAATCACATGCGATTCAGCAACGGCACAACGATTCCTACCAATAAAGTGAAATGAACTAAAATAAAACAAACACGTAATCGCGGTCCAAAAAAATAGAAAGAAAAACAAAAAAAAAAACATACAAAAACGATACGCGCACGCTTTTGAACTCACGTGGGGTTCCAAAAATTAAGTTCCGCGAAGACAGAACGAAAAGATAAACCTAGAAAAAACTAGCAAAAAAAAGGTTATATATATAAAAAAAAGAACCTCCCTAACAGATCGTGAAAAAAAAACTCGAAATTGACGAAGTGTCCCATCGCGAAAACCCCCCAACCATCATAGGTTTACCTGGCGTCAATTTATCCGTCAGAATCATCGAGGGGAGAGCTTTCCAACAACCCGATGGCGATGTTTCACGCAGTGACCTACGAGCAGTAGCACATCACTTCGTATTTGAGGCTTATAAAAGCTCTCCTACCACCAGCTTCCTGTGTTGTTTAAAAACTATGTCATCAACTTCATCGAATACCACCAGCCTCAACATCATCATCTGTATCAATTAGTTTGTGCTTTTAATTACAGACCTAAGATAATAATTCATTAGGAATTATAGTCACTTTTTATTGTTTCATTCTGTTCATTCGTTTTTTCCCTATCAATTCATTGTCATGACAATTTTTTTATGAGACGAAATTACGACGCAGATTTCCTGACCATTCTGCAAGATTGTCAATTTTTCTATGGGACAGAATATAGACAATTTCCTAGTTGTCATTTACAAATTGTCACCTGTCACTTGTCGCTATTGTCAATGTTTATGAAATAGGGCCCAGGTGTCAATCATATAAAGCGCAGCCTGTGCTCGGGAACAGACAGCTTGGAGGCTAGAACCAACCAAGAGCACGACGACGTCGCGTCGTCTGCATATTCTTGGGCGTGAACGTTAGATCCATTTAGCATTACAAGTAGAGAGTTGATCAAAATGCAAAACAGAATAGGAGACAAAACGCCACCTTGTGGACAGTCCGTATTCACTCCCGTTGCAAAATATTGTGCACACTCGAAACTTTTATTTTTCATATATTGCTACTGTATCCTCGGGAAATTTAATATCTAGTATTTTACGTTCTAGAGTGTCAAAAAAAGTTGTATCGGAATGTCTACCGGCTAATGTGTGTGTGTGTGTGAAACCAAGGTGTAGTGAATTACTTTTTTTTATATTCCGAAATTACATCTAGATCCAAAAGTACTATCATCAACCTATGAAGCGGTGCACCCCCTCACAGGAAGAAATCAAGTCGTGGTAAGTTTTGTTTATAAACAAGATATATTTGAACGAAAAATAAAAAAAAAGTAAGACCATTTTATTGTGCCTTGTAAATAAATTTACACTCACATTAATCTGAAATGAGAGTTTTGTCTCCCATTTGCCGACTAGCAATTGAACTTAAAATTAATGCCTGGTTTGATCTTGGCCTATACATTTGTTTTATTTTCCAATGTGAGTGCGGTGGTGAAAAAGGAATAGTCATTCATTTTGTTTTTAACTTTTTATTTGCAAGAATCTGTTTTCAGTAAGGTTCACAAAAAGGGTGACCCTGATAATTATAAAGAAATAAAAAAAAAAACAAAAAAAAAATATATCAGATCTAAGAGACAAAATCCAGACCAAATATATTTCAAGTTTGACTTTAGTAATAATGAAATATTTCCTCAACTTTTGAATTTGAATAAGAATTTTGAAAAACGCTTAAACTATTTTAAGTAGATACTATCGATTGTTGGATTAAATTTTTCTTAGACATCACTTTATTGATTTTTTTGAATTTTGTTAGATATAGATCCGCAATAAAAATTATGTCTCCGATGTTGACACAAGGAAGGAATTTGAATTCTTTTTTTCTTAATCTATTCATTGGCTGAGAACAAAGATCGGTTTTAATTTTGTGGGAAGTCATTTCTTTTCCGGAAATTTAAGGTTTTTTTTATTGATATTAATAGGAATATGAGCTTGTGCTAAGTGCAAATAAAGGTGGATGTGGCGATGGAACCATGACAATGGGAAGGTGAGCGGCGTTCTAAAATCCCTGTAAGGTTTTAGCTATATCCTCAACCAAATTAGGGGTTGTTATAAAAATTAGAGGACATAACAGCCAAGGTCGTTTCTTTCTGATATGTGGGTGGGATATTCCCTCTCAGAGCCAATACCTGGTGCTCTCCTCTCTTGGAAATTCTGTAGGTAAAATTGCAGGTTTAATTTTGTTAGGACGTACTCGGGCTCCTGTGTTTTTGAACCCGAATTTTTATTTTTAAATCTCTTCCGGCATGTTAATACGTAACGACCGTTCAGTTTTACGTTGGTGCATCCAGCAACAAATGTATGCTGCCACCGCGACTAGCTCAGTTGGGTTTGTTCGATGATTCAATTAATAATTGTGTAAGGTAGGTCAGGTAGATGGATTAATCAAAAGTGAATAAAGGAGGTTGTAATAAAATTGGTAAAGATGATCAATTTGAAGGACAGGGTGTCCTCAAAATTGTGGGCGCCAGAAAATTTTTCTAGGTATAAATTTCCAAACCTTGACGACGGAAAATAAAAAAAGAAGATGTGTTTTAATTCCCAAAGGAAAGTTTAAAAATATTTATTGTTTTAATAGGGTGTCTGGGAAACCGTGACCGAAACCTTGATTAAAACCCAGAATCTTTTCAATGTAGAAGAGAAGTACAGATTTGCTTTCGAGGTTGGCAGGAGGCCAGTTCTCGAAATAAAGAAAAGTTTAGAAAATTTAAAATTTACAATAGCAAAACAGATTTGTGTGTCTTTTGAACACAAGGAAGAATCACGTAAGGAAAGTTTTTCGAAATAAGAAGTAACAGAACAGTAGAGAAAAATACGGTCGCGAATCCCGCAATTTCGGATCTAATTTTTGCCCAAATAAGACGACTCAAAAAAAAGTTCGAAAAACACTTGGAACTGAAGGATTTTTCGAAACGAAAAGAAAAATATTAAACCAAATACTTAGCTCATCTCCTGATATGTCAGTATACTGACTATCCTGAACTCCGTGGGTAAATATCTTCTCCGTATGCCTCCAAATTTGGTTTTTCAAAATTCCCAACTGGAATTTAGCCTCTCCGTAAATTTAGTCCAATATCGCCAAATAGAAAATTCTCGTATTTCGAAAAAAATCGCTATAATTTGTCGCAGGCTTTCTCCTAGTAATCTCATTTGTAATCTATCTGTATTTGAAATTTTATCCGATTGGTAATCTCTATTAATTTTTATCTTATGTAGTCTAGTCTTGTTTAATTTGTTTATGTTATGTAGCTATAATTTTTTTTTGTTTTTATCTGCTTTATACGCTCTCTTTTGCTGGTGTAGGCGTTTTACTAACTTCTAACACTTGTATTTATGATGAAGAGCGTAAATAAGTACGTACAAATGAGCTTGCCCTAAGCCCAGTGCGACTTATGTCTCGGAGATGCAAAAAAAAAAGTTTTTTCTTCTTTCACCGTCACGAATCAAGAGGCCATCAAGATGGCGGGTTTTTCGCCTCCATCCGGCATCGGCCATGCGGCCATCCTCGTCAGAACTTTAAGCGTGGTGTTGTTCGGTCTCACTTTTACTGCAGCATTCCGCCATAAGGCTAGGCTGTGCGAGTGAAATGTCACGAATCAACTACCCGGGGTCCTTTGCGTTCAGGTGATATGATCACCAGCAGCCTAGTGGACGAGTTCAACCCCTAAGGAAAGACTAACGCCGAAAAATTGTTTCATTCGCGCAAAGTCCCCAGCCCAAACCGGCCCAAACTAAAATACGGAGAAGATATAGATACGGAGAACAAAGAACAGAAAAAGCTAAGTTACTAAGCTCGAGGAACTGTCCGTAGACCTTCGTCGAGATCGTAAGAAAAAGAAAGTTAGAATAAAATCGGAAACACGTCTCTTGGTGATTATTCCTTGATGTCAATATCAATTTGATTTTAATTAAAAGTTTATAGTAAGTTTAGGTTGGGCAGAAGGCCATACCAATTTTGTCAAAGTGACGTAAAACGTTGGGTAGGAATTGATCATCTACCATTGATGTTTGTGGTGAGTGTTTTTGTGTTGCCTTGTCTGTTTCGCCAGGTTCAACTGGGAAAATTTTTGTATTTTTCGTGAGACTGCCCGTCTGCACGTTCATCCAACCTTGGTTGCCCCTAACTCTCCTAGAATTATGAAGCCTGTGTCGTGTTTTTGGTTTTCCAGCCGAGGTAATGCTCACGGCTAGCCAAGGTCAAGTGAAGAAAAACACCAAACTTCACAAAGGTAAAGAAATTCTCTTTTATTAAAACTTAAGGAGATTTAAAGTTATAATTAACAAATGAGTATATATATATATATATCGTTGTATGTTGTTATATATGTTGTATGTTGTTGCGGCGAACCTTCCGATTAGCGGCCAACGTTCCTTAGTTTGAATAGCCGGGACTTCTAAGGCTCGGGGCAGGTTAATGTCCGTAATTCTGGAAGCTTGCGATATCCTTATAGAAACTATGGGAGAGAGAGAATTAACGATGATATGACCTAATGTGGTTTAGCTGCCTCTATCGGCACAACCCCTTGCAGCACATTCACCCTGTAGGTAGCCGCAGGTATTCGAAGCGCGTAGGCGTCTGAAGACCCTAGCAGGTAGAAACACGAGCGTCCAAAGACCCCGGTAGGTAGAAACACGAGCGTCTCACGACCCTGGTAGGTAGAAACACGAGCGTCTTACGACCCCGGTAGGTAGAAACACGAGCGTCTCACGACCCCGGTAGGTAAAAACACGAGCGTCCAAAGACCCTGTAGGTAGAAACACGAGCGTCTTGCGACCCCGGTAGGTAGAAACACGAGCGTCCAAAGACCCCGGTAGGTAGAAACACGAGCGTCTCACGACCCCGGTAGGTAGAAACACGAGCGTCTCACGACCCCGGTAGGTAAAAACACGAGCGTCCAAAGACCCCTGTAGGTAGAAACACGAGCGTCTTGCGACCCCGGTAGGTAGAAACACGAGCGTCCAAGGACCCCGGTAGGTAGAAACACGAGCGTCCAAGGACCCCGGTAGGTAGAAACACGAGCCTCTTACCACCCCCGGTAGGTAGAAACACGAGCGTCTTACGACCCCGGTAGGTAGAAACACGAGCGTCTTACGACCCTGGTAGGTAGAAACACGAGCGTCCAAGGACCCCGGTAGGTAGAAACACGAGCGTCTTACGACCCCGGTAGGTAAATCATAGGCAATAGCTCTGGGGGATCGACAGGTATTATTCTCTGCCCCAGGTGGCACAATACGTAAGCAATATATTTATTTTATTAAACTTACTCTTTTACCTTTACCTTTACCCTTGTCGGTTTGTTAGCTGCTGCTCGGCTGGTTGCTGGTTATAATTATTTTTCCTGGACATTTCAGGAGATGTGCACCGTATGACCGGTGCCAGCGGACTGTGTTTTCCTTGCGCTGAGCCGTCCTATTTATACTCAACGCTCGTTGTGGTATCGTGCGCAAATTCCATATAACTTAATGCAATATCCCCTACTCCCATGTAATCGTTATAACTACACACGACATTCCCATATGCTTGGTCATATGCTACCTCTATGCCGTCAATGTAACTCACCATCGAGCTCTGCTGATGGTTATACTTTGCACCGCTTGTGCATGGGGAGTTGGTTGATGGGTGGTATTACCACCTACCCATTATCCACCATCAATGGTGGTGAGGTTAGCTTTTCACCTCCACGGTACAACCTGAATACTTTCCACCACCAGGGGCTATGTCTCGGCTACGCGATTAATTTTTGGGTTGTCGTCTTAGATGGATAAGCTTTTCGTCTTATCATTTCGCTAGATGGCGGGGCTGTTCCTTGGGGCGACAACGAAAAGCATATAATGAGGTTTGTGAAAAATGCCTCGTTGCATATCCCCTCTTTTTGCGTAGGCGAGGACCTCCTCGTCGGCTCCTAGGGTTCCTGGAGAAAAACTTGCCACTCGCTACTCATTCTTCTATGCAAAACCCGTCGTTTCGAATTTATATATATTTTTTTTATTCGTTTTCCTTTTTTTTTAACAATAATTTAACAAAAAATTACTTCTTGGCAAAGAAACAATAATAAAAGCCTTCTTGGCATAGGAACAATAATAAAAGCCTTCTTGGCAAAGAACAATAATAATAAGTAACAAAAATAACAAAAGAGGAAAAAAAATTATTTATGGCTCGAACGTTATGAATTTTGACTGCCCCGTCGGCAGGTGTGTGAGAAAAGCTTCCCCGCGCCTCAGTACTCGGCATACTATGGTTCCGCCTTGCCGTTTGAAAATCAACCGTTGGCGACGTCTGGTTGGATGGTATTGGTCGTGGTGGTGGATGTCGAATCCCAGGAACGGGTCTTTCTTGCCTTCCTCTGGTGCCTTGGAGCCAGGCTTCTCTTCTTGTGTGGTGGTTAGCTGAGCCATGCGTCTTCTTTTGCACTACTTCATGAGAAATAGTCACCATTGGCCTTTCGATGCGCGGCCCGGCTCCTCGGGGAAAAATGGCGGCTGAGCTGGGTCCGGCTACTCCGGGGTTGGTCCTGGTTGACTTGTGCCGACCCAAGCTTTGGAGGTCGAATACGGGACCTCTAGTTGTTGGGGTTTTGCTGGCTGTTGCAGGGGTTTTACCCCGGTCCGTGGCCTTTCTGGTAGTTGCAGAGGGGGCATTCCCCTTAGCTGTCGGAGCGATGGACGTCTGGCTAGGCCATTTAATGCGCGACCTGACGGGTACGGTGGTCGGTTTGTGGCTTTCGGCCAGACCCAATTTCTTATGGACGGTGTCGACTCCCTCCTTCCTCTTTAGCGGTTGACTGGTATTGGTGGTGGAACTGGTCAGTTGCGGCATGTCAGCGTGAGCATGGGCAACTCGCCTCTTTGTTCCTCCTTTGGGAGCTGGAGTGGTGCTTAATGTACTTTTCGGACCGGCGCTGGTGTTTGCACACCTTGGGTTCATGGGTAATGTCGGCAACAGGATGGTAGTGCGCGGGGGAGCGGTCACTTTTCGCGGCATGGTCACTTGCCTTTTCCATGGTTTAGCTTGGTCCATGTCTTCTTCGGTGTTATACTCGCCAACTGATTCTGGCATCTGATCGGGACGAAAGTTTACAATAGACTGAATCATATTTGCAAGATCATCCCCCTTAATATTGTTTTCGTCTGGCGAAGAGAAACCTCGCAGATCCTTTACATGGGAGCGAATGAGATTCCCTTTCCCTTTTCCACCCTTTAGCACAACGATGACAGAGGAATCGAAACGGAGAACTTCAAACGGTCCCTCATACCGCGGTGCTAATTTCTCAGTGAAATGGTTTATGGCAGAGGAGAGTACTCTAGCTCTCTTATATACTTGCTCGCCAATACTGGGACGCCACGCCCTTCTCCTCAAATTATAGCATCGTGTTTGCTTTTGTGCAGCTACCTGCAAATTACTCACTACCAGCTGGTATAGCATTTGCATTCTTTCTTTCCTCACTGAGAGTGCCTCGTTGTTGTCGGTAGTAGATACAGTCGGTTGGTGCGGGGCGGAGATTTCCCTGCCAAAATTGAGGAACGCTGGTGAAAAACCGGTTGAATCGTGTTTGCTTGTATTTATTGCAAACGGTAGCTCATCCCATGTGCGGTGGTTGTTATATACGTATTAAGCGATCAAAGTTTTTAATACACGGTTGACACGTTCTGTCGGGTTCTCTTGCGGAGAGTAGGTTAAAAAGGTTAAAATGGCTGTCAGGAAAACAAACTGACACACTTAGACCAATATTAGGTCCATTGTGACAAATTGCGGAGAGTAAGGGGCGGTGAAACGTTGTTGTATTCCCATGTCGCCTAGGAATTCGGTAAGGATAGTACTGGTAAACTGGCTGCCGTTGTCGGAGAGTAAAATACGTGGAACTCCGAAACGTGTTATGACATGCTCTCTCAGTGCATTGACTACTGCCTGACTGGTTGCTGCTCTGAATGGCAACGCTTCCACCCATTTAGTAAAACGGTCTACTATTACACACATCATAGTATGACCTTTCATGGAACGTGGAAGGGGACCGACGAAATCTACGCATACCGTATCCCAGGGAGTGTTGGGTATGGTGGTATGCATAAGTCCACTAGGCTTTTGCTTTGTCGCCTTGTAGGCTAGACATACGGGACATTTCTTAACATAGCGCGCAATATCGCGATACATCCCCGGCCAGTTATAATTTTTCATGACACGATCGGCTGTTTTAGCAACACCGAGATGCCCAGCTTTCGTGGCGTCATGATTCTCGAACAATACTCGGTTTCGGTTGGCAAATGGTATGCACAATTTCAAGTCTTCTTCTTGGCTGGAGAGTGGATGAGCGGAAAATTATCGGTATAATTTATTGTCGGTGATTCGGTACTCGGGATATTTTAAAGGGTTACATTTTATTTGCCTAGCTCGTCGCTCAGTCCAGTCGTCGGTAACACTACAGATGATTGACAGATCGCTTGGATTAAATGTCAAGGGGTCTCTTGATAGAGCGTCGGCAACGACATTCATGGCGCCTTTGCGATATTTGATGTCGAAATCGTATTGCTGTAGCTCTATTGCCCATCGTGCCAGTTGGCCGGAGGGGTTATCAAGCGAGTGTAACCACTTCAAGGAATGATGGTCGGTGACCACCGTGAAATGATAACCTTCGAGATAAGGTCGCATTTTACGTATTCCAAATAGTATGGCCAGGCACTCCTTTTCGGTCACGGAGTATTTCTTTTCTAGGTCGGTGAGCGTACGACTGGCGTATGCTATCACCCTTTCTTGTTCATCATTATGCTGAGACAGAACGACCCCTAGTCCGTATTGACTGGCGTCCGTTTGCAGCGTAAAAGGCAAATCGACAAATGGACACATCAGGACGAGTGCTTCTGTCAGGCGTTTCTTTAGTTCGGATAAAGCGATTTCTTGCTCTGCTCCCCAAGGCCATTCTTGACCCTTCTTGAGTAACTTGGTCAGGGGCGTAGCCACTTGGGAAAATTTTTTAATAAATCGTCGGTACCAGGAAGTTATGCCCATCACTCATCTCAGCTCTTTTACATTTCGAGGGGCGCTCAGGTCCTGTACGGCGGCAATTTTATCAGGGTTGGTACTGATACCTTGTTCACTCACCACGTGACCCAAATACTTCAACTTACTTTTGCAAAATTCGCACTTCTCACGGTTGATGCGCAGGTTTGCCGCTTGTAGTCTAACAAAAACTTCCCGCAGGTGCTTTAAGTGTTCTTCGAACGTGCCACTCACAACGATGATGTCATCCAGATAGGCGAACGCATATTCGTCCATATCCGGACCGATGATGCTGTCTAGCATTCCTTGGAACGTGGCAGCAGCTGAGTTCAGTCCGCATGGCATGACCTTCCATTGATATAAGCCGCGCCCTGGTACAGTGAAAGTGGTGTAAGCACGGGATTCGGGGTGCAAAGGGATTTGCCAGTAACCTTGTTTGAGGTCAATAGTAGAGATGAAGTTTGCTCGCTTTAGCTTATCTAAGATGGCTACTATTTGTGGCAGCGGATAAGCATCCATGATTGTTATACTATTTAACTGCCGGTAATCGACACACACCCTCCACGAGCCGGTCTTCATTATTACGAGTACTATGGGTGAGCTGTACGTGCTTTTTGAAGGTTCTATTTTGTCGTCCTGGAGCAACTCATTGATTTCGTCATCGATCACCTTTTGCATGGCCGGGTTTTTTGGGTAATATCTCTGTTTGAACGGCTGGTCGGTTTTCAGTTTGATGTAATGTACGGCGGCATCCGTGACTTTCGGTAGGTATTCAAACTTTGGTAACTCCTCATCCATTAATGCTTTCAACTCCTCTTCTTGTGAGACGGCCAAGGGTTTACCTCCCAGCGCACAGAGATGCTCTCGGCGTTCGATCGCGTCGACGCTAGGTGTGTCTGGCGTTGGTAACCATGGTATTTCGGTACCGCTTAGGCTCATCCGAAAATCGGCGTCCCTTAATATGTCCACCCCGATCACCATCTCTTCGGTGAGTTGCTTCATATACGTCACCGTTCCGTTGATGGTCCTATCTCGGACAGTCATTGCCAGTAGGTAGTGCTCGTGGCTGACCACTACTTCGCCATTAGCTAAATGCGTACGGTGCGGCTGGTGACGGACGGGGGCATTAAGGCGGCGGATGGTAGCGTTGATGAAGGATTTGGTGGCTCCGGTGTCTATTAACGCTCGGATAGCCTGACCGCCCACTTGTACGGTCACGAAACATCTCGGATCTACTTGCTCTTCCGTGCCCTCGGGTTGTGTAAGCACTGGTGCCTTTTCGACTATTGCTATAGCCTGAACCGGCAGAGGATCTGGCGTTTGGGGTTCATTATGCTGACTGAAAATGATGGCAGCTTGATGCGGATGACAACTGCAGTCTTTCGTCAGCCGTCCGTCCTCACCACAATACGAGCAGAAGAGGCGGAACGGCCTTCGACAGTTGCTCTTATTGTGCCCTCGCTGCTTGCAATTCCAGCAGGGGTATCCCTATCATATTGCCCGAAATGCGGTGATGGTTGCGGCGGATCGAGACGGTTGAAATTGGGCCGCGGTGGAGGCAATACCGCTCGGCTGTCGGCTATCGGTCGGTCTGAAGCAAAACGATTATGACGGTTACGAGGCGGTGCTGGTCGGGGTGCAGGAGTGACGTATGGCTGAGCTTGGCGAGGAGTACGGTCTTCTCCCCGTATATACTCATACTCCTCTGCCAGCTTCATAAGTTCGTCCATGGTACTAAAATCACGTCTTTTGATATATAAATGATATTCCGATCGCAAACTATCGTAAATGCGATCGATGCTATCCTCGATACTTATACGTGGGTGTCTGAGAATCAAATACTGGGTGGCTTGTATGAAATCCTTTGCCTTTTCGCGTGGCCCTTGCCTTTTCCGCAATATTTCCTCCTCTAATTTGCAGAGGTACCTAGCTGGCAGATAATGGTCTAGGAAAGCGGTGCGGAACTGGGTCCACGATTTCAAACGATCTTTATTTATGCGAAACCACTCTAGAGCGGTGCCGCGCAGTATTTCCGGTAAGGCCTTGACAATATCATCGGGTCGTATGTCATAGCACGCGGTTAATTCTTCGAGTCGGCCCATGAATTCGATCGCGTTCCCTGATGAGTCGAACCTCAATCCCCACTAGCGGACGTTATTCATTAGCTCGGCCTCGTAGCTAAGAATGAACCGACCGGTTGGTCGGAAAGCAGGCCTGGTGGCCGATGGGATGACAGCGGGTGAGGTAGCGACTTCATTGGGGAGCACGGCGCTTGACGACGCCAGGTCCTTGCCAGGTCATCTTCGGCGGACGGTGTGGCGGTAGATGGCACATAAGAGGGCACCTGGAAGGAGATCTCGGTGTGCATCGGCGACTTTGGCTCGGTTTCGTTTTCTTGGGTTGGTACTTGCTTGTATTCCCGCTCGGTTACAGATCTCTCCAAATCCGCGCACAGTTCTTGCGTGGATTTCCGGAGTCAAGCCTTTTTAATGTGACTGCTGAACCGAGCTCGTAGCGTAGCTAAAGTGCATTCGGCGTCGAGCCCTAAATAACTCATACGTGCCACCAGTTCCTGGTGTATTCTGGAAGCTTGCGATATCCTTATAGAAACTATGGGAGAGAGAGAATTAACGATGATATGACCAAATGTGGTTAAGCTGCCTCTATCGGCACAACCCCTTGCAGCACATTCACCCTGTAGGTAGCCGCAGGTATTCGAAGCGCGTAGGCGTCTGAAGACCCTAGCAGGTAGAAACACGAGCGTCCAAAGACCCCGGTAGGTAGAAACACGAGCGTCTCACGACCCCGGTAGGTAGAAACACGAGCGTCTTACGACCCCGGTAGGTAGAAACACGAGCGTCCAAAGACCCCGGTAGGTAGAAACACGAGCGTCTTACGATCCCGGTAGGTAGAAACACGAGCGTCCAAAGACCCCGGTAGGTAGAAACACGAGCGTCTTACGACCCCGGTAGGTAGAAACACGAGCGTCTTACGACCCCGCTAGGTAGATCACAGGGGCGCAGAGACATAAGTCCCCGGGACATAAGTCCCAAATTTTAAGTTTGGGACTTATGTCCCATCTAAGTGAGACATAAGTCCCAACTTCGATTTGGGAGTTATGTCTCACTTAGAAGGGACATAAGTCCCAAAAATAAAAGTTGGGACTTTTGTCCCACCGAATATACTTTTTACAAGCTATAACATTTTTTTAAGAAGCTCTTCTGAAAAATTGTTTGTGTTTTTGTCAAATTCTTGAAGCTTCTTTTTTCAAAAAGCAAACTTACTACTCATTAGAAAGTAGAGATATGGTTATTCGGAATTAGGAGATGTTATTTTACTTTAAAAATTTAGTAAACATTTTTCAGTTTAAAAAAGAAACTCAAAAAATTTTTAATTCCGTTTCGAAGGCTGTTTTCTAAATATGTTTTAAGGGCAGTGGGCGATGGAAAATGTTTACTTCAATTATAGCTAAGGTATTTGCACATATAGTTCCTCTGACTTTTTAAGCATTCAAAATTAGAGATATGGTTTTCCGGAATTAGGAGATAATATTTTATTTGTATTAGAAATTAGTAAATTTTTTTTAATTTAAAAAAGAAACTTAAGGAATTTGAATTTTTGAGTATTTGAGAAAATAAAATTAAAAAATCGCCCGATTTTTTAATTTTATTTTCTCAAATACTCAAAAATTCAAATTCCTTAAGTTTCTTTTTTAAATTAAAAAAAATTTACTAATTTCTAATACAAATAAAATATTATCTCCTAATTCCGGAAAACCATATCTCTAATTTTGAATGCTTAAAAAGTCGGAGGAACTATATGTGCAAATACCTTAGCTATAATTGAAGTAAACATTTTCCATCGCCCGCTGGATGGAATATAATATTTCGAACAGAGCCTTCGAATCAGTATTGAAAGAGTAGATAACGATTCTGAGACTATTAAGAGGTTATTGGTTCCATAACTTAAAATCATTTGAGAGAAAGATATCAAGGACCAACAACTTTATGGCAAGCAAAAATTGCCTGGTTGCCTAGTAGAAATGTACGACGATTTACTAAGCTCTATTCCTGAAAAGTTGGGACTTTTGTCCCATCTTCAACGGAAAAAAGTTGGCACTTATGTCCCGATGGCGTGGGACATAACTCCCAAATCGAAATTGGGACTTATGTCTCACTTAGATGGGACATAAGTCCCAAAAATAAAAGTTGGGACTTATGTCCCTGCGCCGATCACAGGCAATAGCTCTGGGGGATCGACAGGTATTATTCTCTGCCCCAGGTGGCACAATACGTAAGCAATATATTTATTTTATTTAACTTACTCTTTTACCTTTACCTTTACCCTTGTCGGTTTGCTAGCTGCTGCTTGGCTGGTTGCTGATTCTAATTCTTTTTCCTGGACATTTCAGGAGATGTGCACCGTATGACCGGTGTCGCCGGACTGTGTTTTCCTTGCGCTGAGCCGCCCTACTTATACTCAACGCTCGTTATGGTATCGTGCGCAAATTCCATATAACTTAATGCAATATCCCCTACTCCCATGTAATCGTTATAACTACACACGACATTCCCATATGCTTGGTCATATGCTACCTCTATGCCGTCAATGTAACTCACCATCGAGCTCTGCTGATGGTTATACTTTGCACCGCTTGTGCATGGGGAGTTGGTTGATGGGTGGTATTACCACCTACCCATTATCCACCATCAATGGTGGTGAGGTTAGCTTTTCACCTCCATGGTACAACCGGAATACTTTCCAATATTAGGGGCTTTGTCTCGGCTACGCGATTAATTTTTGGGTTGTCGTCTTAGATGGATAAGCTTTTCGTCTTATCATTCCGCTAGATGGCGGGGGCTGTTCCTTGGGGCGACAACGAAAAGCATGTAATGAGGTTTGTGAAAAATGCCTCGTTACAAGCCACACCCAAAAACGAAGGAGAGGAAGGGATATATGAAAGGATCCGAATTATACTTTTTGTAGCGGTAAATTTTACCGCGACAAATCCTACTCTTACCTCCCAGGAAATGTGCTTACATTTCAACGAAATATAAACCATTTCCTTAGATGAAACTGGATAAAGGAACGAAGCATAGGATGATAACACAACATTTACGATTTTCCGTCAATTTGACAATTTGAGAGTGTCAGTGTTTGAACTGAAGTTAAAATTAAAACCAAAAGTTATAAAAGAAAAAGTTAAAAGAGTTAAGAAGTTAAAAAGTAAAAAAAAAAGTTAAAGTAATGATGTTCAAAAGGAAAATGAGATATGGTCTTGTTAGATGAATTAAAGTTACAAAAAAAAAAATAACGGAAGTAAAGATACTTAAATAATACTAATAGGGGGTATTGATTTTGGACTAAGTGTCAGGAACATCGCAATTAGGTTTTGAATCCTTTGCGTGCCAAGTTCCGCGATCTTTGCCATTCTCATCGGTTAGGATATACGTCCAAGGTGACGTCCGCTTCAATATGCGGTAGGGCCCAACAAATTTAGGAGCTAATTTAGCTGCAATGTAGTTTGCGGCATCCGAAAGTGCGAAATTTCTTCGCCAATCCAAATCGCCAGGCTGATATTGTACATCACGCCTGCGAAGGTTATACGTTTGCGCAGACTTCTTGGTAGCGGCGCCTATCTTCTTAGCTATCTCCTCCCGTAGCTTCCTAAATCGTTTCTCTCTATCTTCTACTCCTGTTTGGTCCCTATCGCTATCCCTATATCCTATATCACGACCACATGTGACCATGTTCCTACCAAAGTTAGCGAAATATGGCAAAACTAATAAAACCTCATGCTGGGATGTCCTAATCGCACAGGCAATTAGGACATCCTTAGCAAAGGTGGCTAGTTGCGAATCCCAGGTTCGATGATTTTCCAACACGTATGCTCGAAGGGTAGTTTTAATGACTTGATCAATGCGCTCCGCGGGATTTTCTTGCGGGTGATAGTGCGCGGTGAAACGAAGTTGTGTAGGTTGCGGTAAGCGCTTTCAGTTCCTTGCTACGGAACTGGGGACCATTGTCACATACGATCCTCTCGGGTACGCCGAAAAGTAGAAAGACATTATCTTCCAACTCTTTGCACACTGCTTTTGCAGTTGCAGAACGAAGACAGAACAAGAGAGAGAATTTTGTAAAGTAGTCAACCACGGTGAGAATCTAGATGTAACCCCTAGATGATTTTGGAAGTGGACCCACCAAGTCCACACATACCATTTCCCACGGGTTTGGAGGTGCCTTCCCTTTCAGACATAAGACCAGCTGGTTTCTCGTTGATTGGTTTCACTGTTTGGCAATTTTTACAGTTTTTCACGCAACGCGTTATATCAACCCTCATTTTTGGCCAATAATGTTTTTCTAAAACCCTAGCATAAGTTTTCCTAACCACCATATGTCACGCTAGTGGACTATCGTGACACTGTTTCAAAATATCTAAACTAACCTTTTTCCCTACTACTGACTTCCATTCTTCACTACTCTCACATACTACAACATGTTTCGCTTTCACATGTTTATATTGTCTCCTTTTCTCTACTCTCCAATATGGGTAAACTAACGGTTGCTTTTCGACTAACAAGATCATTTTCTCCACCCAAGGATCAGTATCCGCATCCAAAATATCAGCCACTAATGGAACTCTCCGCGACAACATATCTGGAACAACATGTTCTTTTACCTTCTTGTGGATGATCTTGAAGTCAAATTGCTGTAGGCGGATTGCCCACCTAGCCAATCTACCTTGCGGATCTTTCAGATTGTTCAGCCACACGAACGAGGAAAGATCCGTTACGACCGTGAACCGAACGCCTTCGATATATGGTCGCAACTTCTCAACTGCCCACAAAACGGCCAAACATTCCTTTTCAGTTGTTGAATAATTTCTCTCACTTCTATTGAGTGAACTTCTAATATAGCGGACTGCCTTTTCTCCTTCCTCAATCTCTTGAGAAAGCACAGCTCCGATCCCGTAATCAGACGCATCTGTTTGTACAACAAACGGTCGAGAAAAATCCGGGCACGTAAGAATCGGTTCCGTGACCAAGCACTCCTTGGCTTTCCTAAAACTTTCCTCACATTCAAGGGTCCAATCAAATTTCTTAGTTTTCTTTAGAAGATCCGTAAGAGGCCTAACTAAAATTGCAAAATTTGGAACAAACCTCCTGTACCAAGAAATAGTCCCTGTTCATGTCAACACCAAACAGGTGAACAACAAAACAGCGTCAGTGGGTCAACCTGCACTCAATGCAATACTGACGCTGCAAAAAGAGTTTATTATTTTGATATGGATTAAGTTAGGTGTAAGCATTAAGCAATCTTGCATGTCATAATTGTTCTAGATTAATTTAGGTGTAAGCAATTTGTCATGTGATCATTGTAGCGTAAGTAGGTATAAAAGAAACTGACATAATAAAAAAAACACATTCATACGAAAGTCAACAATCAATTAAGGTGTTTCTGTTGTGATTAATTTCTCCAGTAGTGACCAAGTTCAAGTGCTTGTTCACTCACTACATAAAGATATCAAGTTTATGTGCTTGATATCACTCATTTAGACAAACGAGTCTAAACATTTTTGGTGACCCCGACGTGATCACAAAAGAACACTTATTTTCATTAAATAATTGTGCTAAGCGTTACCAGGGCTTAAGCACTGGTTCAGCAGCATCTACAGCCGCGTCAACAACAGCATTTACATCCGCACACTCAACCGGCATCTACAACAACAACAACAGCAATGTCACTAATGGAAGAGCTAGACATCTTTAAAATAGTGGCGAGGCAAAAAACCATCGTAGATGAATTACAGCGTATAGTGAGTAACATCAAAAAAGACGGTCCTACTCGGAAGACGGCGGAGTACCGGGAGAAAAGCCTTCAAGCCTTAGAACCACTGTGGTTTAAGTTCCACGAAAACCACCAACAAATCAAAGATGTCGTTAAGCTAGATACTTCCGTATGTTCAATCAAATACATATGAGAGAATACGCAAAATGTACGATGACATCAAGCAATCTCTGCAACAAGATGATGAAATAAACGAGCTGCCAGCCGATGGAAACGACAAGGCTGGTGCGTCGATACATAAAGAGACGGGCACCAAGCCCAAATTAAGCTCAACAATTGCGGACTCGAATACAGGCATAGTCGTAGCTCTTCGAAGACAAAACGCCATAGCTCAATCACTTCAGCGCTTTATGGCTAATTTGACAAAGGTTGACGACGAAGCATAGAGTCCAATCTTTTGCAGTGTCAAAATTACAGCACTACAAAATTATTGGACGGAAATGCAAAATGCTCATCGATTCGTATTCGAGCAAACTGAAGATCCAACCAAGTTTGGATACAATCTTCAAGAATACTACAAATTGGAAGACAAAGTCCAATCCTATATGATTGCGCTTACATCAAAATCGACCAACGTAGAGAACGAGATTCAAAATTCAACCAATTCAGCTCCATTTAGCAAGCCAAACTTTAACCTGCCAAAGATAACCATTCCACAATTCGATGGTGATTACATGAAATGGCGACAATTTTTCGATTTGTTTTCACAAATGGTGGATAAACAATCAATCCCAAACATTCAAAAGATGTGGTACCTCAGAACACATCTAAGCGGAGAAGCAGAGAATTTGATTCTTCATTTATCTTTGACTGAAGAAAATTACAAAACAGTCTTCAATATAGATACAACAACATCAGGGTTCTCACGTCAGCACAAGAATGTTTAATGGCTCTTTGCAATATTGGCGTAGATACAACATCATGGGACCCCATTCTATTGCATCTTCTTGTGATCAAGGCACAAGAATCTTTTACGAGCAATCCCTTCTCAAACCTAAAAAGCTACAATCAATAAAAGAGTTTTTGTTGTTCTTGAAAAACCAATTTCAATCATTGGAATCAATTGGACCTGAAAGAAAGGATTCAACTCGAGCTTGTGCATCTGTCACATCAAACGAAAAAGGAACTTGCAAGGTCTGTCAATCTGGAACACATCCTTTATTTGCTTGCAAGCAGTTCCTGCAACTAAAGACATCCGAACGAATTCAATTAGTGCAAAAACAAAAAAATTGCTTTAATTGCCATGGGGCCAAAAATTGCCTTTCAAGAGGATGCCTCAAATGCAACCAGAAACACAACACGCTCTTGCATATTGAGAACCACAAGGGACCTACCATTAACAGGCAAACAACTAACATGGACAGGGACATCAATTCAAGGTCTCAGACAAATGTTAGTTCATCAGTAACGTTATCGGCATTCAACAATCCAGAAAAGCATCAATACATATTTCTCAGCACAGCCGTTGGCGTCGTAGAGTTGATCACAAAAAATGGTCAAAGGTAAGAATGTAGAGCAGTATTGGATTCCGGATCACAAGTGAATTTAATAACAGAACGCTTAGTGAAAAAACTAGGCCTGCATTCAAAACATACAACAATGAGCATCCAAGGCATTGGCGACGGAAGGAAAGAATCTCATCAGCGTGTCAACGTCAAATTGCAGTCAAGAACAAGTGGCTTTAATACTCAATTAGAAGCCTTTGTTCTACCAAATATTATAGCTCCACAGCCACCTCAACACTTCAACATTTCATCATGGGCGATTCCAAAGAATGTGCCATTAGCAGATCCATATTTCAATCGACCAGACAAAATTGATATACTTCTTGGAGCAGAATTTTATCATCAGCTACTTTCCATTGAGCAGATACGTTTAGCAGATGATCTACCCACACTACAAAATGCAGTTCTTGGATGGGTGATAGCGGGAAGATTAGCTGAAGCAAGTTCAAATACAGCAATACAGTAGTATTTATAGTTATGATGACAGCGACCTCCATCAAATGATTGAACGATCATGGAGCCTCGAAGAAGTAGAATCCCAGCTCAACAACTTATCAAAAGAGGAAGAAATGTGTGAAGCTCATTTTGCACAAAACACACAAAAAAGCAGTGAAGGACGGTTCATTGATAGGCTACCATTTCATGGAGACACATCTGCATTATGAAAATCCATGGACATATCATTCAACAGGTTTTTAGCACTAGAACGAAGATTATCAAAGAATAGAGAAGTGAAAGACCAATACATTCAATTTATGGAAGAGTACGAGGATCTAGGCCACATGACCAAAATTGATATCAATAACATACAAGCGCCTAATTACTTTATACCCCATCACTGTGTCTTTAAAGAAGACAGTAGCACCACCAAACTTCGAGTAGTCTTTGATGCTTCATCAAAAACATCATCAGGTTTTTCCTTAAACGACATCATGTATACAGGACCAACAGTGCAAGGTGAACTATTTTCATTGCTGCTTCGTTTTCGATTGCCGAGATACGTTTTTTGCACTGATATACCAAAAATGTATCGACAAATCAACATGCATCCAGAAGATAGAAGATGTGTGGAGAACTGACGAAATAAGACCCACTGTAGCAATAGCGGCTCACGACTGTGACCAGAATATGATTTATAACATCAACCATGGAGGATCATTCAAGAAGCTTCAGCGAATAGTTTCATATATCAGACGTTTCGGCAATCATGCCAGAAATAAAGAACGTTTACTAATCCACCTAACCACTAAATAACTGGAAGAATCACTAACAATAATTATTAGAGCTATGCAGGCATTTGATTTAAAGAAGAAATCAGTTACCTGCAGAAATACAAGGAATCGAAGTGAAACAGCCAATTCAGTAGTCTTGCTCCATTTATTGATGACAAGGGAATCATTCGAGTTGGAGGGAGATTAGATTCTGGATTACTACCTTTTGACACCAAACATCCGATGCTTTTACCATACAACAATCCATTGGCATAACTATTGATGAAAGAAATTCACGAGAAAAATAAACACTGTGGCCCGCAAACATTATTGGCTCACATGAGACAAAGATTCTGGCCCATAAAAGGAAAAATTATAGCACGATCTTACACCACTGTATAAGATGTACAAGAGCTAAACCACAATTGCTTCAACAAGTAATGGGGAATTTACCATCACCTAAGATAACACCAGCGAGACCATTCATCAACTCTGGAGTTGATTACTGTGGACCATTTTGGATTCATTACAAAATCCGTGGCAAGCGACCTCAAAAGGCTTATGTGGCAATTTTCTGCTGCTTCACATAGAGCAGAGAGAGATTCATTTCTTGGAGCGTTAAAACGCTTCATCGGTCGCAGAGGACACTGCCAACATATATACTGTGACAACGCGACTAATTTTGTGGGAGCTAACCACATCACGATCGAAGGGCATAACGTATTTTCTACAAATATTCAGACTTCCTACAATAACTTCGACAACATCTCTGAAATTTCAACACCAATGCGTCATGAGCCATTATTTCAGACCTTCAATAGTACTCATGTCAACATTCAATTGAAGAGCCTCACTAAGCTACATAAAATAATCTCGAACTACCACACAAGCTCCAAATTCACACTAATCATAACTCAGCAATTGGATATTCAGCACTTTCATTTACAATTATACTCATTATTTATCTTATATGGAGACGAAAATCAAGATCATCTGTGATCTATACGCAACCAACGCCAAAACCTTGGCAAACAAAACCAGAGTCAGATTTCATAAATAGTTGAACCATCGTTCAACGTGGGGGAGAATGTTCATGTCAACACCAAACAGGTCTACAACAAAACCGCGTCAGTGGGTCAACCTGCACTCAATGCAATACTGACGCTGCAAAACGAGTTTATTATTTTGATATGGATTATGTTAGGTGTAAGCATTAAGCAATCTTGCATGTCATAATTGTTCTAGATGAATTTAGGTGTAAGCAATTTGTCATGTAATCATTGTAGCGTAAGTAGGTATAAAAGAAACTGACATAATAAAAAAAAAACACTTTCATACGAAAGTCAACAATCAATTAAGGTGTTTCTGTTGTGATTAATTTCTCCAGTAGTGACCAAGTTCAAGTGCTTGTTCACTCACTACATAAAGATATCAAGTTTATGTGCTTGATATCGCTCATTTAAACAAACGAGTCTAAACAGTCCCTATAAAACTTCTTACTTCTTTGATATTTTTAGGGGCCGGAATCTTGAACATGCTTTTGACCTTTTCTGGGTCCACATGGAGTCCGTTTCTGTCCACTACATACCCTAAAAATATCAAAGAAGGCCTACAAAAATTACATTTTTCCCTACCTTCTTTTAACCCCGCAGGAACTAAACTGTTAAAAACGTCCTGCGAAATTTCCATATGATTGTCGAAGGAATCGGTGACGATGATGATGTCGCCCAAGTAGACAAAGACGTAAGGTTCTAGGTCGGGGCCCAAAACGTCGTCTATAAACCTTTGCCACGTTGCCGGGGAGTTATGGAGACCAAATGGCATCCTCAAAAACTCAAAAAGACCTCGGCCAGGCGCTGTAAAGGCTGTGTACTTGTGCGATTCCTCCTCCATGGGTATCTGCCAGTAAGCAGACTTAATGTCAAGAGATGACAAAAACTTTGCGTTCCTAACCTTATCCAAAATCGCTGAGATAAACGGAAGTGGATAAGCGTCCCTATCAGTAACAGCGTTAGGCTTCCTATAATCGACGCAAAACCGAAAGCTTCCATCCTTTTGCTTGACGAGCAAAATCGGAGATGCCCAAGGGCTTGTAGATTTCTGGATAACTCCAGCATCAAACATTTCCTGAAGCTCCTTGTCAATACTTTTCTGGATTGCGGGTGACACAGGGTAATACCGCTGCTTAATCGGTTCTGCAGTCGTCCTGATTCTATTTCAATTTCAATTTATTTCATTGAGAATATCTTTTACCATTAGTGGAGGACCGTTAGACATAAAAAAAGCAAAACCTAGGAATTCAGGGCCAGTCCATGGATTTTCATGAAATTTTCGGAAATGTGTTTCGAATGAGTAATAGAAAAAAGTTTAAAAAAAAATTTCACCGTCAATTTTATAATATTTTTTAAAATAAATTAGTAACTTTTAGAATTTTATATTATTTATTTAGGGTGTTTTAGATACGGTTTTCCAAAAGGTAAGGATAGATAGGTTTGGTCAAGACAAAAAAAAGTTGTATGAGAGGGGGGGGGGGGGGGGGGTTTCCCTCCGTGTAGGTGCGAGGTGCAATTATATATGAAATTTACTCCATTTTTTAAAAAAAACTATTAAAAATCAACTAAGCCACTTAATATTTCATACTTTAGTGTTTTTAAAGCTGTTGCTTCGTTCTTTAATAAAAATTTTAATTTGAGTTCACTTAATGAAAAGTTTTGGAGAGATCAAGCCTCAAAGTCAAAATTTTGAAGAAAGAAAATATTTTTTTCTTAATTAATTTTTTATTTTTTTTTTTTCATAATTTTGCCCAACAAAGGGCCATTTATTCTTTCCATGTTCAATGCTTTTATTAATATTTACTCAGAGCAAAAAACCGAACAAAAAAAAGAGGTGGTGCATATTTCTATGGAGCCTGCGCCCAAGGCGTACACCTATGACTAGTACCAAATGAAAGCTTACGTTCAGCCCAATCAGCCTGCCAAATATTTTTGAATTCGATCTTGGTGATTTTGAGATAATTAGACTTGAAGTTGAGCGCCGGAAATGGGAAAAATCTGACATTTCTGCAAATAATTACTTTAATCTCGAAAAGCATAGCACGTAGGACAATGATTTTGGTATCATATGAAAGATCATAAAAATATCTTTCATTTCATTCAAAATACAGTTTTCAAAATGCCTTATATTTCGAAAAAACAGACCTAAAATTTGTTTGAAAAGAAACATTTTCGTTGACGTTTGCCAGCCAATATCTCGAAAAAATCAGTGATGACCTATAATTTGTTTGCACCACTTTAATCCTTAATTGGTAAGCTTTAATTTGATATATAATTACGCTATCATACATAAAGCATATCACTTACATTATACACAATTCCTAAAAAAAATTAAACAAAAAATATGTTCCACAGCAAATGCATTTTTTCATTTAATTTTTCGCAGTTCCAACTTTGTTTTTTACTAAACATAAAAACAAAATACATTTTAATGCTGCAAATGAGAAAAAAATTACTTATCTTTGTTTAGATCTATCAAAATACCATCCAAAAACAAAGCTGGTGCTATATTCATTGCTTCCTGGTGTCTTGCGTAACCCAAATACCATAAAATACTCATAACATGAGCGCAACAACCAACAGTCCTCATTCCAACGAGACAGTTACAATAGCAAGCTTTTATTGCGTCCGTTCACGACTTCAACGACCCATCTGACCATAGTTACACACCTGGATCTATTAGCCTGCTCTGTGGTAAGTTGAAAGTTACCTTCAGCAACGGATTCAGGCATGTAAGTCTTATATCCTTGAGATTCAAGATGTGGGATAGCGTCTCTACATCCTTTGTCCAAAATAAAAACACCATTTTGCCTAAAATATTGCCTGATCGTCCCATAATCGTCTCTGAACAGATGTTTCATTATGTTAGCATCAGATTCAGTTGCAGCATAAGGTCCTATAACGTCCAGGATATCCCCATCACAGCATGTGATCACAAAAGGCTTAACCAGATTTTGATACTTATGTAGGCTGTATGATTGTTTCTGGAAGCCGTAGTTTGAACTTTTTTGAAGGTAAACATATGTTCCATCGCAAATGACTATAGATGGACGATCATTTTCATTTAAATTGATGTTTCCCAACAGCCCGTTGGGAATAAGTCTGTTCCTTCTAGATACTTCCTGAACAGTTATATGCTGAAAACCCAAGTTAAATGGCACAAAATAATCCATCAATGCTGTTCTTGCAGCTGTTGAGTACCGTCCTACAGTCGTGTGATCCATGTTTAAGAGACAGGAAAGTCTACGATCATGGCTTTGAATACTTCGATATTGAATCAAGTTATTCAAGCGAAATCTACAATTTATTTATTTATTTATTTATTTCATCAACAAGCTTAGCTTACAGATTACATTAAAAATAAAAATTTTCTTACAACTACAGATATTTATATATAAAAGATGTGATATAAATTATCCATTTTTATCAAAGACAACAATATGATTTTTAACTGACCCCTTGAAATATGGAAATCAATAAATTGGTAAAATTCATTAAAAGATTTAATTGATCTTGCAATCGGTTCATTACAGCCATAGTTTGTTCTATGCCCTGTTTGGAAGGGGTCTCTCTCTTAATACTCTCATTGGAGCATAGATTGGAATCATGGACAATAAGAAGGGGCTAATAATTCGGTAACTCAATACGTCTTTAAATAAATATAATTTCATGAATGCGCCTCCTAGAATTGAGGGTTTTAAGTCCCAAAAGTTTACATCTAGCAATATATGATGGCTCGAAATTCCAACGCAATTTGAAAAATATATATTTTGTAAAGCGTCTCTGCACTCTTTCAATACGATCAGAATGGAGCATAGTCGACAGACTCCACACGACATCAGCATATTCAAGAACTGATCTAACTAAAGCTGTATAAAGGGAAACAAAAGTGTAAGGATCACGGAAGTCACTAGAGTTTCTCTTGACAAAACCGGAAAGAGAATTTGGTTTCGCAACAATATAATCTACGTGATAGGTAAAAGAAAGCTTATCATCGATAAATACACCAAGATCTTTTATTTTGATAACCCTCAATAAAGGGACTTGGTGTACCTATGCAGTAGTTATGGATGAGGGGTTGGGTTCGAAATCCCAGTTTTTATATTCCCGCTTATTAAAATCCCGATTTTAAAATCCCGCTTTCCGAAATACCGTTTTTAAAAATCCCGCTTTTTTAAAATACCGCCTTTTAAAATCCTGCCTCTTATAATCCCGTTTTTTAAAATCCCGTTTGTTAAAATCCCGCTTTTGCAATCAAAACTAGTTGTTTTATTTAAAAAAATCGCGCGATTTTTTTAAATAAAACAAGTAGTTTTGATTGCAAAAGCGGAGTAGAGAAATCAAAATAAAGGAAGCAACAAGTGATTTGTTTGGAATACATTTATTGTAGCGCAAATAACAACAATTCAAATTATCAAAATAGATTATTAGCATATCAAATGGTACACTAAAAAAAAGAACATAGGAAAGGAACTTATTACACTGATCCACAAAATTTTTTAACAAGAAAGGTACCTGCTAATTTTGAGTGACCTACATATCGACGGCTAACTATGAATATCTCCTAAAAGACACTTTTTGTGAAAATCACTTTTTGATGCAGTTTTGTATAGAATTTTCATCTGCATCGCTGAATGCAATCATTACATCGCTAGCTGCTGTCAAAATCTTTCAATTGTCATTTTTTAATACCTCCTATCATATTGGCGCCAAAAATACCTCCTATCATCACATTGTACTCTGGTTTTGTGCAGGAGCAAGGACCGACAAGAAGTTTTTGCTTTATTATCTTACTAAATGTAAGTGTTTGTTTATTTTTTACTGTTTTACTTGTAAATAAGTATTCTTGTATTATAATAGTCATCAAATTTGATGGTTTTATTACAATAATACACCATAAAAGTCATAAGACCAGTTCACAGTGTGTTAGGAGGTATTCTGTTTCGTAAAACTGGTGCCAAAATACCTCCTATCAACAGATTTGTTTTGAAAATTTCATTGTTCAAACTTATAAGTTTCCTATTTAACAACAAAATTCCAATAAATCAATTTATGAATTCCTCCTATCAGCATGAAAAGTTTTCTTTTTTATAAATAAATATCTCCTAAGTTCCTTTTAGTTATGAAAATCACATTTTTTTGCCGTTTTAACTATTTTACGTCATAAAGATTCAAAATAGAAAATACCTTGCAAAATTTCATAACGACTGGTTTTTGCTATGAGAAAATATTCAGTTTTTTGTGTCTCCTGAACATTTTACAAAATGCGACATAGGAGATATTCATAGTTAGCCGTCGATATATACCCTCATTTTATTGCCATATTCATTTTGATTTCATCAGGTCTAGTTTTCGAGTTACAGCCAGTGCCTTCAAATCGAAAAAATTACCAATTTTGTTTCCATTAGGTTTAGTTTTCGTGCTCCAACCACTGGATTTGAATTAAGCACACCAAGAACCTTCAAAAATGTTCTATCTGACTCAAATATACTTTCAAGACTCTACCAAGGCTTCAAAACAGAGATTGACCATGCATTACAACTTTTAAAGTTGTATATCACAGTAATTTGATGTAATACACCCATTTTGAGAACAGATTTGGATTCAGCACACGAAAAACCATAGGAAAAGTATTGGTCAGTTTTTGGGTTGAATTTTTTTCATGTTACAACATTTTTATTTATTCCGGTTTGAAGGCTCAATATCTTGAAAATGACACGTAGCCAATCAATTCTGAGGCTAGATTTGGATGCAGCAAGGTAAAAACCTTAATAAAAACATGGTCTCCTTTCTGTTACCGAACAACCGCAAATTTTGTTGACCAGTGTAATCATCAACAATATTTTTATAATTTTATATCAGTGTAATTGTATGCTGTGAGCAATGCGACGTAAAAAACCTGTTTTACTAATTTTTGGTCTATTTTTTTAGTAGTTTCTAAAATGTTGAGATGTATAAAAACGGGATTGGCGGGATTTTAAAAAGCGGGATTTGAATAAATAAGGATTTTGATCGAGCGGGATTTTAAAAGTCGGGATTGTAAAAAAGCAGTATTTTAGTAGACGGGATTTTAAAACTTTTTTTTCGGGATTCTTGAAAAACGGGATTTTGAAAAGTGTGACTTCGATACGCTCCCATGGATAAGAATATTTTGGGATCGTGTACAGGATAACACAAAACATTTACGTACGTTTAAGATCAATTAATTATTGACACACCATGTGTGTAAGCTGTTTGGGAGCGTATCGGAATCCCGCTTTTTAAAATCCCGTTTTTTAAAATCCCGACAAAAAAAAGTTTATAATCCCGTCTTCTTAAATACCGTTTTGTTAAAATCCCGTTCGTGACAATCCTGTTTAATCGAAATCCCGTCTATCAAAAGCCCGCCTTTTAAAATCCCGTTTAATCCCGCTTAGCCCGTTTTATAATTGGATAAGTATTATTCAATATTGTTCATTTAAACACTACATATCAATTCTCAAATGTTGAAAGTTTTGTTGTCTGAAGATTTTTTTTATTAATACCATTATACAGAGAAACTTGGATACATCTTTCAATATATAACTGATAACTGTTTTTCTTGTTGCATTTTCTGCATAATAAACTATTGCCTAAGCAAGAGAACAATAAAATTTCTTGTTTTGTTTGAACATTTTTTTGTTATCAATGTCTATGCATTTATACAAGCTATGCTATGCATTATTCAAGCTGGGACACATCTCTTTATCTCTTAAATAACTGAAAATTTGCGTCGTATAGCTCACAATATTCAACTGTAATCATTTTTTGTTATTTTTTTTGGAATTACATTTTTGTTATGTATTATTTTCTTTTCTTTTAAAACAATAATAATGTTTGCAATAAAATTATCTAGACCAAATATTCTTCTTCTTTTTTATATTTAATCCCGCTTTTGTAATCAACACCAGGTGTTTTATTTTAAAAATCGCGCGATTTTTAAAATAAAACACCTGGTGTTGATTACAAAAGCGGGCTTATAAAAACGGGATTTTAATAAACGGGATTTAAATAAACGGGATTTTAAAAACGGGGTTTTAAAAAAGCGGGATTATAACAAAACGGGCTTAAAAAAACGGGATTTTAAATGCGGGAAAATAAAAAGCAGGATTATAAAAAACGGGATATCGAACCCAACCCCTATTTGCACCTTTAAGCAAAAAAAAATGCTTATAAAGCTATATAAATCTCAGATCCCCTATGGAAACAAAAGAGCAAATCGACCTTGAAGTAGAACAATTCATTGCCGATGTTCAACAAGCTGCGGAAGAAAGTACACCAACTTACTCGAGTAGGAAGCAAACTGAAACAAAATACCCTGCCGAGATAAGAGAGTTGATATTGGAGAAGAGAAGAGCTCGAAGAAAATGGCAAAATACTAGATTTCCAGACGACAAAACAGCGTTTAACCGGTTAAGCAACGAACTGAAAAAACAAATCTACGAATTGAAAAATGATTCATTAAGTAGATTCCTGAAAAATTTAACGACTGATGCTTCAACCGATTATTCGCTCTGGAAAGCAGCTAAGCGCCTGAAAAGACCGCAGTTACAAAACCCGCCAATAAAATCTCTAAACGGGAATTGGATCGGAAATCCGAAAGAAAAAGCTAATCTGTTTGCAGAACATCTTTCGAATGTTTTTAAGCCATTCCCAGCAAATACATCTGAAAACAGCTTACAGTTTATTGATAAAGTCGATGAAATTGACATACCAATTGTCACACTCAAAGAAATAAAAAGTGTGTGTCGAAATCAACTATCGAACAAAAAATCACCTGGGTACGATCTAATAACTGCTCAGGTTATGAAAGAAATGCCATCAAAAGCCTTCATAAAACTCCAATTCATAATAAATGCATGCCTAAAGACCCAATATGTCCCACATCATTGGAAAATTGCTGAAGTAATTGTTATACCGAAGCAAGGTAAGCCACCAACAGAAGTGACGTCTTACAGACCAATATCGCTTATACCAATAATGGCAAAAGTCTTTGAAAAATTGCTACTGAAAAGACTGAGCAAAGTCATAGAAGAAAGAAATCTAATCCCAAATCATCAGTTTGGATTTAGAAATAAACATTCCACGAACCACGATAGACCAAGTTCATAGAATAATGGATGCAGTTGAAAAAGCATTAGAAGAAAAACAAGCATGTTCGGCTATATTTTTAGATGTTGCTCAAGCATTCGACAAGGTATGGCATGAGGGGCTAGAGTACAAACTGCAAAGGGACCTACCCAGGCAGTACTACGAAATACTAAAATCTTATACCTCAAAACGGCTCTTCAGAGTACGGTATGATCAAGAATATTCAAAGCTATGTAATATACAAGCCGGTGTTCCACAAGGAAGCGTCCTAGGACTTCCCTGTATTTGCTATATACAAGGGATATTCCAGTGGATAACAACACCATTATGGCTACTTTTGCAGATGATACCGCAATTTTGGCATCCAGTAAGTGCGTCGTCAAGGCTGCTGAGAAATTGCAAAATGCCGTCGACACCGTTAGTGATTGGACCAAAAAATGGCGTATCAAGCTCAATGAAGCTAAATCTGCACATATAAACTTTACAAATAAAAAGTTAAGCTACGTTCAAATATTCATCAACAATCAACCTGTACCTTACGCCAATACGGCCAAATACCTTGGGATGAATTTGGATGCAAAGCTAAAATGGAAAGAGCATATCAAAAAGAAAAGGGAAGAGCTCAACTTGAAATATAGAAAAATGTACTGGTTACTCGGTAGAAATTCGGACTTATCTGTCGAAAATAAAATAATGCTTTATAAACAAGTACTTAGACCTGTTTGGACCTATGGAATCCAATTACAAAGAAAACAAATACTAAAATCATCCAAAAGTTCCAAAACAAAGTCCTTCGTGGAATAGTAAATGCACCATGGTATATAAGAAATAGCGATTTACATCGTGACTTACAAATAGAAACGGTTACAGAAGTTGTAAGAAAACATGCTGTATCACACAATCAGCGACTGCATAGTCATATCAACTCTGAAATGGAGTCCGTATTAAATACGAGAGGCAATGTTTGGAGATTAAGACGAACCAAGCCACACGAGCTAATGGCCTAAAAGTCATGGGAAGCATTAAAAGTTTAAGCTTCCCTTAAAACGATAATATTATTGAGAAAGAAAAATCTGTTGTCGATCGATCATAGATTGGTTCTGATTACGAGGAGTTTTTAGTGGGTAAGAATCCCACACTACTTGGCATCGAATACTGCTAAGTGTCTTTTGAAGATTTACTCCTGACAAAAAAAAAAAAAAAAAAAGCAGAAGAATCGACTCTACTCTAGGAAACTTCTCTGCAAAGAAATCTGTCAGTAGAGGAACACCGCTAGGCGGAGTCCTATCCCCTCTTCTTTGGAATCTAGTCGTCAATGGACTTCTATTTGACTTAGAAGCTGAGGGATTCAAAGTGATTGCATATGCAGATGACGTCTCCATTGCGGTATCTGGCAAACATGCTTACGTCCTTATCTGATGCAGACTGCTCTAAATATACTAGTAAAATGGGCGGGGAAATGTGATCTAGGGGTTATAACCTTTTATGGGGCACAGAAGTATCCGTGTGCCGTGTTGTAGATTACCTTTTTGTTGTTTTTGTTCCAGCTTCCAAATTGCTTTTACAGCAAAGATCTCTCTTTAATTTAATCTTCACTTTATTTACTCCGTTTTAATTTTTTACTATTTTGCTTTTTATAATTTCATTAATTACAATATATATGATTTTCTTCTATCCCTGACTTTACTATTTTACCAACGCCGGCACGTCTAATTGATTCTGGTGTCAAAAAAGTAATGGACGAATCTAGAATGTAGATGCCGGAAAAGGCATGGCGAGAACGAAAATGCCCATGTATTTGTTTCGTCAACTACCTTGACGAAACATTTTTCGTGAGAGTGGAATGGACGCATTCACGTAAGATGCTGCTGCGTTTTACTTTTCATTTTGCAGCGGCTTCTTTGTTCCGCCATAATTTTATGGATAAAGATTTTTATAATTGTTATTATCATTATTAATAATGTAGATCCGCTACATCACCCTCCTCCAATCGAGTTCCCCCCTTGAAAGTTCAGTTCCGATTCAGCTCAACTGAGTTCTCGGTGCAGTGAGCTGGCTTGAGTCGGTCAATGGAGATTGATATGCTTTTGTTCTTCACTTTAACTAAAAAAAATTTTCGAAGTCGGCGAATTACTTCGTATGGACCTTCGTATGATGGCATAAGGCCGGTCTTTACCTTGTCGATTCTGACGAAAACTTGTTTGCAGTCATTCAAGCTTTTTGGAATGAAAATGTCTTGTTTCGCTTGTCTTGGTTCGGTTGGAATGAGGTTTCTCATTGTGTTTCGAAGCTTTTCTATCAAGGTGTCGGGAGAAATCGGTTGATTTTGACTGCCAATGAAAATCTCACCGGGAAGTCTCAGATTTTGTCCGTATACCATTTCTGCTGCCGAAGCATTTAGGTCTTCTTTCACGGCGCAGCGAATTCCGAGCAGGATAATCGGGAGTTCTGAGCTCCAGTTGATGGTATTACACCTAGCTTTCAATGAACACTTGAGTTGCCTGTGAAACCTCTCAACCATTCCGTTGGCTTGTGAATGGTATGGTGTCGTGTGTATCTTGTGCACGCCCAGCAATTTGGACAGTTCGCTAAAGAGTTTTGATTCGAATTGACTTCCTTGATCCGTAGTGATTTTTAAAGGAGTACCAAAACGGGCAATGAAGTTTTCGACAAA
Source organism: Melanostoma mellinum (assembly GCA_914767635.1). Classification (NCBI taxonomy): domain Eukaryota; kingdom Metazoa; phylum Arthropoda; class Insecta; order Diptera; family Syrphidae; genus Melanostoma; species Melanostoma mellinum. The sequence goes on from OU612060.1 coordinate 101,316,179, forward strand.
CGCTTTAGCGATTGAACTGGCAGATGTATCTATCAGAGGATAGGCTTCTGGCCATCTTGTGAATCTGTCGACTGCTGTGAGTATATATGAAAAACCATTGGACGAAGGGAGAGGTCCAACCAAATCGATGTGAATGTGATCGAATCGACCAGCTGGTATATCGAATTTACCATGTTCTGATTTGGTGTGTCTCTGTACCTTGGATTTTTGACATCCTATACAACAGCGAGTCCAATTGTTAATGTCTTTGTTCATGTTTGGCCAGAAGTATCGCTCTGAGATAAGCTTTCTGGTTGATCGTATGCTTGGATGCGAGATACCATGAAGAGTCGTGAAGACATTTGAACGTAACACGTTTGGAACGAAAGGTCTGTTCTTGCCGGTTGAAGTTTCGCAGTAAATTCTGATATTCGGAAACTTGAATGGTTTGAGCACGAATTTCGAAGTCTTTTCTGTGTTCTTGTCTGGCGATATAAGCTCTAGCAATTCTTTGTCGGTGGACTGAAGTTTGGCGATAGTTTCTAAATCAAGCTTAAGATTGTTGCTGTTTTCGATTTCGTCGAGGCGAGAGAGTGTGTCAGCGACCACATTGTCTTTGCCTTTCACGTGCTGTATGTCTGAAGTGAATTGTGAGACGAAGTCGAGGTGACGTGTTTGACGTGGACTTCTTTCTGTTTTACTTGTCAGAGCATACGTGAGTGGCTTATGGTCGGTGAAGACTGTGAATTCTCGCCCTTCGACGAAGAATCGAAAGTGCTTGATAGCTAAGTATATCGCTAGCAATTCGCGATCGAAAGCTGAGTATTTTACTTCAGCGTCCTTCGAGAAGAATGCTAGAGGTTGCCAAGAATTTGAAATGTGCTGCTGTAACACTGCACCCACGGCTGAATCAGATGCATCAGTTGTGATGCTGAAAGTGCCGTTTTGCATTGGGTGTGCTAGTAGCGTTATTTTAGCGAGAGCTTCTTTAGCGCGTTCGAAAACAGGGTCGAGATCTTCTGGCCAGGAGAAAAGTTTTTTTGATTTGGTTTGCTTTGTGAGAGTTGCGAGATGAGCATGAAGTGGAGCGAGGAGTTGAGCGAGTTTCGGGATAAACCGGTGATAATAATTTATCATCCCTATGAAACGTTGTATTTGCTTGGTTGAAGTGGGCTTCGGAAAGTTGGTGATCGCTGTGATGCGATCTTTCGAAGGAAAAATGCCCTCTGCATTGATGGTGTGGCTTAAAAATTCCAAAGAGGAAACACCAAAAACGCACTTTGATGAGTTTATGTTAACTCCATATTCCTCAAGTCTTTTGAAAAGAAGCTTGAGATGCTCTTTGTGCTCGTTCTCGTTTTTACTGGCAACCAGAAGATCGTCGATGTACGCGAATACGAAATCCAGTCCCAAACACACCTCGTTCATGAAACGCTGAAACGTTTGCGCTGCGTTGCGCAGGCCGAACGGCATTCGGAGCCATTCGAACAGACCGAAAGGAGTTGTTAAAGCGGTTTTGTGAATGTCTTCTGGTGCAACTGAGATCAAGTGATATGCTCTCACGATGTCGAGCTTTGAAAAAATTTTGCAGCCGTGAACATTCATGGAGAAGTCTTGGATGTGGTGGATCGGATGTCGATCCGGTACCGTGGCAGCGTTTAATCTGCGGTAATCACCACATGGTCTCCAATCCAGATTGTTCTTTTTCTTCACCATATGCAGTGGTGAGCAAACACTTGAAGACGATGGCTGACAGATTCCCAGTTGCATCATGTGCTGAAACTCTGTCTTTGCGGCTGCGTGCCTAGCGGCGTCTAAGCGTCTGGGCCTTGAAACTGGTAGTTGCCCTTTTGTCTCAATGTGATGAACGACGGTGTGTTTGACTGGCGCAAAGTAGTCTGGCTCTGCTGTTAAACTTGGGAACTCTTGTAAAATTTTGTTATATTCGTGATTACTGACTTGAAAATGTTTTGGTGTCGGATCGTCAGTTCTCATTGTAGACGCATGTGTGCGCAATTTGGTTAGAGGGTCTATCAGTTGCTTGTTCTTGGTATCTACTAAGAGGTTGAACTTTGCTAAAAAGTCGGCTCCTAATATTGGTCTACTAACCGCGGCAATGATGAACGTATGGACGAAATTTCGCCTTAGACCAATATCAAGATTTAACAATTTCGATCCGAATGTCGGAATCGAAGTTCCATTAGCAGCTGATAGTAAAACCGAAGAACCTGTAGATTTTGTGCACTTAATGTTACAAGGGAGAACTGACAAATCCGCTCCCGTATCGATAAGAAAAGTTAAATTAGAGTTTTTGTCTTTAATGAATAAGCGGCGACTTAAGAGACACTGCATGTTTGCCGCTGCAACAGCAGGTTGAGCTAGTTTGGGTGGTTTGCGTTGTTGTTTGAGCTGCTTTTGTTGAAGCTGCACGGTTGCTCGCACTTCCTTGCCTCTCTTTTGTATCGTCCGTGATACCAACATATGCCTGTGCCCGAACTTGAATTTGCGTGATGATTGGAAGTCTTGGACCTACTATGAGAACGACTGCTTCGGTTTCGAAAACTCTGAGGACTGTTGCTGCTGTGTGGACGCGAGTTGAAAGAAAACGCTTCGATCATTGACTCAATTCTAGCGAGTCTCTGTTCGAGATCGTTGCTAGCGTTGCGAGAACTCTCGCTTCGTTGTGCAGTGGAAACGCTGCAAATGGTCGCGGTTTGAGAAGCTTCGTATATTCTGTCCGCGAGCGTAGCCAGTTCCTCAAGAGTTTTCTGACCTACTGAAAGCAATGCGATATTGATTGGTTGCGGAAGCTTACGCATCCAAAACTTCTTTAAAATATCTTCATTGAAGGTACTTCCCGCAAGCGTTCTCATAGAAAGGAAGACTTCCGATGGTTTTCGATCACCAATGTCTGCTTTGTCTATGACACTTTCTAAACGCTTGAGTTCGGACACGGAATGTCGTTCTATTAGCGCGGATTTCAAGGCGGCATATTTGTCGGTGGCTGGTGGATTCGACAAAATGTCGATCACCGAATCGCAGGTATCTGGCTGAAGGGAGCTAACCGTGAGACAGTATTTTGTCTCAGAACTGGTGATTCTATGCACCGTAAACTGAGCCTCTGCCTGAATAAACCACGTAACCGGATTAGAGCTCCAAAATGCCGGAAGCTTTACTCTGATTGACTCTAAATGCACCTGAGCCGAGTCTGATCGGGGTGGCTGACTAACGGAGGAAGAAGTCGACTGGTTGTTGGTGGTGCTTGAACCACTTAAGCCTGCTTGGGCCTTGTTTTCATCCGGCATGTTGCGAACAAAAACGAATAAAAATTTTTAAAAATCTGTTTGAAAAACGCGTTGATCTATTCCGAAAAAGAACGATTCACGTGAATCTATAAAAACCGAAAAAGCAATATGAAAAGTAACGCAGCAGCACCTGACGCGAGCTATTTAAAAAAACGCACTTGATTAAAAACGTTCGCGTATAAGGTAGTTGACGAAACAAAATTTAAAAATGTTTGAAAATATATGCATAAAATATGTACTGACGAAAAAAAATTTTATCATAAGAAATTTTATTTAAATTTGGTTTGAATATCTGCTCTATTAATATAGACGTGCCAGTATTTTACAATAATAATAGGCGTGTTTTTTTTAAGCTAGTATATAGTACAGCATTCGAGTTTAAAAAAAACGATCTGTCCACAGTAATTTCAGTTCTATTTTCAGCAACAAGATGGAGCTCAACGTCAAAGCTTGTTGCTACTTTTCAAAGCTCTCTGTGAAATTCAAGATGAAACAAAATCAAATTCATACCAGGTTTGTTTCGTTAATTGTTCTATCAAATGAATAACGATACAAAGCCAGGTATGAATTTGTACTTTTTTTCTTATTTTCCATACATCAGATTCTCTCTTACAGCTCCTTTTTACTATTTTTGGAGGCATCGTCCAGTAGTGAAGAAAGCTCTATGTCAAAGTCAGCTGTTTTGTTGAAAAAAACTTTCGGGTATGTTCGGGGAGTATGTAAAAAGATATTAAAAACCAATCTTTGATGAGATTTTCCATTGGAAAACAGAATCAATTTATTTTTTATCCAAACCTGTGGTAAAGCAATTTTACACTATTGAACAGTCTTTTCGATAGGTTTAGATAGAAAATAAGTTGATTCTGTTTACAAAACCGTGAAATTGAACTGTAATATTACCGCACAAATAAACACAACCCAAATTAAAGTAAGTTGAAACACGAACTGCTAGTCCCAAACTTGAATTTCTATTGAAGAATATTTAATTTTCATACATATATCTTTTCCTTTTGACCATTTTTTACTGCTTCGTTTGTTTGTTTGATTTTTTTTTTCTTGCATTGGGCTATATTTTTTAGTCAAATAATTCCATGAGAAAGGCTATTAGCTTCAGCAAAAAAGAACTAGTGCAAAATCCTGTATTATATACACCACCAGGTAAGAAACAGGGCGAAAATTCAATATGAATATAGTTTTTATTTCTTTAATTTTTAATCGAGAGAAAAAATTTCCTTGCAAATACCACATTTTTTTTGAACACGTCCTTTCGTAAAAGCTTTGATGAACTGAAATCATTGGTGGTGCCATCTCATTTTCAAATCTGGAAACTATCAATCCACAGCAATGCCATCCCTGTTTTCACTGTGGAAAATTACGACAATAAAATGATTTGTTGTTGTTCCCCAAGGGAAATTTTTACTGTACTATATACTAGCATAAAAAAAAAACACGCCTAATGAAAGTTACTCACAGATTATGTTTTAATTTTCCCTTGGTTGCTGTTGCTGTTGCGATGTTGTTGCTGCTGCTATGCTGTCGCTGTACCACGGATGATGTATCGGATAGATTATGTTTTAATCTTCCCTTGGTTGCTGTTGCTGTTGCGATGTTGTTGCGCTGCCCAAATTTATGCAACACTTTTTTGTTTTTCGTTTTGTTGTTCGTCAAGTGGTGCTAGTCTGCGCTGAAGCTTTTTTAGTTGCGTGGTGAATAAAAATCCTGGAGATGGCGTCGGTAGCGTCTTTTGAATATTAAATTTTGTAGATGACGCTGGTATCGCCACTCAAAATTTTTTGCGCTGATGATGATGAAAAACAAACCTTTTTTTTTTTACCCTGTGGCAGCTTTATGGCGATGGAGGTGGTAACTTGATGGCGGTGGTGCGATGGAACGTGATGATGTGGCGATTTGGTGGCGATTGCAAATGCAAATTGATGGCGGTAGCGATTCGATGGCGGTGGAAACGAGGAAACGTGATGGCGATGGAGCGTAATGGCGATGGAGCGTGATGGCGATGGAGCGTGATGGCGGTGGCTAATCGTTTGCGGTAGCAAATGGTGGATTTTACGCAATAATGGCGGTGCCTGTGATGGCGACGGCCAGACGATGGAGGCGTCACAATGATGGCGGTGACGCTGTGATGTCGGTGGCCAGACGATGACGGTGTCACAATGAGGGCGTAGGCTAAATGACGATGGTGGCCAGATGATGGTTGTGCCAATATACGGGCTTCGTGATGGCGGTGCGTGGCCAATGTACGGGCTTCGTGATGGCGGTGCGTGGCCAATGTACGGGGTCACCAATATAACCTTTTATGGGGCACAGAAGTATCCGTGTGCCGTGTTGTAGATTACCTTTTTGTTGTTTTTGTTCCAGCTTCCAAATTGCTTTTACAGCAAAGATCTCTCTTTAATTTAATCTTCACTTTATTTACTCCGTTTTAATTTTTTACTATTTTGCTTTTTATAATTTCATTAATTACAATATATATGATTTTCTTCTATCCCTGACTTTACTATTTTACCAACGCCGGCACGTCTAATTGATGCTGGTGTCAAAAAAGTAATGGACGAATCTAGAATGTAGATGCCGGAAAAGGCATGGCGAGAACGAAAATGCCCATGTATTTGTTTCGTCAACTACCTTGACGAAACATTTTTCGTGAGAGTGGAATGGACGCATTCACGTAAGATGCTGCTGCGTTTTACTTTTCATTTTGCAGCGGCTTCTTTGTTCCGCCATAATTTTATGGATAAAGATTTTTATAATTGTTATTATCATTATTAATAATAGGCGTGTTTTTTTTTATGCTAGTATATAGTACAGTAAAAATTTCCCTTGGGGAACAACAACAAATCATTTTACTGTCGTAATTTTCCACAGTGAAAACAGGGATGGCATTGCTGTGGATTGATAGTTTCCAGCTTTGAAAATAAGATGGCGCCACCAATGATTTCAGTTCATCAAAGCTTTTTCGAAAGGACGTGTTCAAAAAAAATGTGGAATTCGCAAAGAAATTTTTTCTCTCGATAAAAAATTAAAGAAATAAAAACTATATTCATATTGAATTTTTGTCCTGTTTCTTACCTGGTGGTGTATATAATACAGGATTTTGCACTAGTTCTTTTTTGCTGAAGCTAATAGCTTTACTCATGGAATTATTTGAATAAAAACTATAGCCCAATGCAAGAAAAAAACAAATCAAACAAACAAACAAAGCAGTAAAAATGGTCAAAAGGGAAAGATATATGTATGAAAACTAAACATTCTACAATAGAAATTCAAGTTTGGGACTAGCAAGACGTGTTTCAACTTAATTTAATTTGGGTTATGTTTATTTGTGCGGAATATTATAGTTCAATTTCACGGTTTTGTAAATAGAATCAACTTATTTTCTTTCTAAACCTATCGAAAAGACTGTTCAATAGTGTAAAATTGTTTACCACAGGTTTGGATAAAAAAATAAATTGATTTTGTTTGCCAATGGAAAATCTCATCAAAGATTAGTTTTTAATATCTTTTTACATACTCCACGAACATACCCGAAAGTTTTTTTCAACAAAACAGCTGACTTTGCCATAGAGCTTTCTTCACTGCTGGACGATGCCTCCAAAAATAGTAAAAAAGAGCTGTAAGAGAAAATCTGATGTATGGAAAATAAGAAAAAAAATACAAATTCATACATGGCTTTGTATCGTTATTCATTTGATAGAACAATTAACGAAACAAACCAGTATGAATTGGATTTTGTTTCATCTTGAATTTCACAGAGAGCTTTTAAAAGTAGCAACAAGCTTTGACGTTGAGCTCCATCTTGTTGCTGAAAATAATACTGAAAATACTGTGGACAGATCGTTTTTTTTTAACTGGATTGCTGTACTATATACTAGGTTAAAAAAAAACACGCCTAATGTAGATCCGCTACAGGGTCAACCCTAAGAAAACTGAACTCGTTCTCTTCACCAGGAAATACAAAACTTCTCAACTAATAACTCCATCAATTAATGGGATCTCGCTTGTACTTTCAAACGAAGCCAAATATCTATGTATAATCCTAGACAAAAAGCTAAAATCGAAAGCCAATACACAGGAAAGAATCAGGAAATCCACCGTAGCTTTGTTTTCCTGTAAAAAAGCCATTGGTAATAAATGGGGTTTCTCCCTCCAAATCACCCACTGGCTCTACACCGCGGTCATCAGACCAATACTCACATACGGAGTAGTGGTATGGTGGACCGCTCTTGATAAAAGGACCTATTGGGATAATCTAAGCAAGGTCCAACGAACAGCCTGTCTGTGTATAAGCGGAGCACTGAGATCAACACCCTCAGCTGCCCTAAATACACACCTTAACCTCACACCACTAGATATCTTCAGCAAACAAATGGCCGCCAATGCAGCCATTCGTATGAGAGCTATCTCCCAATGGACCGTAAATAACATCGGTCACACTACAATCCTGAATTTATTCGGATCAATTGGTTTTTGATAATAAGTTCCAAGTCTCAATCCCACCGAAATCGACTTGGGAAGACGAAGAATTTTTGAGAGATGATTCAATTCATTTGTTGTACCCGTGGTGTGATGGATAGCATGTCCGCCTGTTAATCCAGAGGTTCGAGTTCGAATCCCAACAGAGGCAAAAATGTTTTTTCCACGGGGTCCTCCGTTAGTATTCGTTGCCATGAAAAGCGCTTTCTCGATTAGCCGTTCGGAACCGGCAAAAAATTGAAAATCCCTTCCATTCCCTCACAAGGCATGGTTGTGAGAAATGCGCTAGGCCCAGGGGCTCCTCGCTCTGTTGTGCCACCCTATTTATTTTAATTTTATTTATTTAATTCATTTCTATACAGATGGTTCAAAACCGAAGAAGGGGTAGGCTGTGGGGTGTACTCAAACCGACTTAAAGTAAGTCTCTCGTTCCGCCTTCCAAAACATTGTAGCGTGTTCCAAGCGGAAATTCTGGAGATCAAAGAGGTCATATCATGGCTAAAAGAACACGTGATATCCTCAACGAATATCCGAATATTTTCTCAGATAGTCAAGCAGCCCTCAAATCACTCGGCGATGTTTCTACGAACTCAGTAACCACCCTTAACTGTCGCTTATCTCCTAAGGAGATGGCTGAACAGTTCAATATTCACCTTATTTGGGTGCCGGGGCACAGAGATATCGTGGGTAACTGCAAAGCCGATGAACTCGCCAGAGAAGGAGCTGTTCTACCGATCTCAACCAACAGGTTGAATATTGGTATACCAATCGCTACATGTAAACTTATGCTAAAGCAAGAGGCAATGGATAGAACAAATCATAGGTGGAATAATATCACCACGTGCGTGACAACAAAACGGATATGGCCAGGACTAGATCCAAAACGCACAAGACATTTGTTATCCATTACCAGATTGCAAGTAAGCTCCGTAATCAATGTCATCACCGGACATTGTCTGATGGGAAGACACGCCATAAGACTTGGGGTTCCCACTAATGACTTCTGCAGAAGTTGCTTAGATGAGGAGGAGGAGGAGACAATCCCACACCTCATGTCCTGCACTCTCTTTTAAAAGAAAACGCCGAAAAGAAAAGCATCTAGGAAAATATTTTCTTGATGATCCAAGCGATCTGGCGAACACAGATCCCTGCAACTCCTTCGCTTTATTAAAAGCTGCAAATGGTTTTGTTAAGTGAGGTACTCCTTCGCATAAATTCTATGGTATCACAATGGACCTAATATTGGTCTAAGTGTGTCAGTTTGTTTTCCTGACAGCCATTTAAACTTAACCTAACCTACTCATGCCATACCTGATTAACTTATAGAAAAGACCATTTAACCAAACGGTATTGAAAGCCTTCTCTAAGTCAACCAGACATGCACCCGTACACTGCTTTTTAGCTTTGTTTTATTGAATATCAGATACTAGTTTTGACGCGGCATGTATGGTATCATGACCCGCTTTAAAACCGAACTGATTTTCTGGAATAATATTTGTGTCCTCAGCCCATGTGGACAGACCTCTATTTAGAACCTTCTCGAATACCTTGCTGATACTCGGAAGAAGACTTATTGACTGGAGATTTGCTGGATTGGAACCATCCTTCCTTTTCTTAAGGAGAGGATGGACCACTGCCGTCTTCCAACGCACTGGATAATATGCATTATTCAGCGCATTGTTGAACAACGTGGCGTATATGTCCACCGCTTCCGAAGGGAGGTTTCGCAGCACAACATTGGGTATGCCGTCGACTCCTGCTGACTTCTTTTTCTTTATTTTGTGAAAGAGGTCCACGAGGTCCATCTTAGAAACGAACAGGGTGTTATCCCCTTTTCGCTGGGCAAAGACTGCATTTGCAAGTCGGTCGTCTTTGAACCTAGCGAAACCAGGATTCTCGGATCGCCAATGCGAGATCTCGTCTCTAAGATAGAGGTGTCCAACGAAGGCGCTGTTCTCAAGGTCGTAATTAGGGCGAATGCATTCATTCACCTTATATACTTGCTCGAAAACAGCACCCACCGTCTCTACCTTCTCTTGAGCATCTTCCACTATAAAGTGGTCATCATTCAAAATGGCGTCATCTGGATCTATTCCTAGTGTCTGAAGTAAGTTCTTGTTCTCTGTCGTCCTTTGGAGTTTAATACTCTGAAGGTCATTTTGATCTTTTCTCCCAAGAATTTTTTTTATTTCCGGAAACATACTCGGGTTGTTGGAACAGATATCGTGGAGGAGCAGTTGATTGATTTAAGTTTTCCTCCAAGACTGAAATGGCACAACAACAACATTGAAGAATACAGATCCAATCTGGAAGCAAACATTTCAACAGATTGTCAATTTGCCCTAGATGAAATTGAAAATGCAATTAAGGCGTCATATCCTCCTCATAATGTTACTAAGGTTTTTAGACAAAAGGAAAAATGGTATGATGCGGAGTGTGAGCAGGCTCGCAAAAAATCCTTTGGGTGGTTAAAAGCCTTTAGAAAATATAGCGGTAAATACTTACAAAAGATGTGCATTGAAGCAAACTGTGTGTATAAAAGAATATGCAAAGACGAAAAAATTAGCTATTTGGAAAAAGAAGCTCTCAAGCTTACTAATTGCAGAGATTCTAAGGAATTTTGGAAAGGAGTGAACCTACTAAATGGCAGAAAAATACAAATAAGCGCAAAATTAAACTTGGATTTATTGCATGATTACTTTAAACAACTTCTCAACCCTGAAAACCTAGCACCGCCTATTAACTTCGCAAAGCCTAAATATCAGGACGAAATTTTGGATTGCCCTATAAGTCGTGAAGAAATGCGAAACATTCTGAATAAACTAAAAGACGGGAAAGCTGCAGGTGCGGATGGAATACCAACAGAATTCGTAAAATACGGTACGGAAATGTTAATAGACAAACTTATGACGGTTTATAATACTATTTTGAACACAGGTGAATCTCCAGTGCAGTTCAAAAAATGCATTGTTTTTCCTATACATAAGAAGGGTAATATAACAGATCCAAGCAATTATCGTGGAATCTCCTTTCTTAATGCATTTTATAAAGTGTTTACCACAATTTTAAATGAGCGGCTGACGAGTTGGATACAAAGCAGAAAGTTACTCGGAGAATTTCAAGCAGGATTTAGGAGGGGTTATTCGACCACGGACAATATTTTCATCTTACAAAGCATTGCCAGCAACTTGATCGACCAAAAGAAGAAATTGTACGCTTTTTTCGTCGATTTCAAAGCAGCCTTCGATACAGTGGATCGTAGAGCATTATTGTACAAACTCTACAACGTTGGAATGACAGAAAAATTTGGAAAAGTGCTCGAAAGCATGTACAATGGAAATCAATCAGCTATTTGGAACGGATCAGAAACTTCGGAATGGTTCGAGACACAAATGGGAGTTAAGCAGGGATGCAGTCTTAGCCCAAGCCTCTTTAATTTGTTCATAAATGACCTTGTAGACTTCCTTCCAGGTGGAATCGAAATTTCAGGCTTGAATATCAAAGCGCTTTTATTTGCTGACGATGTGGTAATGTTTTCTTACTCACCCTAAACATTGCAATTGATGATAAACCGCCTGCAATCATATTGCAACTATGGAATTTAAGGGTATACTTATCCAAATCTAAGGTGATGGTTATTCGAAAAGGGTCGGGTCGAACTCCGAGGAACGAAAAATGGTACTTCAATAGAGAGCCTATAGAAGTCGTAAAAACTTATAAATATCTTGGAGTTACTATTTCTAGCAGTCTAAGTATGGAACCTCACCTTAAAAATAAACTCGTCATAGCGAAAAGTGCAATTAACGCTACATGGAAAAAATGTTTTTCAAATAAATCAATATCGCATAGTGTTAAATACAAAGTTTTTGTTGCGGTTGCGGAATCAATATTGTTGTATGCTTCACAAGTGTGGGGAGGTTGAAAAATTACAAAGATACTTCATTAAAAAATGCTTTCGCCTACCCAAAAACAGCCCCAACTATATGATCAATATTGAGACAGGACTTTCACCTCTATTCATAAAATCCCTGAAATATCATGTAGAATACATTTTAAAGGTGCTTGATATGCCAGACGAAAGGCTACGCAAAATTTTAGCTTTAGATGCAATAAGGAAAAAGAACGTTTGGTATCCAAAGTTGTAAGAACTTGGGAGATACTGCCAAATCAACTTAAGATTTCTTGAAGAAAATGGAAAGTATTTGAAAGAAGATCTGTTAAATCTTGTGTTGAAGGTGGATGAACAACACAGAGCGGATTGCATGCACGAAGCTTCATCCTCCGTACATAGATCTATTTACAACCGTCTTAATTATAATCTTTGCGAACAGAACTACTTTAAAATCGAAAACAAACAAGACCTAATCTCAGCAATTTTAAAAATGCGAGGAGAGTTAATTGAATTGAACTATATTCCTCATCGAGATGATCTACCCATCTTCTGCAGCTTATGCAACTTAAGAGAACGGGAGGATGTCATTCATTTTATCGGTAAATGCCCAATTTTAAGCGAAATTAGAAGAGTTTTTCTCAACAGCAACTATAAATCGGAGGAAGATGTACTCACAATGCTCAACTGCGAAACTAATGTCACAGAATCATACAATTACTATCAAACTGCGATGTCATATCGGAATCAAATAATAAACGAAGCCTTTTAAATACAAAAAAGTAAAAAAAAAAAAATCTACTATAGTTATAGAAATTCTTATACTTGTTTTCCTATCAAACTAATATAATTATATATAATACATTACATATGAATTTATTTTAAAATGATGTCAATCGGGCAGACGGCTAGGCCACGCTCTAACGATTTTGTTAAAAATTAATGTCAAAAGATATACTATTCTGAAATAATAAATCGAATTATCTATCTATCTATCTATCTACTCGGGTTGTTGGACTGTACAGCCCGAATTTTGTTGTTCCAGAAAAGAGATATAGATATTCTGTAATTTTCTTTAATTAACTGTTGGAGATTTTTGATCTGTGACTTCAGAGTTCTATTCTCCAAATTGTGTCGGTCAGTAAACCTCCTGTGCAAGAGTTTGAGCCTCGAAAGGAGTCTACTTTTTTGTTTGTAGAGTGCGTCTGTTGTCGCGTTTTTGTACATTATCGTTAGTTCGTTTTGCCTATTTTTTATTTTTTTTTTATTAAATTATGTAGGGTGAAGGTGAAAATTACCTTTACATCGGCTTAAAAACACGTAGTGTATAGGTTTGTTCATTCGAAGCTGAGGTCATGTAAGAACCTAAGAATCTTCGAGGAAGAGGTGTTTCTGATATCAAGGGGACAGGGGAACCCTTTATTGAATATTTTTAGCCTGGATCTAGCTAAGGCAGATTCACATTAAATGTGTTCAGCTGTTTCTATGTCTTCAAGACAGAGACGACAGGTGTCATCTTGGCTGATGCCCATGTTCTTAAGATGATACTTGAGAGAGCAGTATCCAGTGAAGAAGTCCGTAAGTAACTTTGCGTCACGTTTGCTCATGTCAAGAATTTCTTTCATACGTTTGTGGGATAAGTCAATGAATAGTTTTGACTGACGATGGCCATTTGAGTTGTTCCAGGTGCTGATCATGTTCTGTCGTTCCCAGGTAGCTAATTCGTTTTTAAGGCTACTGATTGGGAGACCACAGTAGGGTTCAGGGCCTTTGAATTGGGACTGAGTGCCAAGTCTAGCAAGTCGGTCAGCCTCTTCGTTACCCGCTACGCCTTCATGACCAGGCACCCATGAAAGAGTTATTTTATTGTGAGTAGCTAATTGAACTATACATGTCAGGCAGTTCCAAACTAGTTTGGATTCGATTTTTGTCGAGGACAGAGCCTTTAGTGCTGCCTGACTGTCAGAGCAGATTAGGATACTTGATCCAGTGACGCCAGACTTTGGAAGCATCTTTTCCCACAGTGTTGGGTGAAAAATCCCTTTTTTCCCACACTGTTTGTATAAATATCCCGAAATTATCCCTCGAAGTAATAAATTATAAGAAAACACCCATTTCACAAACAATTTTCTTTTTAGTTTATTAGTAGTTATAGCATTTATAATTTAAGCAAAATGAAACAGGATTTTATATTCGAATATTAAGATACATACATATGTATTTATCATGTTTTATTTAGTAGGAAAACATTGACGTAAATGAAGAAGCCTAGGTGCAGTCTGCAAATAAAATTAGTCAGAAAACATATTGTAATGTGCACCCAACATTTCATGCTAATTTCCTAATTGAAAACGTTAAACCGAAAACACAAGTGCTGGCAACGCTATAATGGAGTGCTATAATGGAAGACCTTGTTTGTCAGTGAGTGTGTGTGTGTACCGGGAGGGGAACTTGTCTAGACATCATGGTTCATAGAAAAACTACTAGAAATCTCTCGATGTTTCACACCTCTATATAAAGAGGGAGCTGACGCAACCAGAAGTCAGTTTTGATTATAGAGTGATAAAGTGAAGAGTAAATTGTCTACAAGTGATAGTCCAAAAGTCGAGTTGAGATCGAATTAAGTAGATAGATAGATAGATAGATAATTGATTTTTATTGATTTACGATTCAATTAACAGTTATTTCATAATTAGATATACAAAAATCATATAAGCATGGCATTTGCCGTCTGCCAGATTGACAACTAAGTAAATTAAATAACTGTAATACAATACCACATATAAATTTGATTTCCAACAAAAAAGCAAATAATATGTATCACAATTCAGAAGTCTTCGTTGAATATTCTAGATCTGTATTTTAACGCAATTTTGCAATAATTATAAAGTTTGGAAACATCCATCTCATTCAGCAAACTAATAACTTGATCCTCTGTTAGAAAATCACTCCCCAGGATACTTCTCCTAGTTCCCCTGAGAGTTGGACACCTTCCGACGAAATGAATAACGTTCTCCCTCTCCGCTAAATTGCAAATAGTACACTCTATTGGTAGATCAGGCCTATGCGGTATGAAGTTTAAGTTGAGTAATTCGCTTCTTAACTTGACCATAGTTGCAATAACGTTTACATTGTTCTTATCATGGAAGTAATTTCTTTCTGCGAGATTATGGTTAAGCCTACTGTAGGTTGTTCTGAACAAGGACCCGGCTGCTTCGGCTGCATATTCTGTTCTGCTCTTCTCATCTACTGCTGCTATAATCTTGTACATAAGAGTTTTACTGTGAGTTGCATCTGTCGTATTTAGATTAAAATTTAAATTGCATTCTTCTGCGAGACGTGACCACTCACCGTACCAGTTATTATGGCTTTGTACCGCTTTAATTGCTATTTTTCTAACAAGCCGAAATTCAGGCATTCTGAAAACGTGCAGGAGATAATCAGCTTGCATCTTCAAGGTTTTAATGAATAGAGGAGCAAGTCCGGTTTCCAGCATAATAACGTAGTGTGGCGTGTTTATTGGCAGACGAAATAATCTCTTCACATAGTGAGTTAAGAGCTTCTCTACATTGTGAAACTTATTACACCCCATGCTTGAGCGCCATACAGAAGTATACTTTCCGCAACTGCCTCAAATATCTTATGTTTACTGCTGTGAGCTATATTTACATTCATAAAGCATCTTTTCCAAGATATATTAATCGCCGTTTTAGCCTTTTGAAGTTTCTCCTTGAAATGTGCCTCCAAGCTCAGGTTTTTTGACAGAATTACGCCTAAGTACTTGTATTCACTGACACATTCTATATCTTCTCCGTTGTAATTCCATTTTTCATTCGATGCATTGCGTCCACCGCCTTTTTTAAATATCATCACCTTAGATTTTTGAGTATTGACTGTTAAGTTCCAAAGACAGCAGTAATGGTATATTCTGTTAATCATAAGTTGTAATGTTTCTGGCGAATACGCAAAGATGACAATATCATCTGCAAACATGAGAGCCTTAATACGCTCTCCTGCAAAGTCAACACCACCTGGAAGGTAATCGACGAGGTCATCTATAAAGAGTGAAAACAAGGTGGGACTCAATGTGCAACCCTGCCTAACTCCCGATGTAGTATTGAACCAGTCTGAAAGCTCAGCACCGTTCCATACTGCAGCCCTTGTTCCTTTGTACAGCTTTTCCAGAACACGTCCAAATTTCAGCGACATTCCCAGACCATATAACTTGTAGAATAAAGCACCTCGATTAATTGAGTCAAACGCTGCTTTAAAATCTATGAAGAATACATACAATTTTCTTTGCTGCATACAGAAGTGTTCTGCAAGATTTCTAAGCATGAAAATGTTATCAATTGTAGAATAACCTGATCGAAAACCAGCTTGAAACTCTTTTAAAAGGTTCTGTGTTGTAATCCACGTTAGGAGTCGTTTCTGCAACATCGTTGTGAATATCTTGTACGTTGCATTTAGAAAGGAAATTCCTCGATAGTTAGTTGCATCTAACAAAGATCCTTTTTTATGTATCGGGCATACAATAGCATCTCGAAATTCAGCTACCGAGAGATCCTCTTCGATTATTTTGTTAAAAAGCGTAACAAGACATTCATTTAGCATAACGGTACCGTATTTATAAAACTCCGCGGGAATACCATCCGCACCTGCTGCTTTTCCATCTTTAAGGGATCCTAGCACTATTTCAAGTTCTTGTAGAGTAAATTTATTATCCAGTATTTCGTTGTTGAATCCAGGTATCGCATAATGCCAGTTTGTTGTTATGGTGACAGGATTCAGTAATTCATTAAAATGGGCGGATATACTGTTAGCGCATAGTTTCTTGGGCACCCCGAAATGCTTGCCATTTAATTCCAAAGCAAGTTTCCAAAAATCTGTAGCAGTTTTGCATGATGACAGTCTGGATGCTTGCATTTCTTCATAATTCTTCTTTTTGGTCTTACATAACTCCTTATAGTGCGAATTGGCCTCGATATAGTTTCTTCGAAATAGATCATGGGTAGATCTACGCAAAATTCTTAACCATGCAAAAGATACCTTGCGAGCTTTATGACATTCATCATCAAACCAAGGTTCCTTTGCAACTTTTCTTCTTTTTGCACTGAAATGTTGATCTGCTCCAACATAGAAAAGTCTACATTTTGTAGAGTTTGAAGATTTACGTCGAGTCGTTGTTTGTATGTCTGGGCGTTTGCAGTATTCCATTTGAGTCTAGGAAGCAATCGCGTGTTAAGATTTTCTTCATTCGGTTGTACAAGTCGTTGGAATGTCACTACCACCGGGAGATGGTCTGAATAAGGGAATCCTTTGACCTCAAAATCTGTCACAAAAGGCTCCCAATCTTCACCTAAGATTGCATAATCAATCACTGATGATCCTTGTCTGCCAACAAATGTAAGATTTCCCGAACAATCGCTCAAACTGGTTCCATTTTGTATTCTAAGACCATAAGTGTCACATAGTTCCATCAATCGCTTTCCTCTGGCATTACAAATAGTATCCTTTGATTGTCTGCAACATCCTTTAACTTCGTTCATCACTCCTTTCTCAAGACCAATTCTCGCGTTCAAATCCCCAATCCACAAAACGTTTGAAGATCCCACACTGTTTATTATCTCCGTTATTCTTTCGAAGTCGTTCTCCCAATTATTGCAATTTACGTATGATGGTAGTATCCAAAGACGTTTATTATTGATTTCCAAGTGTAGGAACGTTATATCGTTGTGAATCCGAAACTCACATTTTAAATCCTTCAGCTTTTGTTTGAGCCCAAAGTAGCATCCTCCGCTTGCTCTGCCTCGCGTACTACTCCTGACTGCTGGGATCCATTTAAACTTATAGTCTATCAATTTATTTTCAATACTTGCAAAGTTTATTTCAGTTACAAACGTTTCATATAAAAATATTAAATCAAAGCTGTTTACAAATTTAAAAAACTCACTAAATAATGATTTGTTACTCAACCCTGTTACATTATATGACAAAATCTTAAAATATTCATTTTTCTTATTTAAAACATTTATTGCTACGTTACTCATAGTTTGGCAGACGGCTTTAGTACTAAATACAACCATTTATACTCCTACCGACACCTCTGGGCCCTGGCAGGTTTGCTGCAATACCGACACTGTTGACTTGTTGATCATTCTCCGTCAATTGTAAGCTGTCATTGTCGTATGTCATAATTTTGTTGTATAATCGCATTCCATCCTCGTCTTTGGACTTCAATATTTTGTTCTGGTCCAAAAAAAATGTTTTATTTTCGATGAAAAGATTTTGTCCATGTATAAGAACTTTGGTGTTTCTGTTCTTGGCAATTATACTCGATTTTATCTGCAGAAGGTGTCTTCGTTTTTCCCGCGCTGCTCTGGTATAATCGCGGTGCATAGTTATTCCGGTGTCACGCAATTTGTTGGCAGCCCTCATCAAACGATTTACGTCATCGCTTTGCTGCAGTTCTACAATAACATTTGCTACTTGATTGTTTCTAGAGCGAATCACTTTTGTTCTTGTAATTTTTTCCGGGTTATTTTGTTGTAAGAGATCCAAACAAACATTTCTTGCTTTCTCGACTACATGCTGATCATCCTCCAGCGTTGGAAAATGCAGTACAACATTTTTCTCGTTGGATTTTTTTTCAAGAAAATCAATCTGACGTTCGAGAACCTGACATTTATTCTCAACTTGCTGAAGTTTAGATTGAAGCATTTCATTGCTACGCTCTAGGCCCTCCATTTTCTTTCCGACTTCAACCAAGTCAGATTTTGTCGCCAAGTTTTTGAGACGATCGTCAAGTAATGCTGCAAGTGAAGTGTTTTTAGATCCACCACTTGCATATTACCGATTTGGGAAGCGCTTGGAGAACTGCTTTCTTGAGAACGTGAATGCAAATCTGGTGAAAATTCAGAACACGGTCGTTTTTGCGATTGTGTGAGATCTGAGCCTCTATTGTTATTAAACGGCTTATTGTTATTGTGCTTATAGCTCTTATTTGGCGGTGTCCTTTGTAGGTTACTCATTTTTTATGCAATTTATTCTACAATGCACTACTTTAGCTCACCTTCGAATAAAAGATTTTCAAGTCAACGATGATTTTCTGATATTTAAATCACTTTAAAAAAAAGGGAAACTTTTCTAACAATCTTAATTTATTACAAAATTTATGGAGCTTAAATTCACTATCAACTACACTTAGCTAGCCAGCGTTGCCAACCCCAATAATTAATCGAATAAGTATAAATACTGAATAAAAGTGGTTGAAATAAATTGAAAAGTGAAGTTTTATTTTTCGAACTAAGCGCACGTAACATTGGTGTCAGAAGTGTAAATAAAACTTATTTGATAAAAAAAAAGACTAGTACAGTGTAAAAAAAAAAAAAAAAAGTTAAGTTAAATACAGTGAAAATGGGTAAGTTGTTAGAAGAGCTCAACTGTATTGAGCTTAAAAGTGAGTTAGGTAAGCGAAATCTTTCTAGAGCGGGATCGAAAAATGAGCTCGTCCTGCGCTTGCGCAACTATTTGGAACAGCAAGGGGAAGACGTAAACACTTTTGTTTTTGAAACAGAAGTAGAGGAAGAGGAAGTAAGTGAAAGTGTGGATTTTTCTAGTATGATGAAGCTTTTATTAGAACAAAAGACGGAACAACAGAAGGTTCTCGAATGACTCGAAGGACAACAAAAGAAGCTGGAAGAGCAACGAAACGAGCAAAAGAAGGAACAACAGAATATTCTCGAAAGACTTGAGGCGCAACAGAATGTTTTGGAAGGTCAGAAAAACATTCTAGAAGGTAAATTGGGTAACATTGAGAAAAATGTATGTGCCCTAGACGAACGCGTTGAAGGTGTGGAGAAACAGCTTTCTGTTGTAGAGAATCGTTTCGAAATCGTAGAAACCCGATGTGATAAACAGTTCTCTGTTCTGACCAAGGAATTGGACCAGATCCGGAAAATCAAAATTCGAGAATCTGCTGGGGAGTTTGCAAAGAAAAAGGAGATGAAACCCCCAACATTTGATGGACAGTCTTCTTGGCAAGTCTACAAGAGACAATTTGAGGCAGCCGCGACAACAAATGGCTGGGATGACGAAGACAAGTACATTGCACTGACTCTTGCTCTTAGAGGACCAGCAGCTGACTTACTTCAAACAGTTCCAGCTGGTAAGAGCGGCAATTTCAGTTCTCTCGTGGCAGCTATAGATAAACGCTTTGGAGATAGCCACTTGAAAGAAGTCTTCCGAGTCCAACTCAATAACAGAGTCCAGAAAAGGTGTGAAAGTCTACAACAGCTCCAAGCAGACGTCGAAAGACTGGTTCACTTGGCATACCCGGATGCTGGAGAAGAAATCATCAACCAGCTTGCTGTTGAGTCCTTCGTTCGTGCCATTTCCGATATACATCTTCAGAGGTCTGTGCGAACTGCTAGAACACGTACTCTTTCTGAAACTTTAGCATTCGCATTGACAATTGAAGCAGCAGAACAGGCTTCTCAGGGAGTACATCGACTAAGAGAGGCCATAGTCGAGGAATGCTCGTGCCAAAGAGCTGAAATACAAAAGAACCGGAGCGGACTAGCAAGATGTTGGAACTGCAACAATACCGGGCACTTACAGCGTGCCGACTACCACCAAACAAAGCCGGTTGTCAACATTGTGGAAGCAAGAGATCCAACCCAGAGCAAGGTAACAACAACACCAGCTTTGCCTATCAGCCCGTTTCCCATAAGGGAAACGAGTAAGAACCAACTTCGAGGGGCAGAGGCTGGTTTCTTGTATCGATGGCCCCAGAACCACCATCCAGGTCTCTCAGACCAAACGAGACAACAAAAGTCTGACTGTAGAGACTACTATTAACGGGAACAAACATGTGGCTACCATCGACACCGGTGCCATAGCCTCCATAGTACGTCGAGACCTGGTAAAGACGACGTGGCTTCATAAAACCAATAGCTATCGTCTAAGAACCGCAACGGGAGAAGCAACAAGAGTATATGGAGAAGTGTGTCTTAAGATCCGACTGGCCGATCTAGTGTTTACTCATCAATTCCTGGTGGCAGATATATGTGACGAGTGCATCATTGGAATCGACCTTATGAAACAGCACGGAGTTATTTTGGAAATCGGTAATCAGGTTTTGAAGTACCAAAATATGGAACTTCCAATGACCTATTCGAACGAAAGTACGTCGACACTGAGAACTGTCATCAGGGAAGATCTGATTCTGCCTCCTTCTTCTGAAGTGTTCGTTTGGACGAAACTGGAGGGTGAGTTTGGAAGCCTTCGATACCTCATGGTGGAACCAGACCCAGAGTGTTCCTCCCAAAGCGTCATCATTGGGAAAACACTGGTAGCACCGAAGAATAAAATGGTCCCCGTACGATTACTAAACACCAGACCGTACGATGCAAGGTTGAAGAAAGGAGAAGTCGTTGGACGTTGCGAATCGGTTGCAGCAATTACGAAGATCACAGACGAAGCCCCGAGAAAAACTATAACTCCGGAGGAGCTCAAAACCATCAGAGCTAAAATACTGAATTCATCCAACCTTGATCACCAACAAACAAGGATGGCTGAAAATCTCCTACAAGAGTACACTGACATCTTCGCATCGCAAAAGGGACAATATGGTAGGACACAGTTGGTGGAGCATCGCATCAACACAGGAGATGCAAGACCGATTCGTCAACCCGCAAGACGCCTTCCACTGGCCAAACAAGGTGAGGTTGAAGAAATGATAACAGCAATGAAAAAGGACGAGCTTATCGAAAATTCCAAAAGTCCTTGGGCTTCACTAGTGGTGCTAGTGAAAAAGAAAGACGGAAGCACTCGTTTTTGTGTGGACTACCGAAGGCTGAACGATGTGACTAAGAAGGACAGCTATCCCCTGCCGAGGATCAGTGATACCCTGGATGCCATGGAGGGAGCCCAGTGGTTTTCGACGCTGGACTTGAAGAGTGGATATTGGCAAGTTGACATCCACCCAGATGATCGGGAAAAGACGGCGTTTTCTACAGGTAATGGGCTCTGGCAGTTTAAAGTTATGCCGTTTGGGCTATGCAACGCTCCGGCAACATTCGAGCGTTTGATGGAGTGCGTTCTTCAAGGACTGACGTGGAAAGCTTGCCTAGTCTACTTGGACGATGTGATTGTTGACGGGAAGACATTTGACCAACATTGCAAGAACCTAAAAGCCGTGTTTAAGAGACTTCGAGAGGCTAACCTTAAACTGAATCCGGAAAAATGTGCACTTTTCAAAACCGAAGTTAAGTATTTGGGACACATCATCTCTTCCCAAGGAGTGAAAACCGATCCTGAAAAAGTTGACTCCGTCAAAAATTGGCCAACACCACAGGACAAACATCAACTCCGAAGCTTTCTTGGCCTTGCCACATATTACCGACGTTTTGTTAAGAACTTTGCTGGAGTTGAAAAGAGTTTGCATCAGCTCACCGAAAAAGGGAAGCAGTTTAAATGGTCAGGTGAGTGTGAGAAATCTTTTCAGGAACTCAAATACCGCCTCTGTAACGCTCCAGTGCTTGCACATCCAACACCTGGCAAAACATTCATCATCGACGCAGATGCAAGCAACGTTGGAATCGGGGCGGTACTATCCCAAGTGCATGATGGCGATTAGAAAGTGGTTGCATATTACAGCAAGGTCCTCTCGAAGCCCGAAAGAAACTACTGTGTGACCAGAAGGGAACTGCTAGCTCTTATCTTGGCAACAAAGCACTTCCATAAGTACATCTATGGACAGAAATTCCTTCTGCGGACAGACCATGGTGTTCTGAACTGGCTGTTGAACTTCAAAAATCCAGAAGGTCAAGTCGCAAGGTGGATAGAAAAACTGCAGACTTATGATTACCAGATTCAACACCGCAGAGGAAAGTTGCACTCAAACGCCGACGCATTATCCCGAAGACCTTGCAAAGTGGATTGCAAGCATTGTAGGCGGCAGGAAGAAAAAGAAAATATTACCGCTCAGCGACTAAGAGCTGACCCAATATGCGGATGGAGCAATGAGGAAGTGAGGACTGCTCAACAGGAGGATCCAGATATCGAACCCATTCTCGCATGGAAAGAAAATGAAGAGAAACCTGAATGGGGAGACATTTCTGACGGGAGTCCAGTTCTCAAAGCTTATTGGGCACAGTGGGATTCACTATATGTGCAAGAAGGTGTCCTCAGGCGAAGATGGGAATCCGCTGACGGTAAGTCATATGTGATGCAGCTGATCGTACCGCAATCGAAAGTCAGTGAAGTTCTTCGGGAGATGCACGACGGACCTTCTGGAGGCCACCTGGGAGTAAACAAAACTCTGGAGAAGGTGCGACATCGGTACTACTGGTTACATGCTAGAGATGACGTGGAGAAGTGGTGCCGAACATGTGACAAGTGTGCTGCAACCAAAGGACCGGGTAGGAAGATTCAAGGTAAAATGCATCAGTACAACGTTGGATCGCCTTTTGAGAGGATTGCAGTAGATGTGGCTGGGCCTTTTCCAGAGACCAACGCTGGAAACAAGTACATTCTGGTTGTAATGGACTACTTTAGCAAGTGGCCTGAAGCGTATGCCATCCCAAATCAAGAGGCCAAAACAGTGGTCGACCAGATTGTGTTTAACTGGGTGAGTAGGTTTGGGGTGCCTATGGAACTCCATTCCGACCAAGGGAGGAACTTTGAGTCAAACATCTTCCAAGGAGTGTGTGGACTACTTGGCATTAAGAAGACTAGAACCACACCGCTTCATCCACAGTCTGATGGGATGGTTGAAAGATTCAACCGGACCTTGAAAGAACACCTCACCAAGGTCGTAGGCGACTACCAAAGAGACTGGGATAGGCACGTACCGCTATTCCTGATGGCCTATAGAAGTGCAGTACATAGCTCGACAGGACAAACACCATCTGACATCCTGTTCGGGAAAACCATGTGGCTGCCCAGCGAACTTAAATTTGGATGCCCCACAGAGGAGCCACAGGACACGAACGAGTACGTGGATGACCCCAAGGAGAGACTCGCTGACATCCATAAAAGAACAAGGGAACGGATGAAAACCTACAGCGACCGGATGAAGACACGGTACGACACTAAAGCGACAACGGCAGGATTCCAAGCAGGAGATCGTGTGTGGCTTTATAATCCTCATGGTCAAAAGGGATTGTCACCGAAACTTCAGCAGAACTGGGAAGGTCCTTATACTGTTGTCACGAGGATAAACGACGTGGTCTACCGCATCCAAAGAGGACTAAGAGGCAAGTTAAAAGTAGTGCATTGTGACCGGCTGCATCGATATAGTGGCGAGGCTGCAAATGGAATTATTCGGGACGAACAATCTTAAGGAGGGGGCAGTGTAATGTGCACCCAACATTTCATGCAAATTTCCTAATTGAAAACGTTAAACCGAAAACACAAGTGCTGGCAACGCTATAATGGAGTGCTATAATGGAAGACGTTGTTTGTCAGTGAGTGTGTGTGTGTGCAGAAAAATACCGGGAGGGGAACTTGTCTAGACATCATGGTTCATAGAAAAACTACTAGAAATCTCTCGATGTTTCACACTCACACACCAGAAGTCAGTTTTATAGAGTGATAAAGTGAAGAGTAAATTGTCTACAAGTGATAGTCCAAAAGTCGAGTTGAGATCGAATTAAGTATAAATACTGAATAAAAGTGGTTGAAATAAATTGAAAAGTGAAGTTTAATTTTTCGAACTAAGCGCACGTTACAATATTTTCAAAGGTTTTGGATGTGCTGAATTCAAATAGTTAGGGAATCGCGCTACAACGCCAGGTTGCCAAAGAATAAGGCCTTGATTTCTTGACCTTATTCTAGCTATAGTCTCAGGAACCTAATGAGATAGAAAATTTGAATTGGAATTTGAACTCAGCACATCCAAAACCTTTGAAAATATGTTTTCTGACTCTAATTTCCTTTCGAGACTGCACCTATACTTCAAACTAATGCATGACCGAGTATTGCAACTTTTGAAGCCAAATATATTAAAAATTTGATGTAATAGAGCTATAGGCCAGATATGGATTCGGCGGATAGCAAATAATCGGAAAAGCAATGATTTGTTTTTGGGTTAACATATTTTTCATGTTAAAACAGAGGCTGAAAGATAACAAAAAGTGGATTTTTCGATCTTTAACGCTCAATATCTCAATAACGCGAGCTGTTAGGTAGATTCTAAGCTCATATTTAGATTCAGCGAAGCGGAAACCTTTAAAATAATATAGTTTGCTTCTGGAAACAATCAAAAAGTTCAATTTTGTAGACCAGTGAATCAATGAAAATAAGTTAAGGGTAAACCACAATGCAGTAAATATGTTCCAAACATTAAGGAAAAGCTTAAACTTAATACTATGATATGTTGAAACGGAAAATGCGGGACATTCGGTGTCCCACCGGGACATTTAAATTTGCGTCTGATACGTTAACGGGAAACCGGAACACCAGACAACGCTATCTCTATGGAGATATTCTTGTAATAGATAAGCTGCTTATAATGGTGACTCATATTTCCAGCAGTTTGAAAGTATGCATGTGTGACTTAAGAACTACTTACCACACTTAAGTTAGTGTTTGGCAATGTGATTTTGAAATCCAACACCGCTCATCTACACAATGCAATCGAACAGGTATAAATTGATTGAAATTGCGAAATCTAGATTGAGAGCGTTCAGATATTTAGAATAGTTTGTTTGATCACAATAGAATAAAACTTATTATATTTCTGAATATGTAGAATTAGGAAAGCAAGAAAAGATTTGAGTTTATCGTAAAATCCCATTTGCCTTCATTATGAAGTTCGAAAAATCCCTTTTCCCTTTAAGCTTATTTTAGACTAGAAATTCCCACAAAAGGGGAAAAATCCCTCGATCTGGCGTCACTGACTTGATCTTCGGAGGTTTCTTCTAATGCATTCCCAAATACAGAATTCTATAGCCATTACCTCTGCCTGAAAGATAGTAGTTGTGTTACCAAGGGATGTAGATGATTTAAAGTTGGGACCGTAAATCCCTGTACCTACACCGTTGTTTGTTTTTGAACCGTCAGTATACCAGATGTATTGGAAGTTATTTGTAAGAATTACAGGGTTCTTCCATGCTGAGCGGTTTGGAAAGATTACTTCAAAGGGGTGGTGTAACACTATGCGTTTAGGCATAAAGTCCGAGGAGTGGGCTGCAGGCGATTTCAGTATTGGGAGCACCTGCAGAATACTCATATGTCCTTGTAAGTTTTCCTTTCTCGAGTAGTTAGTGAGATGAAGCTTTAGTCCGCTTAGTGCAGCAGTCTTCTTTACTCTTTGATTGTATTGTATTGTATTGTATTTATTTAAAATTATTCATAGTACATATAAGATATAAATATTACATCTTTTAAGTAGTACATGCTTTAGATATGTTGCAGAGCAATAATTAAAATTTACATTAATATATGTTAAGTAAAAAAAATAGATTTATATAATAAAAATGAAAGAGAAAAAAAACATATATGAAAAAAATCTTAGTAAAAGAAAAGACGAAGATAAGATTAAAAGTTTGCAGCGAAATATTGAAATGCTCTTTTTTCGAAAGTTCTCGTGTTGATTGTATATTTAATTGTAAAGGGTAGCTGGTTCCAGAGTTGAATTGCATGGATAAAAAACTGCCTCGAAGTTACTAAAAATCTATGATGGGGTAGAATTATTTGTAAAGTGCGGCTACTACGAGAAAAGTTAATTAAATCGAACAGATACTTTGGCTCTTCTGACTGAATAATTCTATGCAATAATAACAGTGTGCGATACTTTAATAAAGCTGTTAAGGAACAGTCTGTAATTTTTTTGGTGAAACCGGAGATATGATCGTATCTTCTCAACCCAAAAATATACCTTGCGCAGCTGTTGTATGCTACATTTAGTTTTCTATTGGATTCAACTTTCATATTTGAAAAAAGTTCGCAGCTGTATAGAAAGATAGGCATGATAAAGGATTTCACTAATTGAAGTTTAACGCTTGATGGTAAATATTTAGACGTAGGACTTAAACCACGAAGTGCACCATAAATTTTCGAAACAATATTGTTGATATGCACATCCCAATCCAAGTTATTTGTGAAGTAAACTCCAAGGTTCTTTATTTTACGTACTCAATTGGAATCTCATTGAGAAATAGAAATGGAAATTGTTCGTTACATTTACTTCTTGTTAAAGCCATTGCTTTTGTTTTCATAGGATTTAGGTTTAGCTTATTTTCAACCGTCCATGTGTGGATCTTATTTAATTCCTGATTCATAATCTCAGCGTTCTCAGATATAAGGGACTTTTGAAACATTCTATAAATTTGGATATTATCTGCATATATATGATATTCAATGCCTGAAAAGCGTTTACTAATATCATTTATGAAGCAAGAGAAGAGAAGTGGTCCAAGCACTGATCCTTGCGGGACCCCTAAACACACCCTAAGAAGAGATGAACACTTGTTTTGCCAGAACACATACTGCAATCTATTTGAAAGGTATGATTTTATTAAATTACACAATGAGCTGTCAAAAGAAAATTTGTGTTGGAGTTTATTCAACAGAATATCATGATTAACACTGTTCACGATGATAGGTTGATCATTACAGCCATCTCGTTTGCGGGAGCGAAAAATCGATCGTGGGATCGGAGGTTGGCACTTAATTTTGTCACACAAGTGCATGAATATCGATTTAACGTCCTCACTGGGCAATTGTGGAACACCGAAGAGAACAGCATCTGAAGCAAGGTCTTTTCTCTCAAGTTCGTCGCATCGTTTACTGAGGTTTGCAATATGATCTTTGTTTTTGTTTAGGTTGTGGGTGGCATTGGTTATTTCTTTTTTATGTTGTTCCATTGTTTCTACGCGCTTCTCCAAGTCATTGAGTGACTTGTTGCACTTATTCATTTGAGTGTTAAAGTGCCGTTCTACATTTGAAATATGGTTCATGAGATCAGAGCGTAATTTACTGAGCTCTGTTGTGAAACGATTGATAATTTCATCGCTAAAAGATTTAAATTGTCTTTCCAAATCATTAGCAGCGAGGAAGTTGTTGATACCTTGAGCTGTTTGTACGTTATTGGCTTGCGTAGGTGTTGAGACTGGGGAAGCAAGTGTTCCACTTTTGACTGAGATTATGCCCCTCGGTCCCGTAGCTGCAGTAGATTCAGTCGATACGTTTCCAGTTCTCTTGGCAACTGATCGAGTCACTTTAGACTCAAGAGAAGCTGAACTCATGTTACAACAGTTCTTATGGTCACAGAGCGCAAGTGCGAAAAGAAATAAAAAAAAAAACACAAAGAACAAACCAAATGAAAAGTTCACTCAGAAAAGCAAATTGTTAAATTGCAATATTTTTTACTTAATTAGACAGTAATTGTGTGTAGAATAATTGCACTGTTTTTGGTATAGAAAGGTTCAATGAGGGTGTTATACACTTTTTCAATTTGTCTTTTTATTGGTTAATTCGAAAGAAAACTTTAAATGGGTGATTAACCGGAGAATACAAGAAACACGTCTTATCACTCTGACATTCTCTTGATGTAGCGGAGGAAAATTTAATAAACTTTCTAACGCTAAAGTTGGGCAGGTGCGCATTGCACCTGTGATACCTACACAGATTAGTCTTTGTAATTTTTGCAAAGATTTGCGGGCATAGACTTGTTCTGCTTTTGCCACCAGATCAGCGAAGCATTGGTTATGATGGGTGTGATAATAGTGAGGTAAGTCCAGTAAATCATTTTTGGCCTAAGTCCCCACTTTTTACCAAAGAGTCTAGAACAGGCCCAGAAAGCATTTGTTGCTTTTGCTATGGTTTTGTCTAGATGTGGTTTCCAATTGAGTTTACTATCCAGGGCTACTCCTAGATATTTTTTCTCTTTGGAAAAATTAATTTGAACACTATTTAGGGATAGTGTTTGGAGATCGATTTTACGTCTCCTGGTGAATGGAATGATGACTGTTTTGGTGGGGTTGACCTTAAGCACTTCTTTATTGCACCAGTCATTAACTTTGTTCAGGGCACTTTGCATACGGTTTGTGACCTATGCTTCTTGATTGCCTTGAATAGAGATGACTAGGTCATCAGCGTAGCCTTGTGTATCAAGGCCCAGCTTATTGAGGTCATCCAAGAGCTGATCTATTACAATTGACCAGAGAAGGGGAGATAAAACACCCCCTTGGGGACAGCCTTTAACAGCATTAACTGTTATTGATGTTTGACCTAGTGTGGTGGAGATGATTCTGCCACTTAACATAGATTCAATCCATTTAATGGTTGGTGTGTCAATTCCTTTGACAGTTGCAGCGTTGAATTGACAAGTACGTAGTATTGTCAAAGGCGCCAGAAATATCAAGAAAAGAGCAGAGTATGATGTCTTTCTTAGCAAACGCATTCTCAATTTTGCTGACCAGCTGATGGAGAGCTGTAACAGTGGACTTACCAGTTTGGTAAGCGAATTGGTTAGCATTGAGAGGATTTGCTATTAAGGCCGAACTGCGAATGTGTAAATCAATCACTTTTTCCATGACCTTTAGAAAGAAGGATGTGAGACTGATTGGTCTGAAGGATTTTGGGTCTGAGTTTGATCTATTGCCAGCTTTTGGTATGAATACTACTCTCACCTTTCTCCAAGTTTGAGGGATGTAGCTTAATTCAAAACTGGATCTATAGATAAGTATAAGTGAGCAGATTATGGTATCAATTCCATACTGCAAGAGAGCAGGAAAGATACCATCTTCCCCGGGCGCCTTGAAAGGCTGTTGGGAGGATATTGCAAATTTGAAAAATTTTCTTGCTAGACTTCTTGTTGTGCTATTAGGTGTAGTGTAACTCACATTTGTGGTTAGAGATTGATCAGTGGTATGTATACAGTAAGGAAAATGAGTGGCCAAAAGTAGGCCCAGAGTTTCACTGTAACTTTGGGTAAATCTACCATCCGATTTTTTTAAGAGACCCATACCGTTGTTATGATCTTTAGCTAAGGCTTTTTGAACTCTAATTGAAGAAGGCAAGCTATCGACACTTTCACAGAAGTTTTTCCAGGTAAGTCGTTTTTGCCTTCTCATCATCGAGTTGTAAGTCGTTAGAGTTGATCGATATTCGCTCCACGAATTGGTTCGTTTAGTTTTGTTGAACAACTTTCGAAGCTTTCTTTTTAACTTCTCCAATTCACTGTTCCACCAGGGAACATCGCGATTTGAATTGGTCTGTCTAATGTGACAGCTGGACTCGTATGCGCTTGTGATTTTTGAGCTTAAGCTTGTTGCTTCCCTTTCAAGTTGATAAGGAGAGTCAATGTTTGGATAGGATGGTTCACATTCACAACGAAGTGTCTCTGTGTAGAGATTCCAGTCCGTGTGTCTTGGTACCCTATTGTTTTCTATATTGTTGTGATTCGGCCTTGACAGATCAAATCTGATGTGCCGGTGGTCTGAGAATGATATCTCTTTCGAGACATGCCAATTGAGAATGTTGTTGGCTATGGCAAAACTTGCCACTGTCATATCCAACACTTCTTTCCTAGTGGAGGTGACAAAAGTAGGTTCATTTCCCTTGTTTAGAATGTCTACGTTTGAATGCATGAGAAAATCTGAAAGGGACTCACTTCTTTTATCGATATATTTCGTTCGATTTATCGATATATATCGACGATATTTTTTTCACCGATATATCGATATATCGATATAAATATTTATGTATCGAAAAGGTATAAAAAACGATACTTTTTTCGGGTAATAGAAACTAACCTGCAAACATACCAAATTTATTGTAAAAAAAAACTTTTCTATACCTTTCACTATATTATCTTAGACAGGGAAATACCCATAAAATGTGTGCAACCATTCATTGACCACTTAGCAAATCATTTTGTGAGTTTTGATAATTTCACAGTGTACAGTAATAAACCAAAATATCGAACCCAAATAAAAAGGATTTGTAGCCTAAGTGGTCAATGAATAGGTACATGAATTTTATGGGTCTTTTCCTGTATAATGTAGCTAATATACCTTGCATACATTTCTCATAGTTGGAAAACTCTTTTCTATACCTGTCTCTGCTGTAAATCTCACAGTGCCCAACAACAGAAGTCGGCTCACAGCTGAACACATAAGTCAAAGAGTTTTTCTGCATTCTTTATTTCAAAAATATTGGTTTAATTAATAAAAATACAGAAAAAAAATTAATTCTTTATGTTTGTTTTTCTTACTACTTTTTTTTATTATTTTTTCTCATTTTTAAGGTCGCACATTTCATTATTTAAAATATATCGATATATCGATATATCGATATTTTTCTGATTCGATATATCGATACTTGATATTTTTTTTGATATATATCGATACGATATATATATCGATATATTTTTCCATTTCCAACATCCCTACTGGAGCATCCTAACACAATTTTTTTCAATGCATGTTAGTATTGGTTAAGGCAGGTATAACTGTCGAATAATAGCAAGCACGTGCCTCAAACCAAAATCATCCCCTTTGTTTTAAAAAGGAATTAGACACATAAAGAAGCAAATGCAATTATTAGCTTTAGCTTTATTCTTTCTATGATGTCTGCCATTGTTCTTTCTGAGATCACATACGCAATTTTATTAGTGTCATGGGGCTCATGGCGGAAGCAAAATCAAATAAACTACCGAAAATATTCTTTCAGCGATTGTAGGTATTTTTCCAAGTTATTTGTTATCTTTTTTACCTACCTTGAAACAACTTTTTTTCAATTTTCTGAGCATGTAAGCAACATTTCCGAAATATTTATACCTACTATCTGACAGCAACAATACTTGAGTAAGATTAAATACCAATAAAAAGAAATCAGCAAATGCAAGTTTATTTCAGGTTTTAAAAGTTTTTTATTTTCAACTCGCAAGAGATGCCAATTGAAATACTACACATTTACATAGGAAAAATGTAAAAAAAAGGAACAAAGACTTATTAAACATAATTTTATTGCAGCTGTGAACACTAATCCAAACAAAAACAATAATCTTACTTTATCCAATATATGCACAAATGTGCATTGATTTTACGGTCTATTGACTCTTTTGTTTTTCCTTGTCGTGTCATCGAAAAATAGCCAAAGGTTATTTATATCTATGTAGTCAGTGTAGTGACCTACTGAGTTTGGGTTGAACGATCCTTGAAGCCACTACACCTGCTAAATGATAAGAAGCATCGGCACCTTTTAAAAATGATTCCAATGGAATTTCCTACAAATTTGTGGATTTTACAAACATCTCCGTCTCAAAAATCATTGCTTTAACTCAAAAACTAAAAAAAAAAAAAACCTTTGAACAGAAATTGCATATAGAGCTCAAATCAGTACATGTGCTGTCCTTTGAGACCAAAGTTCAAGTTTGTAATAGGTCTTAGTTTTAAAATTTAACTTAAAACTAATGTAATTAAAAGATAACTCTAAAATTTAAATAATTATTTATAATTTATATTAAAATTAAGATCATAACAATATTTTTTTTAATTTTTTTTATACCTATGCTATTTAACACATTTCATATTTTACTTCCAGGAAAAAAGTTCAATTAGCGGCAAATTAACGACATTTTTTTTTCTGGAAAAAAGTACCTTTCGTTTTTTTTTTAATTTCTCTTAAACCAAGAAAAAGGAGGTGGTGCATAATTGGGCCCAGGGCGTACACCTATGAGACTAGTACCAAATGAAAGCTTACGTTCAGCCCAATCAGCTTGCCAAATATTTTTGAATTCGGTCTTGGTGATTTTGAGATAATTAGACTTGAAGTTGAGCGCCGGAAATGGGAAAAATCTGACATTTCTGCAAATAATTACGTATATCTCGAAAAGCATAGCACGTAGGACAATGATTTAGGTATCATATGAAAGATCATAAAAATATCTTTCATTTCATTTAAAATACAGTTTTCAAAATGCCTTATATTTCGAAAAAAAACAGACCTAAAATTTGTTTGAAAAGAAACATTTTCGTTGACGTTTGCCAGCCAATATCTCGAAAAAATCAGTGATGACCTATAATTTTCTTGCACCACTTTAATCCTTAATTGGTAAGCTTTAATTTGATATATAATTACGCTATCATACATAAAGCATATCACATACATTATACACAATTCCTAAAAAAAAATAAACAAAAAATATGTTCCACAGCAAATGCATTTTTTCATTTAATTTTTCGCAGTTCCTACTTTGTTTTTTACTAAACATAAAAACAAAATACATTTTAATGCTGCAAATGAGACAAAAATGACTAATCTTCGTTTAGATCTATCAAAATACCATCCAAAAAACAAATCTAAAAAAAACTGGTTGCTAGGTACCAAGCTTAAACATACAAGTCCGCGACCGTTAGGCTTAATTCATTGATAACTGATTGTTGGCTTGTGAGTAAATTATGTAGTGACACAAAAACAAGTAATTCACAATTTCGCGGTCTTCAGGTGTTGTACTCCATTAACGAGAGAAAAATTGAGAAAAATTGTAGCAGCGCTCCAGATTTAAGAAAAAAGTGTTTTGAATTAAAAAGTGTGAAAATGAGTAATGCTAATAACTGTGCAAGCCTGGAGTAAATGAAATTCCTGCAATTTTATTGAGAAATTGCTGTAGCTCAATCAGCAAACCTTTGCTAAAAATTTTTAATCTTTCACTACTAGAAGGTGTATTTTTGGATGATTGGAAGATGTCATTTCTAGTCCCTATATTTAAGTCTGGTTTTAAGAACAATGTTGAAAACTATAGAGGTATTTGTAAACTTTCATCTATTCCTAAACTCTTTGAAAGTATTATAAAATCTAAGATTGAGTTTCACATCAAGGAACATATAACAGAGTTTCAGCATGGTTTTGTCACTGGTCGCTCAACTACATCAAATCTGATGGATTTTACATCTTTTGCAATTAATTCTATTGAGAAAGGATTACAGGTTGACACGATTTACACGGACTTCAGTAAAGCCTTCGACTCTGTAAATCATTGGCTTCTTATAAAGAAGTTAGAACATTTTGGTTTTCATTCTTCTTTATTGAAGTGGATTTCATCTTTTTTACTTGGTAGATCTCTAAAAGTTTGCCTTGACAATACTTCCTCTCGGTTGATATACTGCACCTCTGGAGTTCCACAAGGAAGTCATCTTGTACCTACCCTTTTCATAATTTTTATTAATGATATTGTTCATCAGTTTAATCAATGTAACTTTTTGATGTATGCTGATGATCTCAAGCTTTTTCGTCATACTAACTTAAGATTGCTTAGCTGATGATATTCAAATCTATAAAAGCTGCTCTCTTGGCCTAATAGAAAACTGTGCTAATGACTTGAATGAAGATCTTAAAAGGATTTTGGAATGGTCGTCTAGTAATGGTCTCTCACTCAATCCAATAAAATGTAAATGCTTGGTTATCTCCAAAAAGAAATTAGATCTTTCTTACTTTCCCTCAATCATGCTGGGTTGCTCAGAAATTGAATTTGTAGATAGTTCTAAGAACTTGGGATTGGTGTTCAATAGAACACTCACATGGAACAATCATATAAATGAAGTTGTGGGTAAGACATATGGAGTTCTTCGAACTTTATGGGCCACTCATAAGTTTATGCCGCCGAAAACGAGATTAGTGCTGGCTAAAACTTTAGTTATTCCTGTTCTAACATATGGTTGTGAGTTGTTTTATAATTGTGATACTGTGTCCAAAAGAAAGCTACAGGTAGCATTCAATAGTACTCTTCGGTATATTTACAGTCTCAGAAGATTCAACCATATCTCACATTTGGAAAACAACTTATTAGACATGTCTTTTTTCAATTATATAAAGTTTCGCACCCTCCTTTTATTATTTTCTGTAATTAAAACACAGCAACCAACGTATCTTTACGACAAAATCCGGTTTTCGGCATCCAACAGAGCTGCTTGTTTAATTTTACCAAGTTTTACCTGCCTAACATCTGAAAGACAATTTTTTATTTCTGCTATTCGCGCAACTTGAGAGAGCTAAGTGACATGCATCGATTTAAGAGCGAGCTAAAGCTGTTCTTAACTAACCAGGGCAACTAATTTTGATTTGAACCCCTCCTCTTCTCCTCTTCTCATCTTCTCCCATACTCCTCCTCCCTTCAAGCAAATTCAAATTTTATATTTTTTACTGTTTTTCTAGAATCAATTCTGTGTACAAAGAATTATCAGAAATATTTTTCATTTCAATCTTACATAATTATTTTACTTACATTTTATTTTAATTTTCACTAGTTTTTGTTTTTAATATTATTTTTACTCTTTTTAAAATTATGCTATTCTTTTTTATGTTAATTTATTGATCCATTGTTATATAATGTAGTGCTAACTTTTCACAGACTTAAAAGTGTACTCTTATTGTGAATTGTAATACTCATCAAATAAATCTAATCTAAATCTAATCATGTAAACATTTGATGAAACGAAAAAAGGACACAATAAACAAAAAGGACACAACTAAGAAAAAGTCAACAAGGTCTGGTATTTTACTTGAATCCGATGGCCAGTATGTTGGTGATCTGGATGAATAAAACTCGCAATTGTATTTGAGGCATGCTTTGTAAAGCCTTCTGCCTTTTGTTGTTATAAGTCTGGATCCCCAATGGGTGTGCTTAGCATTAAAGTCACCGCCAACAAGGAAGTTATGTCCTAGTAGATTTAGCAGTTCTGTATAATCATCTTCAGTCGGGGAACGCCTCGGCGGGCAATATATTGACACCAACTTGAAGTCTTTCTTTTTCATACCAATACTAATTATTGTTACTTGCATATTCTCGTTTGTAAACATAACTTCTTCATGGTGTTTTAAGCTCTTTTTTATGAGGATAGCCGATCCGCCCCTAGCCTTATCAGCTGGATGAGGAGCGTGGTAGCAAATACAGTTTGATATTAAATCATCAAGAACCAGTCCACTTGAGAAATGAGTTTCGGACAACAGACAAATATCAATGTGTTCGATGTCTAAGAAGATTTTTATTTCTGATAAATGGTGACCGTTTGCAT
Source organism: Melanostoma mellinum (assembly GCA_914767635.1). NCBI lineage: Eukaryota > Metazoa > Arthropoda > Insecta > Diptera > Syrphidae > Melanostoma > Melanostoma mellinum. The sequence goes on from OU612060.1 coordinate 101,351,869, forward strand.
TCCATGTTCCAATTTTTAGTGTTCTGTCCATCATTGTTTTTTAAGAGCGACTTCTTCACTTAGCCGTTTGATGTTCAAATCCTGATTGTCAATTCTTTTAAGAATAAGTTCAAGAATTTCTTTAATGGAAGTTTCTTCATTCTTCCGCACGTTTTTAACAATCTGTGAATAGGATTTATTTTCATCGTTTTTGCTTTTAACAGCTTCCTTCGGAAGTTCTTTCTTACCTTTTAATTCAGCTTCAGGAGTTCTTTTTGTGTTTGCTGAAAAAGCAAAATCACATCCGGTGAAATAAAGCCTAGCAAATTTCACCGGATGTGATTTTGCTTTTGGATTTTTGAAATCTTTTAGCAACTGGACAGCCTCTGATTACCTTGACAGTTTACACATTTTGCTTTCTTTTCTTTGCTTGATGGACAGTTCTTAGTCGCATGTTTTACTTCACACTTAACACAAGCAAACTCGCGGTTGCAATATTTTTGGGTGTGGCCAAATGCTTGGCATCGTTTACATTGCGGAACAATTTTTGATTTTCGCAGTGGTTCAATTTTGACTTTTATGCCCAAGATTGATCGAATACTATAGACATTTTCAAGACTTTATTTGCTGTAGAAAAATAGCATGAATAAAGGCAGGGAGGGATCTCTTTATTATTATTGGTTCCCCAGCAGAGTTCTTAGTAGTCTCATTCTTAATAAGATTGACTGAATCAAGGGCTTGGAAGGAAACCTGCTTGAACAAGGTCTTCTACTAATTCTTTTGGAGAACATGAGGAATGTAGGCCTCTGGCTACTACTTTTATTGGTCTTGTCGATTTGTTTTCATGCGAGTGTCACTGGATTTTATGTTTGCTTATTTCCTCAGTGACCAGTCTATAGTCATTATCTTCCTCGACATTGACTTTCCAATTGTCTTTGTTATACGATGTATATTTGCAAGCTTTTTTAGTACATTTCTCAATAATTTTCTTAAGATCTCCAAAATTTGGGAATCCTGTGATCATATGTAATTGGTGGTGGTACAGATTTTCTCTTGCCTTTAGACAAAGACTTCGGTTTAGCATTGGCTAGCACATTATTTCTTATTTGCATTATTCTTTGTAGTACCCAAGTCTTTTTTATTTTCAGTTTTCGAGGTTTGTTGGTTCTTTGTATGCAATTCGGGGCTACCTTCCGCTTTTCGTTTTTTAGCAGTGCGCTTATTTCTTTTTCTTTCAGTTTCAAATAAAAGTTCTTCTTCGTCAGTTTGATACACAGTAACAGTATCTTGTTGACTTGTCTGAACCGTAGACTTGTGTTCCTTGTCAAACAGGAACAAGACTCTTCGAGTCTTTTTACTTGCTCCTGAAGACTTTGAACTAAGGTTTCAAGTTTCTTTCTTGCTGCTATTTCCTTTTGCCATTCATCATAGTAATCTTTTGATTTGGTTTGGCAGTTTTCTTTGATTTCTTTGAAACTCTGTTGTCCTGCAGTGTCGATCATTTCAGAGACATTGGTTTCTTTTTGGCTAATGACTTTTACGTCATTTGTCTAAGTTGGGGTTTTCGATGGTGTAACCCTTTGGGAGTAGTTTTTTGGTGGATTCTCCTGCTTTTTAGCATTAGATTTGTCAACTCCACTATGGAACCATCTATTTTGAGCTTCGTCAGTGCCTTTGTAATTGCAGAGTTGCTGACGTTATTGAAGGCTCCCTCTATGTCGAGGAAAGCGGCCAGAGTGAATTCTTTGTGATGAGTATTCTATAGTACGAACCAAGGTCTGTAAGCCCGTTTCTACAGATTTTTCCTTACAGTAGGCGTGTTGTGCTGTAGATAACTAATTTGGATCTATAGCTATACGCAGGTGGATATCAATCAGTCGTTCTAAAATTTTAAGAAGGAAAGATGATAGACTTATTGGTCGGAGATCTTTCGGGTTTACATGGGATGATTTCCCAGCCTTAGGTATAAACACAACCTTGACCTCTCTCCACTACGTGGGGATAAAGTTCAAGGTGGTACAGCCGATGAGAATTACTTCAAGGACAGGGATAATAATATCCTCGGCCTTTTGAAGTTCGGCTGGAAATTATTAGAAATTGTATTGTACTTATAATACACCATTGGCAACACAGTACCTTTTTCCCAGTATTATGTAAAGCTTTCTTTATTCTTGAATATTTCTTGTTACTTGAATTACGCATTGTAAGTTCAGTTGCTTAATAAAACCTTGTTAAACTGGATGTGTCCAACGTTTTTACTTTTTCTCTAACATAAGTTATGGGCCCAGTCTCACGTTTTAATTAACAAGTATAAAGTTTTTTTTTTTTTTTGATATAAAAATACTCGTGAGAAATATTGATTTGAATTAAATTTGCTAGTAAAAATTATAAGCTAATTCAACGTAAAATGAGTTCATCCTTGTATCAAATTGATAAACTTTCGAATGATAACTTCGATTGTTGGAAAATTCAGATGAGGTCAGTCCCACATTCTGGGCTTTGGTCACAAGTTTCGGGGAGCAGCCCTAAACCTGAGACGCAAGCTAACGGTGCGAATGCAGCTGAAATTTCTACCTGGGTAAAGAAGGATGAGAAGGCTCTTGCAACAATTTTGCTGTGCGTACAGTCAGCACAGTTGGATCACATCAAAAACTCGGCATCGGCGATGGAGGCATGGCATAAGCTAACGGACGTGCATCAGCCAAGTGGCCCCGCTAGAAAGGTAACACTTTTTAAAAACCTCTTGGCGTTAAAATTAGAAGAGGGTGGTTTGGTATCCGACCATTTAATTAAGTTGTTTGATACGGTCGATAAACTAATCGAAATTGATATTAAGCTTCAGGATGAGTTGCTCGCGATCATTCTACTATCTAGCCTGCCTAAAAGCTTTGAAAATTTTGTGGTTGCGATTGAATCGAGAGATTCGTTACCTCCTACCAGTGTGCTAAGAAGAAGGGAAGCGGAGACATGACAGTCATCAGCGTTTCTCATTTAACAGCAGCCAAAGGTTCATGATAAGAAACATAAGCGTCAAGTGAAAGGCAAATGCTACAATTGCAATAGAAGGGGACACCATGCATCATCATGTACAGCATCTGCATCATGCCATGCTTACAGCGTTTGCCATGCTTAATATGCACAGTTCTTCTGCTCTCAATAGAAACAGTTGGGTTTTTGATAGCGGATCAACTTGTCATATGTGCTGTAATGAAAGTTTTTTCACGTCGATTAGTTCACACATAGAGAAAATTCAGTTAGCGGCTGATTTTTCCATAGAATCAAAAGGAATTGGGACCGTTGTAATTGCTACAGATGATCGTACGGTTAGATTGAGAAATGTGCTTCTTGTTCCGCAATTGCAAACTAATTCTATTCTGATATGTAAAGCAGCTGAGAACAATCATTTTGTTCAGTTTTGTAACGACGGTGCAAACATTTATGATGAGGAAAATAATCTGGTTTTTCATGCAGAAAAATGTGATGATTTTTATTTGTTAAAAATGAAACATAATTCTTAAGTTTTTTGCATGAGTAAATTAGACAATAATTATTTGCTATGGCATGCACGTTTTGGCCATTTAAACTATGAAATCTTGCATGCTTTATATAAGCATGAAATGGTCAGAGGATTACAGTTGCCTAGTGCTCGACGAATGCACTGTGAAGTCTGGTACAAAGGGAAGTTATGTAGTTCAGCGTTCCCAAAACATAATGAGATAAGAAGTCAACGGATCCTGGAAATAGTTTACACAGGCATTTGTGGACCAATGAGGACCAATTCGCTGGTGGGAGCGAAATATTACACTTTGTTTATAGATGACTTCAGTAGAATGGTTTTTGTTTATTTTTTGAAAGCAAAGTCTGAAATTTTTGATGCTTTTAAAAGATTTAAAGCTGAAGTTGAACGTGAAACATCTCACAAAATTAAAATACTTAGAAGCGATAACGGGCGGGAGTATGTCAACTCCGAGTTCTCAAAGTATTTAGCCATAGAGGGAATTAAGAGACAGTTAAGTGTAGAGTACACTCCCCAACAAAACGGTATTGCTGAACGTGCAAACAAAACCATGATAGACAGGGCCAGGTGTCTTCTATTAAACAGTAAATTACCCGATTCTCTATGGGCAGAGGCAGTTAACACTGCTGTGTATCTCCGTAATCGTTCTCCAACGAAATTGCTTAACTCTAAGACTCCATATGAAACTTGGCATGGCATTAAACCAAATGTTGGACACCTTCGTGTTTTTGGATGTAAGGCATTTAAATTAGATAAAAACCGGGGTTAGTCTAAATTTCAAGCCAGAGGTGTAGAATGTTTTATGGTTGGCTATTCTAGTGAGTCCAAAGCATATAGGCTCTATGATCCGAAGACGAGGAATATATGTAAGAGTAGGGATGTAAAATTTGTAGAAAATTCCATAAACATTGGACAAAAGAAGAATAAAGATCTGGTTCTTTTGAATTTTGAAGACAATGAGTCAAACGAGGAGAAAATGTCTAAAAATATACAGAAATATATCAGTTTTTGCTCAGATGATAGTGAAGATTCTTATGAAACGGATTGCGGAGAAGATGATGAAGGTGAAGATGAATATGTTGCTGAAGTTGGAGTCAATGCTGCCGAGAATGAAGAGGATGCTGCAGAGGATGATAGCTTGGGTGTAAGCGATGATGTTGGTGAAGAGAATAATGATTATTGTGTAGAGAGCCCTAAAGAGGCAAGATTACTTAGGCCACGTTTAAAGGAAGTTAAATATAACTACTTCATGAATGATGTAAAATTGTGCGACAGTCCATAAACAGTAAAAGAAGCTCTAAATAGGTCTGATGCTCATAAATTGAAACAAGCTATGGAAAATGGACTCACATCTCTACAAAATAATAAGACATGGGATCTCGTCGATTTACCATCCAATCGTCATGCTATTAAATCAAAGTGGGTGTTTACAATAAAACAAGGAAAACCTATTAGACATAAGGCAAGACTTGTTGCAAAGGGTTGCAGCCAACGTTTCGGACTTGACTATACGGAAACATTCTCGCCTGTAGTAAGATACTCCACCATTCGTCTAATCTTAGCATTGGCCGTGGAATATGATCTCGAAGTTCATCATGTTGACGTTTCATCGGCGTATTTGTGAAGTTAAGGAGGAGATTTATATGGAGCAGCCCGAGAATTTTAAAGAATGTTCGAAAAGCAAACAAGTTTGCAGATTGAAGAAGGCTATTTACGGGCTGAAACAAGCCGGGCGCGAATGGAATAGTAAGTTGGATGAAGCACTGAAGTCTCTTGGGTTCAAACGTTGCTCTGCAGATACGTGTGTGTACACGAAGAACGAAAATGGATTCAAAAACATTATTGCAGCTTATGTTGACGATCTTATAATTGCATGTTCAAAGAAAAATCATATATTTAACATCAAACATGCAATTAGTTTAGCTTTTGATATCGTCGACAAAGGTCGTATTGATTTTTTCTTGAATATAGGCATTGAAAGAGATAAAATGACAGGAACTATAAGCTTTTCTCAAGAACAATATATACGGAATCTTTTAGCTAACCACAATATGATGTCTACAAGAAAATGCTGTACTCCGTTAAATCAAGGAGATGTCTTAAAGAAATGTGAAAATAGTTCGAACAGCAAAAAAGTTAATGCAAAACGATATCAGTCACTTATAGGGTCTTTAATATACCTACTTGGCAGTTTCGGCTAGGCCTGACATTCAACATGCAGTAAGCAAATTAGCTCAATTTAATATTGAACCTTGTCAAGAGCATTTAGCAGCAGCTAAGCATCTTTTAATATATCTTTTTAATACAATAAATAATAAACTATCATTTAGAAAAACTGGGGAAGCACTTCATGGGTTCGCAGATGCAGACTGGGCTAATTGTGTAAACGTCCGTAAATCATACACTGGGTATGTCTTCATGCTTGCTGGCCGTTAAAAATTCAGTTTTTTATTCAAGGTCAAAACATATTGACACCAAATATCATTATATTAGAGAAATTTATAACAAATCTTTAATAACTTTAAATTTTGTTCCATCTAATGATATGACTGCAGATGTTTTAACAAAAATTTTATTGAAATCAAAACAAGAATATTTATCTTTGAAACTTGGATAATCAAATTAAGATTAAATTTATATTACATAAAGGCACTGTTTTGAGAGGTAGTATTAGAAATTGAATTGTACTTATAATACAGCATTGGCAACACAGTACCTTTTTCCCAGTATTATGTTAAGCTTTCTTTATTCTTGAATATTTCTTGTTACTTGAATTACGCATTGTAAGTTCAGTTGCTTAATCAAACCTTGTTAAACTGGGGGAGCGTATCGGAATCCCGCTTTTTAAAATCCCGTTTTTTAAAATCCCGACAAAAAAAGTTTATAATCCCGTCTTCTTAAATACCGTTTTGTTAAAATCCCGTTCGTGACAATCCTGTTTAATCAAAATCCCGTCTATGAAAAGCCCGCCTCTTAAAATCCCGTTTAATCCCGCTTAGCCCGTTTTATATTTGGATAAGTATTATTCAATATTGTTCATTTAAACACTACATATCAATTCTCAAATGTTGAAAGTTTTGTTGTCTGAACATTTTTTTATTAATACCATTATACAGAGAAACTGGGACAGATCTTTGAATATATAACTGATAACTGTTTTTCTTGTTGCATTTTCTGCATAAAAACTACTGCGTAAGCAAGAGAACAATAAAATTTCTTGTTTTGTTTGAACATTTTTTTGTTATCAATGTCTATGCATTATACAAGCTATGCTATGCATTATTCAAGCTGGGACACATCTCTTTATCTCTTAAATAACTGAATATTTGCGTCGTATAGCTCACAATATTCAACTGTAATCATTTTTTTGATCTTTTTTGGAATTACATTTTTGTTATGTGTTCTTTTCTTTTAAAACAATAATAATGTTTGCAATAAAATTACCTAGACCAAATATTCTTCTTCTTTTTAATATTTAATCCCGCTTTTGTAATCATCACCAGGTGTTTCATTTTAAAAATCGCGCGATTTTTAAAATAAAACACCTGGTGATGATTACAAAAGCGGGCTTATAAAAACGGGATTTTAATAAACGGGATTTCAACAAACGGGATTTTAAAAACGGGGTTTTAAAAAAGCGGGATAATAACAAAACGGGCTTAAGAAAACGGGATTTTAAATGCGGGAAAATAAAAAGCAGGATTATAAAAAACGGGATATCGAACCCAACCCTTAAACTGGATGTGTTCCAACGTTTCTACTTTTTCTCTAACAGAACCATACCATCAGGTCCAGGGGATTTGAATTGGTCACAGCTGTTAATGGCCCAAACTAGTTTTTCCTTTGTAATCAGATCGGGGTTGTTAGTTACTATGCTGCCTGATTCTATGGAATCATAGTTACATAAGTTCTTAGAGCTGCCTGGAAAGTGAGTGTCCAGAAGCAGATTGAGCGTTTCTTCGCAGGATTCTGTTCAGCCGTCAGCTGTTTTCAGACTGCTAGGCATGGTCGGACTTTTTGAGAGGATTTTTCTTTATCTAGAAGCTTCTGAAGTATCTTCTATTTTTCCACAGAAGTTTCTCCAGGAAGTTCTTTTATTTTCCCTCAGTTGATATTTATAAGTTTTGAGGGATTCCTTGTAGGAGTCCCAGTCTATTAAAATTATAGATTGTTTAGCTCGGTTGAAAAGTTTTATACACTCCTTCCTGAGCGGTTCTAGCCCCGAGCTCCACCACAGTGGTTTCTGTTTTCCTCTTATTTTTATAAGAGGACAGGATTTCTGCAGTGAATGGTTAAAGGCAGTGGTAAGATCATTGACTTTTTTGTCTATATCATGTTTGTTTGAAGGGTTTTGTAAAAGTTCAGGTTTAATAAGCTTTTTCAAAGTTACCCGATATTTTTCCAAGTCAGTTTTCCGATAGTTTCGGAAGATTGGTTACTTAAGAGGTTCCTCATTAAGATTAAATTGAATGTATCTATGATCAGAAAAGGAGTGTTTAGTAGATACTTTCCAATTAGTAATTCTATGAAGAACCGAATCGGAGACAAGAGTGATATCTAAAACTTCTTGTCTGTTTCTGGTAATGAATGTTGGTTCATTGCCAGTATTACCTACTATGAGGCTAGTACTTAAAATAAAATCAAAAAGTGACTCACCCCTTTCATTTATGTCAGTACTTCCCCATACTGTGTGATGCGCATTGGCATCGCATCCAATGATGAGGTAGATCTTCTGCCGTTCTGCTTCAGCGACAATCCTTTTTAATAAGTCGCCTGGAGGAGGGAAGCAGATACCAGCCAGTAGGTGTTGTCACCGGTCTGCTATCTTATTGTGGTTACATCTAGATTGCTGTAATTAGGGAGTAAAAATACATAAGTGCTACTTCTTACCAATATGCAGGATCTGGGTTCACCTTTGTCCTTCATATACAACAGAGTATATCCATTAGCCCTTAGTCCATGAACGATGGATCTTATGATCCAAGGCTCTTGGATAAGGACAATATCTTCCCCTCTCTTGTTTAAGCGGAGAAGAAGGGAGGCCGAAGCCTGCTTGGAGTGTTGGAGGTTAATCAGTGTAAGCTGCACCATCTTGGGATTAACTAAGTAGACTAACCCCCACCACAGTCTGGTTGAGGTCGTCGTCTGTTTCGCTCTCAGAGTTTGACCTAAGAAGGTCATCCTCGCTGAGCGAAACTTCGTTAGCGGAGTCATCAGTCTCCAAGTCGGAGAATTTGATGACGTTTTGGGCATCCAAGTTCATGCGTTTCAGTAGAGGATGCACCCTGCGGGTTCTTCCACTGAAGACGCACTTTTCGTTTCGGGAGATGGAACGATGTTCTATTCTTCATCTTTTTTGTATATTTTTAAGGCAATGTTTGACCTGCCGAACCGAATCACGCTTTTTGTCGCAGCCAGGGGAGCAAGGGAGTCCTTATTGATGACTATTATAGCCGATCTATAGTGACCCTCCGGATCTTCCAGATTCGCAACTTTCCAGTCATGAGTAGGCAGGGTTGGATTGCCAAATTGAATCATTTTCATGATTGTATCCTTGCAGGAGAGTTCTGCTGGTAGTCTAGCGCGAGCCCTAGGCCTGCAAGGGATATCCTCCCTTGACACGACTTCAAGCTTAGCACTAGGCCAGAGTCCCTCTAACCTGCTTATCGCGAGTTTATACAGATCGCGCGATCTCTCTCCATCAAACGCGATTAACCTGATGCGTCCCTGATACCATCCTGCGTCCCCAAAGATGGCAGGTTCCCCTGGGTTTTCCGTCATAAGAGTCCAGTAGGAGGCCTGGAGCTTGTTCATGATGATCGCCCATTGATCGAAAGAGATCGCACCATCCGCGTTACTCCTGTCAATGACAGCAAAAATGGGTTTGTCCTTCAGTGCGTCACTGTACGACATGTCTTTTTTGGAGCTGAGGGTGCTTGATTTTTGCACCTTATAGGCCTTTTGGCGTTCGGGGTTGACTGCTCGAACGAACGTTGGCACTTAGACGTTGAGTCTGCTCAGTTTTTTTCGTTTATGGCAATGACTTTCATTGCCCACTCAAGCTTGGCAGATTGCGTTGAATCAAGCTTAGGTTTAGGTACTGCACCTAAGGGAAGGAGTGTTTCCGGAGCTCGAAGGAGGTCCACCCCTTTCAGCCACGGAGCCGATAAGCTCGGCACCCGTACCGTCCGTGTTGGTCGGCCTTGAGTCCTTTGATATTGGACGGTATGAGGTAGGAAATTGGAGCAGTGTTTTTGAGGGTAGCCCTTTTGTCAACATATCATAGTTCGCGTTAAAACCGAAAGTCTCGGCCCCTCTACTGGCTGCAATAGTCTTCTCCGGGGTTCCTTCAATACGGGCAGTATGAGTGGAAGTACTACAGAGATACACTGCAACCCTTTCACTGGTTTGGGCATCCTCCTTAGGAGGGGCGTTAGAACCAGAGGGCTCTCCACATTTCTTGGTCGGCTTGTTAGGCCTTCCTCGAACCGCAGTCGGCTCCCCAGTCCTTCCGCTTATCGCTTTTTGTGCCGTTTTCGTTAGTAAATTTGTCACTGGCGACTTATCCTCTTTCGAGGCCAAGCCATCGCCGGCAGTCGCGACGCCTGCCGACTTTTGAACGTATATCACCGTTCGTTTTTGATTCCTTTTATTAACTTTTTCCATTGTTTGATTTCCAAGTTTTTTAACATTAAGGTTTTGTTTTGAGTTATGTTGGTTGGTCAGGTTCTGCAACTGGATTGCTGGAGAAGATGTCCTTAAGCACCCCCACCACGACAAGGTCAACTCATAGGGGATACGAGAAAGAACTGGCAAAAGCTGGTGATCGTGATCTACATGGCCACCCACTGCCAAGCAAAGTAGTAGTCAAGTACCTCGGCATCTGGCTAGATCAGTATCTATATTTTAACAAACATATGGATGCGGCTCTGGCCAGGGCTAGAGGAGCTTTTGCTCTGACAAGGCGTCTGTTTCACAGCAGTCAACTTGAGAGCAGAGTGAAGGTGATTTGCTACATGGCCCTCATAAGGCCAAAGATTGTCTATGTGTGACCCGTGTGGTTCAATGTTACAGCGTCTCAATTGGAAAAGATTCGGGTGTTTGAGAAACAGTGTCTGCGTACCTGTCTGGGATTGCACAGAACACCAGAGTCAGAGTACAGAAAATATTATCCTAATGAGGTCCTTTACAACGGGGCTCAAATAAACAGGATCGACAACTTCATGATAAAACTGACTCGTGGTCACACTGCAAGAGCGATGACCTCGACCATTGTCCTGATTTTTGGGGCTTATTACCCCAACACTGAATTTATGGAGAGCACACGCTTCAGTGGATTTGTCCCACCGGAGGCTTTCCTCTATTTTGATATGGTAGGACTGATTCAGGATAGGTTGGCGGTTCCGCTAATCTACCACGTCTGCCGTGGAACGACGGCTTCTTCACAACCGAGACGTCACCGCAGTAGGCGGAGAAGCTGAAGAGCTCCTCCAGTTCAGTAGGGCGGTCTCAGATCGCGATCGTCGTGACGTTGTTAAAACTTCGAAAATGTTCTGATGGTGGTCGGAGCAGCAACATGAATTTGATTATGATAGCGAGTTGCCAATGGCTGGCTTACACAGGTTTAGCGTGTAAGTCTTAGGGTATAGGGGGTGTGCACAGTGGCAAACAAAATAATCACAAAAATCCAAAAAACAAAAAAAAACATAAAATCCAAAAAAAAAAATTTAAAAAATTACAAAATACAAAAAAAAAAGATTACAAAATACAAAAAACCCAAAAAAAAAAATTACAAAATACAAAAAACCAAAAAAAAAACCCAAAAGCTGCTACTGTGGCTGCTCTAGTTTTAAGTAGATTTAAGTGGATTTAAGTAGTTTTAATTAGTTTTAACTAGTTTTAAGAAAACACAAAAAAAATTATCTTGAAAGCAAATTTTTTTTTTTTTTAATTTTCTTCATTAAATGATAGTACTATAAAAAAAATTTTTTTCGAGGTTAGTTGGCAAAAATTGTATATCTACTAACAGACAACACACACAAAAAAAATTTAAATGTTAACACACTATTACTGTTTCTCTTTGGAAATTGGTTTGATCGGCGAACAGTTTGAGTGTGTCCTTTTTTTAATAGGTTTCTTATGTTACGTTCAAAAAGATAAATAAAAGACATTGATTAAAATCAATTTACCATGACAGTATTTTGATATTTTCTTGTTTTGGGCGACTGATCATTTAGCAACGCAAGTGGTAGGTCATTATACGTAACTCGCGTAAGCAAAAAAAAAAACAAAACTGGAACTATGTCGAATTTTTCGAGAAGGTCATGGTTTTTTCGAAAAATCCCATGTTCAGAGTATCTAACATAAAGTTTTTTTTGTTAAACCATCGACCTTGGAAATAAGTCTTAATCAATTTCAAACGTTATTGTTCAGATCCCCTGCTGTTGTTGGTGTTCGAAATTATGATAGAAGGAACAACAACAGAATCTTCAATTCAATTACCGACTGGATTGTGGTAATGGAGAAGCTGCAGCTCTAGTCTAAAACGTTTGGAATGCGAGTACTGCTTCTATAGAATAAAGGAAAACAGTCAGGGTAGCTTTGTTTCATAAGCTTTCTTTTTTCAAAGTGATAGTAGTGGCTTATATTTAACGATTTAGGAAGTGAAATAAAGATCAAGTTATCATAAACGTAAAATACAATTTTCCGCATCAAGTTCATCATTGCAATACCTATTATGATAACTGGTTTTGAAATTATAAGCATGATAATAGTCTCTAAAACTCACAGCTCTCGAATGTTGATAATCCCCTCAAAAGCTGTTTGGTTAATTTCTTCCAGCAGGGGGTTGCTCCGTAAACTTCTACAAATGCAAGTTTTTTGAATTCAATTCTTTTCATAGCATAATCAAAAATACTTACAGCTTGGCTATTTGAGATCCTGAAAAAGCGGAATCTTCAATGTTCTTCAGAATATTGTTATCTAAAATGCTGTAAGAAACTATTAAAAAAACGTGGCAGTCAAATAAGTAACTTACAACTGGTCAGCCTTTACTCTCACTGATTTGCTGAAAATACACTCTATCTGATTTCCAGTAAAGTCTCTGAAATAGATATGATCAGAGAAGAACTATAATTAAGTCAAGAAACTCTAGTAGAATGGTTTGAGATATTAAGTGTGTATTCATCTCTTTTATTTCTACTTGCATCACTTTAAGAACATGATTGGCGCACTCAAGGTGAAGCCGTAGCCTTTGTTACCTGATAAAAAAATAAATTCACGAAAGTGAGACCCAAACTCCAGTGACATAATTCGCTTTTAACTCAACTAGGGACACTATAGTGCTTATAACACCTTTTTGGCGCTGGTGGTTTTTATGGTGTAAAGGTCACATCCATTATCCTTATAGAAAGTATGTATTAACAAGCTTCAAGAATCTCACACCACGTTTCCCGAAACATTAGCAGAGAGTGTCTATTGTCCTTATTCAGGAATCCCAAAAGCCCTATCAATTGACTACACCGACCTTCATCCAAAAGGCAAGAAGAAAATATTGCCATTATTGCTATATGTAGTGGTTGAACCTGCCTAATTGTTATTATTTTGGGCATCATAATTCAGAGCTTTCCAGTTTAGCACTCTTAGTCGTTCGAGGTCCTCTTTTACTAGATTGGGTCACCAAAGACAAGGTCTTAACCGATTTATCTGCAATATGCTTTCGAAAACCCATCGACTCGTTAGGGATGGTTATGCTGGATTCTAAAAGTGTTTCCCTATTTTTGAGTATTACTAAGCTCTCCTGCCGATTTGTTTCCGATTTGAAGTAAAGCAGAACCTTTGGTGTGCAATTTTTTAAGACTCACTTGAAATCAAATGAACTTATAGATATCACATTCCCACTTACATAGAATGAACCTCTAGTTCAATCCACTCAAGTCCAATATGATTCCCTAGTACAGTACGTTCAGTGTAAACAAATTTCAATTCATTTCAAATTTCAATTTCAAATTTCAGTAAACAAATTTACATACTTTTCTTCTTAGAGGAGTAAAGAACAAGAGGGAAAACCATTACCTCTCTTGCCCCGCAACTTCCATTTGCTTACATTGTTGTTTTTGTAACACGAGATTCATCTGTGATACACGTACTAAGCTGAATATAAAGCTGTGTCAGTGAATTTTCTAACACCACTCCGGAAGTGCCGACAGAAGTAAAAACAGAATTAAATTTTGAGTAAATATTTTAATGTACAGAAAAATCTTTTAAAATATACAACAATGCCCAGATTATAAGTAATGAGACATTATAAACATTGCAACTGATAGATAGAACAACACTATCTGTTTTTTTGCTCATCGATGATGCTTACCATTAATAACGACAATCAGGTCAAGCAAAAATTTTAAATAAAACAGTTTGGAGTTAGTGACATTTTAAGTTAATAATGTCACTTTTTGATCCAATTGAATTCTAATAGCTCCTAGCCACGGTGGTGAGCTGACACCGGGCCATCATAGAATTTGATGATCACTACATCATTTAAAGAAATAAGATTCTCGTCCAGAAGTTCCATTGCTAGAAAGTACCGCTGGCTGGGATGTTTTGGCCGGCTTATGATGCTCCTCATTAGAGGATTCGGGTTTCGGTCATGTTTCGCAGACATCTACGGCTGGATTCGATGGTTGCTGACATGTTTCCTTCGTATGCGGTCATAGTGAAGTTCTGTGCAGATCCGCAGGATCTTCCGCTCGAGAACTGCGAGTTTGCTTATGTGGGTTTTTTTTGCCGTGTACCAAGTAAGAAAACAGTATGTGAACACAGGCCGATTGAGCTGCTTGTAGGAAAATAATTTCGTCTTCTGGCTTAGTACGTTTTTCTTTCGCATAAGTGGATGGATGTCGGGGAAAAGCGAAGTTGGCTTTCCTTAGTACAGCTGCTGCATGGGGGCTAAACCTGGTACTTCACATTGTTCTTGGCCGTTAGTTGGGTTCCATCAAGTGAGGAGACCTTGGTATTTCTACACTTGTTGGTTGAGGGTCCTCTTGCATTAACGGATCTGCTGCATGGTCGTCTAAAACAAATAAGTTCGGATTTTGCTGAGTTTACTTTGAAGCCCCGTGTTGGTAGTACTCGCTAAGCTGTCTTACGTCGGTTTTAACTCTTCTGGCAGCAAATACCAGAGAAATCGATTGAAGAAATGTTCGGGTTTTTATTAGAGCTCTTAGTACCCGCATACGCGGGTAACCACCTGGGTAAATGGGTACCCGGGTATTACCCAGTACCAAAGTACCGGGTATTTTCCGGTACCAAAGCACCGGGTAATCGTCAGATTCGGGTACTATAAGGCGTTTCTTTTATAATTTTATATATACCGGCATAGCTCAGGCCCTACGTTAATCGAATTGAAAAAGTTTAGTTAAGTAGCTTCCAAGCTTCCATTCTAGTGGGAGTTAAGCACTTTAACGATGACATAGTTTTTGGAATCTGCCTAATACTATAAAAGTGAAATACGTATTGAAGTCGGTACAGTGGTTTTTAAATTCTCGTTCCCGTTCCTGTGCAAAAATGGTGATGAAATATAGTTTAAATTGTGTGGGGGACACCGTATAACAGTTTAGGTAAATACCAAAAAATAAGTATATTTTTACATAACAAGCACCCTGTACACCGAAAAAAATTCCCTTCACATAATTCCACCACTCTACACTTGATTTAGGATCGTCAAATTATAAACGGAAGCGAATATTTTCGTTAAAACGTCGAAGTGGCACTTGCGCGATATCCAATCGTTCTTTTCTAATCGAAGTCCATCCAAGGTAGGACGTAGTGATTGACACCTATTTTATATAGACGCCATTAAATACTAAGTTCGCGAAAATGAATATAAATCTAATAAATCTGACATATGTAAATGCAAAATAAAATAACTAGTTTGATATTGAAGAGTTAACAAGAATGTTTTGATAGAAATTCCTTCCTGAACATCACGAGAGAACCATAGTAGCAAGTGGTACAGTCAGTGTGCACGTTTGCGTGCGATCGGCATCGAGATTTATTTCATGCCTTAATATCGTTTATTCAATCCAGACATTTTGCAAATAAAGCCCAAAAAAGATTCAGAGCCCCAACGCTTACCTGAAACGCCAAATTGTAGATTGGTCATCGGAGTAGCGGCACTGATTTTTTTCACCCAAAGTGCGATCGGAAAGATCGAATCCGCAGTGCGAAACTACGGTGTACCCATCGTCACACGATAAAGAAACGAGAATCCATCCACCCACGTGACCGACTCGCGTTTTGCTAGTAGATACAATCGTGAAATTGTACTTTTCATCACCCTTCACCGATTGATAATCAGCCCGATCAAGCTCCTGGACGATCACGTGCCTTCACTGATTTTAATCGTCTTCTTCATAAAAGAAAAAAAAAAATCGAGGCCAACCAGTTTTTGGTATCCCCAAACACCAGTCGATCGTGACCTGAGTGTATACGTCATCACCATAAATTAGTTTAGTCGAGCACGCATAAAAGAAAAAAACAACTTGTGCGGTATCAACGAACAAGCTTACCTGCCCAGCCGATCTCATCATCATCTGCAGTGTGAGATCGTAAACCACATCTCCATACCCACATCCAATTCCCACCGACCTAACATAATCCACATAATGAACCGTCATGAGCCGAATAATTATCAGATTATATTTAAATATATAATCTTGGGTTTTTATCATAATTTTACTCATCGCGGTCAGAACCTCACGTAAATTTTAAATTAAAGATAAGTATTGATTTATCGACCATTATTGTAAGATCGTATCAAGTGCCAAGGAATTGTTTTTTTTTTCCTTTCATCCAAGTGTTTAGCAAAAAGATCGAGCGCCCTCTTAAGAATGCTGTGCACACCATTCAGCGGAGTAGCTAGCCGTCTTCGTAAAATATCGTAGAAACGATAAACCCGCATAAAAGAATGTAAAGCAAACGAACTATGTAAATAAATTCGGTAAGTCAAACCATTCTTGAAATTTGAACGATCACTGCTTTTATTGACATATTTGTATATAGTTTTTTGAATTAAGTAATCCAAGGAGATCTTAAGAGATCTTATTGGTCTAATATTGATAAATGGTATAATTTGAGAAAGTGAGCGAAGAGAAAGTATGAGAGCAATAACAAAAATCAAAAAAAGATTAAGGATTAAGCTATTATTGACTATTAAGTGATATCTTATTTAAGAGAAAAAAAAGCCCAATAGAAAAGTACTCAAAAGTGAGCACACACACAAATAAATAAGTAAAAATGAACAAATAAGGCAGGTTTAAACTAAGAATAGTGCAGAATTAACTCAAGTCCGGTTATATATGTATTTGGTTTAAATTATAAGTTGATATGAAATAAATTATGTAATGGAATAGTTACTTTGAAATATGAAATGATAAACCGCCTTTATCTGAATTGGATTTTTATGAGCAGAAATATCTATTTCTATTCGGGATGAATTGATAGAGATTTTTGAGAGCTAAAGGGGGAAGTACAACAATGAGTCGTAATCAACGGAAAGTGAGTGTATTTTAAACTTTTGCGAGGCGTTAGCCAAAGATGGTCACTATTTTTATTTAAATGGTTGACTGACGGAGGGTACGCAAAAGGGGACCAACTTACATCTCATGGTTTCCCAGATTCGGGCATAGAGGGAAATTTTCAAGTCAAACCTTATAAAGTGGTTTAGGATATTTTATTATGTGGTTCTTAATAAATTTACAAAAACAAAGATGAAATTAGGCATGAAAAAAAGTAACGAATGTCCGGTAGCAGTGCAAGATCCCACGACACCGACGAGCTAGTGACGCGCGTGAGCAAGCATGCCTGCCGCACTTCCCTACCCAGGACAACCTTGCCTGCAACCCACTGAACCCAAAGGGGGTTCCTGTTTCTCTTGGTCTTTTGTGGGCTGGCAGAACATCACATATTGTAGGCAAGTGACAACTAATCATTACACAGGTGGCGCCCAAACATGGGGCAGCGAAGCGAATTAGCTATGTATTTTTTTTTAAATATTGAATTTAATGTTTCCTACGATTACAATTATATCAAGTTAAGTTCTTTTGAACTTTCCCTTTTAGTGTTACAGAAGAATGTAGACTAGATTAAAGAGTTCTATTTTGTATCTTCCGCTACTATTCTTATTGTGTACTTTAACTCGCAATTCTGATTAGAATTGTAACGACCGGGAATATCGGTTCTAGAAACCACTTTCCGTCAGTTACGTTCAACGTCGTTTTGCTCACAGATATAATTAATTTCAATGGAGGAGTTAGTGAGACGACCCGGAATCATAGGTACCGGCTACCACTACACCGGCAAGCGCTTCTTCTCTGTTTCACTGAATATCGCTAAGAAATAGACAACAACAAATTAATGTAACGCTTTCCCACAAATTATTGAGAACACATTTAGATATATTTTGCTACTTTTACTAATACCCAAAAGAACAATTTGCAGCGACCGTAATTACAAGTCAGTTTTCGACCAGGTTTCCAGTAGCGTTTAACTTTTTTTCTCGCCGAAGGTTCTCAGGTATAGTCAACATTGTTCATAGAACATGAAAGATGAATTGTTTTGCCCTCATATCAGAATCTTAAGTTTTATGTCGATATACAGTCCTATCGTACAAACCCTAGCACGTCTTAATGAATTTAGTACAAACCAAAACAATTTACATACAATTTACAAATTACAATTTTGATTTTATTTCAATTATTTCCACGATTTTCTCTGATTAAATAATTTTTTATTATAAATTTACCAAAATGGCCCCTAGAAAACAGAATAAGCAGGGTTTAAATAATAACCCTAATAACGAATCAATCAGCGAGCAGCCACACGGTTCTAATTCCGTTTCACGACAATTATTTCCAAATGATGAGGGGGTAGATCCAACTTTGAATAGCGATATGAACGCCCATAATGAAAGTCTCACCGAGAGATACAAAAGATAGTTAACGCAGCGATAGGGCTCAGTAAAGCTGAAGAGCTACGCAGACGTCAAGAAGATTTTGCTAGAGAAAAAGCTGAAATACGTTAGCTTGTATCTGTCACAATACGCGAAGCTTTAAATGCACGTACTCCTGTAGTTGCACGTGATGATTCCGAAGCAGAACCCGAAAGTTTATGGTTACCACTTTCATTGGTCTTCAAATAACTCTTATTTGTTGTGATTTATTTAAAAGCTCGCTCAATAACCGGTTATGATGACTTTTAGTTTCTTTGGTTTCTCTCTGAGATATACATTTATTTTTGTTATTTTTATTTTTTGGTCAACCAATGAGATTTATATTTGTGAGAAAAAAATAAATCACATTCTTTATTTTCAACAAGCTGAGCCGCCCAGCGCGGCGTTACTCCGGTCTGCAGTTTTAAGCACAAGTGACTTTAATATTCCCGTTCTTGTTCCTGTATCTGTTCCCGTCGGATTATAGGGTTGAAATAAAGTTTTAGTTACTTATGGATGGGGATGATGTAGCACCTTTTAAATAGTCCAGCAGTTTCTAATATTCCGTTCCCAACCCCGTTCCTGTGGGAATAAATCCGTTGGGTGGCTTAGGAGTCTATACCGGACTTACATACATGTGAACATACATACATGTGTACATACATATTACAAACATACATACATACATTACATACAAATATACATGCATCCTTTTTTATTTATATGGATGTTTTTTGTTGGTATAGACTGACATTTAACCACTTAAGATATATTTTTTATCTTAAAGGTTTTAGGTCAACCAATTCCATTTATTTTATGTGGAAAAAGTCAACGAAAGAGAGATATTTTTTAAATAAATGATAAATCTCCACCAAAGACCTAAAAAATTAATTTATAAAAATATATCTCAGTAAAAGAGCAAAATGTTGGTCGACAATGTGATATCTCTCAGTGATAAACCGAATGAAGCAATATGGTTTCAAATTATTTTCGAGCTCTGTTCCGAAGAGTATGAAGTTGTTCGACAACACAACCAACAGAACACGACTACGAGACAACAACAACTTCCACACTCAGTTCCTCCAGCGACTGGAGATGAACAACTTGTTCAAAATGAACCACTCAGTGAGAACTTCCAAAACTTTGTCAATCGGTTAAATGCCCTGAATGTAGGCTCAGAGTCTCCGAATTTCGCCACATTTGATGGGGACTCGCCATCTCCCTCTCGGTATAAACAATTTCAGCACTGTTAGGAGCTGGGAATCCACAGGGGATGAACTTTGGTACTATTGAAAGGAGCAGTGGCACGCTTGTGGTTGCTCGGAACTATCTCGTCGGATGGGGGGAGATTCTTGCTCTTTCTCTAGTACCTCCCACTCACTAAGCAAAATTCTCGTGCCTAGGATTTAGGAAGGAATTGAAAAGGAACAGGAAAGGAAACTACTATACAAGGATAGGACAAAGGAAAAGGAACAAAAGGAAATGCAAATCTAGAAACGTGAACTCCATCCAAGGATACAAGAAAGTGGTGCTTCGGCTCAAAAAAAATTAGATTTCAACTAAACGAAATTTAGTTTTTCCGAAAAGAGAAAAAAAGTTTTAAAAAAATAAAAAAAAAACTTAATCCCTATCTATCCTACCTTACCCAACACCAAAATATCCTAAACTAACCTATTACCTACTTAATACTATTTACTACTAAACTACTACCTTTCAAACCGAAAACACGCTTATCCTCTTCCACCGTCGGATGGAACTCTGCTGGCGTCTCCAAAGCGCTCGTCAGATGTTGGTGACGTAGTCATGGCCAACCCTCCCTTGTATCGCTCCGATACATCCAAATGCCATCTTCTTGGCCTGGTTTATGGAGATGGCCCCTGTAATGACCTACCAGCTGAAACCTAGTCCGTTATGTTATGTCTTGTCAGTCACATCGTCACAATAAAAAAAAATAAAAAAATGAAACAAAACTTCCCAACCAACCCTCAACGTTCACATTGGACGGCCCAGTTCAGCCACCACACATATTTGCTTTAGCAATCCATAATGTTCATCAAAACAACACTTTTCAAAAAAAATCGTCTTTTGAAGATTTTATGTACATTTATTATTATTATTTTTTTTTTTTTTTTGCTCAAAAGAGAAAAGAAAGAAAAAGTTCAACGCTTGCAAAAAATTATCTAATGAATTGATATAATTGATATAAAAAAAATTTTTTTTTCTGATATTTATATCTTCATATATGTATAATTGTATATCCGTATATGTATACCTATTCAATACAATATATCTAAAAAAAATTCTTTTTTTTTTCAATAAAGCTTACAGTTTTTCCTTGGAGAAATCCCCCGTTGTCCTGCCGGCAGCACTTGTGAGACACTCACACTGTATTTCATTTAAGCCTTTAGACATATATAGGTATAGATATATAATATATGTTGTTAAACTTCCTTTTTTTTCTTTGTGGGGTTTTTTCACCCTCTGAAAACTAAAAAAATTCACTACACTCTTATTTTCTTTTTCTTTCCTTTTTTTTTTCTTTACACTTTTTGACTCTACTATCTTTATACTTCTTTTCTTTTTCCTTTTCCTTCAATACTTATAATTTCACTTTTAATACTTTCTTCTTTGAGTTCACTTTCAGTCTTATTCTGTATATTTCACTTTTAAGCTTATTCTTCACATTCACTTTCGGATCCTTTTTCTCTAATCCTGAAATGTCTCCTTCTTCTCCTTCCCAGTCTCCTCATATGTGTATCTTCATACAACTTCCTATATGGGTCCTTGACCTTGGGTGCCTTGACCTTAGTTAGGCCAAAAAAACCTTGCAGAGGTTGTCTAACCAACCTATATAAATTTAAAATTTTTTATATTCGTTCAAAAGTTACTTCACTTTCGCTAATCTACTTCTGCTTTTTCTTTTATTTTCTTATACTTCGCTTCTCGAAGTTTTTCCTTCAGTACCTTCAACTTTCTATCTAAAATAAAATTAAAATCAATAGAATATGATATTTCATACACTCTACCTACAACTTCCTTACCTTTTTTTTATATTCTTTATTTTATATTATCTTTCTTCTTTATAGGTATTAGTTTCACAACCAAATTGCAAAATTTACTTTAATTTAATTGAGTGTACTTGACTTTATTGGAGTATACTTAACTTTATACAATAGAAAAGATCAGTGCCGAACTTCCTTTGTCAGTTGTTCTTTTGCAAAAGAAAGTTCTACAATTTTCTTTTCTTTGTAAACTCTTTTGCTCCTCGGGTACATAAGCACTTAGCTTGAATTCCGTTGTTACATCAATACATAATTA
Source organism: Melanostoma mellinum (assembly GCA_914767635.1). Taxonomy (NCBI): domain Eukaryota; kingdom Metazoa; phylum Arthropoda; class Insecta; order Diptera; family Syrphidae; genus Melanostoma; species Melanostoma mellinum. Next base: position 101,373,672 of record OU612060.1, read on the forward strand.
CCTCTCTATTTGGATGGATAAACAGCTGATTAACGTTTTTTCATAATTCTTTAAAATTTACCATCTGTGTTTATATTACCATCTGTACTTCTCACTAACTGTCCATCCCCTTTCTTCACCCACCTACATATACATGCATGCTTTCTCCTACCTTACTCTTTATTAAGCTATAGTCATACCCAATTTAATATTTCCACTACCTATCATCTAATCAATAACACATACATACATTAACCTACGATAAAAAAAAAAACTTAAATATCTCTCTCAAATTTCTTTAAACCTTACATATATTGCATTACTAGCTGTGCCCGCGTGGAATAGCTCGTCCGCGTGGAATAGTGACTTTCGGCAGCATTCTGAATTTTTTAAGCTACTTATTTTGCAAATAATACAGATTCATGCGTTATAGTAAACTATTGTTATTTTATTTTATTTAAGTATATGTTTGCACACGACGTTCTTATTTTTTCCATCTTTTGCCAAATGAAAAGGTTTTGTGGGATTGATACACGTGATTCTGCCACATAAAGTTTCAATGGGATTTTTTTCTAAACGAACACCTGCAACTGAAAGCGTCTGAGCCTTATTTATAATGATCAGTGGGAATTAAAGGAAAACGGGGAATCAAAACGTTTTCTCCTTTTGTCGTTCCAGTCATTATTAAAATTTTTATAGTGCCGTATCCCATATGTGTAATTTGTAGCTGTGCACTATTCTGGATTACTCATTATTGGATTACTGGAACACCAACTTGCTGCCACTGCTAATAATCCTATGAAATTGAGAAACTCTATAGGGTATGATGTGACTTGCTCAGTGTCCATAATATTGTCTATTGATAGACATTCGCCAACATTTTCCAATACATCAAACATAATTTATTAGTTTATATGGTTAACTATCTCATTAGTCGGCGCCGAAATCGACCTTTCACACAGCCATTCCCGATTGCCAATTTTTTTTTTTTAAGATGAAGATAGACATTTCTTCTCAGGTCAAATGTATTTTCGACAGTTTGACAGAAATCATCCCGCAGTGAAAGAACTTTTATCGACTTAGCAGTTTTAAGGTTCCCGTTTACGGTGTCGATCTCGTAGAAATATAGGGATTACTTATTAAGCCAATGTCCTTCCTCAGGCTCTAGGCTATCTCTGAATAAAATTCCATTAAAAATGGATCATTGGTCTGGGCGGGACATGGTAACAAAGAAACACGAACATACAGAGTTAATTTTGGATTTGTAATATTAGTAAGGATGTCCATCTTCGGGTTCTAGACTATCTCTGTACCAAAATTCATATAAATCGGTTCAATAGTTTGGGCGATAAATAAAAACAAAGAAAAACAGACAGACAGAGTTAATTTTGGATTTATAATGTTGCTAAAGTCTTCCTTTCCCGTGGGAATATAAGGGCCGTTTCCGGAGAATGACTTAAAGTTAATATTTTTCGGGAATAGTGAAGTATTCTTACGGTGGAAATTTTTTGAAATGGGTGCTGTAATTTCCAAGTTCCCGTTCCCATGGGAATATAGGGATAAAACATATTGCATAACATATATATCCAGTCCATCCTCAGGTTTTAGACTGTCTCTGTACCAAAACTCATATAAATAGGTTCAATAGTTTGGGTGGTTAATGGTAACAAAGAGAAATAGACAGACAGATTTAACTTCGGACTTAAAATATTAGTAAAGACTCCCGTTCCCGTGGAAACATGGTGACCGTTCTCGTAAGGAATATGGGGATGAGTAAAAGTTTATGCTGCTCGGGGATTATGGAGCATTCCAACGGTGGAAGAGTTTTTTAAATTGGTGCTGTAGTGTTGAAGTTCCCGTATACGTTCCTTCTCCCGAGGGAATATAGAGAAAAAATATACAGCCTATGTCCTTTCTCAGGTTCTGAACAATCTTCGTAAAAAAATTCATTTAATTCGGGTTATTAGTTTGGGCGGGAGATGGTAACATAGAACGACGGACAGACAGAGCTACTTTCTCACTTTATATATTAGTAAGGACTCCCGTTCCCGTAGGAATATGTGAATGAATTAAAGTTAATGTTACTCATGGATAGTGTAGCATTCTAACGGTGGAAAATTTTTTGAAATCGGTGCTTTAGTTTCTAAGTTTCCGTATACGTTACCGTTCCCGTGGGAATATAGGGATAAAATATAAAGCCTATGTCCTTCCTCAGGTTCTGAACAATCTTTGTACAAAAATTAATTTTAATCTGTTCATTAGTTTGAGCGGGAGATGGTAACATAGAAAGGTGAACAGACGAGCTACTTTTGCATTTATAATAATAGTGAGGACCGGTTCCCGTGGGAATATTCGAATGAAATATAGCATATGTCCGTCTCTAAATTCAGAACAATCTTTGTACAAAATTTCATTTAAATCGGTTTATTAGTTTGGGCGGGAGATGGTAACATAGAACGACGGACAGACAGAGATTCTTTCGCACTAATTATATTAGTAAGGAATATGTGGATGAATTAAAGTTTATGTTACTCTGGGATAGTGAAGCATTCTATCGGTGGAAAAATTTTTGAAATCGGTGTTGTAGTTTCTAAGTTCCCGTATACGTTCCCGTTCCCGTGGGAATATAGGGACGAAATATATAGCCTATGTCCTTCTTCAGGTTCTAGACTATCTCTGTACAAAATTTCATTTAAATCAATTCAGTAGTCTGAGCAGGAGACGGTAACATAGAAAGCCGGACAGAGAGAGTGACTTTCACATTTATAATATTAGTTAGGATTAGGATTATATTGCTGAATTGCATTAACTCATTACTTTGAGGGAGGGAGATGGATAGTCTGCGCAACCAAGTGCGTAATCTACATGTCAAATCAATAATTGATATTGTCGGTGCTTCGCGAATTTACCTTTTGTATTTTCTTTTTTTGTTTTGTTTCTTTTTTCGTTTAATTTCGCGAATTAGTTTTTTTCTTTTGTTTTCCTATTTCTTTTTTTGTTCTTATTTAGGTGGTTTCATTTTCTTTTGAACTTTCACAGGTAAGTATTGAGTTCTTTTGTTTTTGTAAAACCTCAGGTGGGAGTTTGCTTACATAATATGATACATACATACATTTTGTAGGTACTTGCATTTTGTAAACAAACTCTCATTCTTATTCTTTTGCCAATTTTGCTTACTTTTGCATTTTTTGAGGGTTGACTGATGACAAAATAAAAACAATAAAAAAAACGGAAGGAAATTTTTGTATGGCCTATGGTAAGTAGCATGAAGTTATTGGATTGCATGATCCTTCACTGAGGTATGTTTTTTTTTTTGCAGGTTTTGCTACATAACAGGCTCGGTGGAAGTGGTTGAGTGGTCGCGAGAACACTTACATCGTAAAAAAAATCATGCGTTGCAAAACACTTTGTTTATAAATAGGGTCTCGAACCGTGTGGTAGAGCCTACTCCCTGAGTTAATTACTAAGTCTCATGCTATCTTTTTATTTTTGAGTTAAGCTTAGATTCTTATTTTATAACATTCTTAAACTGAAATAAACTTATGTAACTGATACATATATAATACTAGCTGTACCCGCGACTTCGTCCGCGTGGAATAATGTCTTTCGGGAGCATTTTTAATTTTTTAGGCTAATTATTTGCAAATAAAACACATTCATGCATTAAAGTAACCTATATTTATATTATTTCATTTAAGTATATGTTTGCACACGACGTTCTTATTTTTTCCATCTTTTGCAAAATAAAAAGGTTATTTGGGATTGATACACGTGATTCTGCCACTCAAAGTTGCCATGGGAATTTTTTTCTAAACGAACACCTGCAACTGAAAGCGTTTGAGCCGTAATTATAATGACAAATCAGTGGAAATTAAAGGAAAACGGGGAATCAAAACGTTATCTCTTTTTGCCGTTCCAGTCGTTATTAAAATTTTTATAGTGCCGCATCCCAGATGTGTACTTTGTAGCTATGTACAATTCTGGATTACTCATTATTGGATTACTGGAACACCAACCTGCTGCCACTCCTAATAGTCCTAAGAAATTGAGAAACTCTATAGGGTATGATGTGACTTGCTCAGTGTCCATAATATTGTCTATTGATAGACATTCGCCAACATTTTCCAATACATCAAACATAATTTATTAGTTTATATGGTTAACTATCTCATTAGTCGGCGCCGAAATCGACCTTTCACACAGCCATTCCCGATTGCCAATTTTTTTTTTTTAAGATGAAGATAGACATTTCTTCTCAGGTCAAATGTATTTTCGACAGTTTGACAGAAATCATCCCGCAGTGAAAGAACTTTTATCGACTTAGCAGTTTTAAGGTTCCCGTTTACGGTGTCGATCTCGTAGAAATATAGGGATTACTTATTAAGCCAATGTCCTTCCTCAGGCTCTAGGCTATCTCTGAATAAAATTCCATTAAAAATGGATCATTGGTCTGGGCGGGACATGGTAACAAAGAAACACGAACATACAGAGTTAATTTTGGATTTGTAATATTAGTAAGGATGTCCATCTTCGGGTTCTAGACTATCTCTGTACCAAAATTCATATAAATCGGTTCAATAGTTTGGGCGATAAATAAAAACAAAGAAAAACAGACAGACAGAGTTAATTTTGGATTTATAATGTTGCTAAAGTCTTCCTTTCCCGTGGGAATATAAGGGCCGTTTCCGGAGAATGACTTAAAGTTAATATTTTTCGGGAATAGTGAAGTATTCTTACGGTGGAAATTTTTTGAAATGGGTGCTGTAATTTCCAAGTTCCCGTTCCCATGGGAATATAGGGATAAAACATATTGCATAACATATATATCCAGTCCATCCTCAGGTTTTAGACTGTCTCTGTACCAAAACTCATATAAATAGGTTCAATAGTTTGGGTGGTTAATGGTAACAAAGAGAAATAGACAGACAGATTTAACTTCGGACTTAAAATATTAGTAAAGACTCCCGTTCCCGTGGAAACATGGTGACCGTTCTCGTAAGGAATATGGGGATGAGTAAAAGTTTATGCTGCTCGGGGATTATGGAGCATTCCAACGGTGGAAGAGTTTTTTAAATTGGTGCTGTAGTGTTGAAGTTCCCGTATACGTTCCTTCTCCCGAGGGAATATAGAGAAAAAATATACAGCCTATGTCCTTTCTCAGGTTCTGAACAATCTTCGTAAAAAAATTCATTTAATTCGGGTTATTAGTTTGGGCGGGAGATGGTAACATAGAACGACGGACAGACAGAGCTACTTTCTCACTTTATATATTAGTAAGGACTCCCGTTCCCGTAGGAATATGTGAATGAATTAAAGTTAATGTTACTCATGGATAGTGTAGCATTCTAACGGTGGAAAATTTTTTGAAATCGGTGCTTTAGTTTCTAAGTTTCCGTATACGTTACCGTTCCCGTGGGAATATAGGGATAAAATATAAAGCCTATGTCCTTCCTCAGGTTCTGAACAATCTTTGTACAAAAATTAATTTTAATCTGTTCATTAGTTTGAGCGGGAGATGGTAACATAGAAAGGTGAACAGACGAGCTACTTTTGCATTTATAATAATAGTGAGGACCGGTTCCCGTGGGAATATTCGAATGAAATATAGCCTATGTCCGTCTCTAAATTCAGAACAATCTTTATACAAAATTTCATTTAAATCGGTTTATTAGTTTGGGCGGGAGACGGTAACATAGAACGACGGACAGACAGAGATTCTTTCCCACTAATTATATTAGTAAGGACTCCCGTTCCCGTAGGAATATGTGGATGAATTAAAGTTTATGTTACTCTGGGATAGTGAAGCATTCTATCGGTGGAAAAATTTATGAAATCGGTGTTGTAGTTTCTTAGTTCCCGTATACGTTCCCGTTCTCGTGGGAATATAAGGATGAAATATATAGCCTATGTCCATCTTCAGGTTCTAGACTATCTCTGTACAAAATTTCATTTAAATCAATTCAGTAGTCTGAGCAGGAGACGGTAACATAGAAAGCCGGACAGAGAGAGTGACTTTCACATTTATAATATTAGTTAGGATTAGGATTATATTGCTGAATTGCATTAACTCATTACTTTGAGGGAGGGAGATGGATAGTCTGCGCAACCAAGTGCGTAATCTACATGTCAAATCAATAATTGATATTGTCGGTGTTTCGCGAATTTACCTTTTGTATTTTCTTTTTTTGTTTTGTTTCTTTTTTCGTTTAATTTCGCGAATTAGTTTTTTTCTTTTGTTTTCCTATTTCTTTTTTTGTTCTTATTCAGGTGGTTTCATTTTCTTTTGAACTTTCACAGGTAAGTATTGAGTTCTTTTGTTTTGTAAAACCTCAGGTGGGAGTTTGTTTACATAATATGATACATACATACATTTTGTAGGTACTTGCATTTTGTAAACAAACTCTCATTCTTATTCTTTTGCCAATTTTGCTTACTTTTGCATTTTTTGAGGGTTGACTGATGACAAAATAAAAACAATAAAAAAAACGGAAGGAAATTTTTGTATGGCCTATGGTAAGTAGCATGAAGTTATTGGATTGCATGATCCTTCACTGAGGTATGTTTTTTTTTTTGCAGGTTTTGCTACATAACAGGCTCGGTGGAAGTGGTTGAGTGGTCGCGAGAACACTTACATCGTAAAAAAAATCATGCGTTGCAAAACACTTTGTTTATAAATAGGGTCTCGAACCGTGTGGTAGACCCTACTCCCTGAGTTAATTACTAAGTCTCATGCTATCTTTTTATTTTTGAGTTAAGCTTAGATTCTTATTTTATAACATTCTTAAACTGAAATAAACTTATGTAACTGATACATATATAACACTAGCTGTACCCGCGACTTCGTCCGCGTGGAATAGTGTCTTTCGATATCATTTTTAATTTTTTAGGCTAATTATTTGCAAATAAAACACATTCATGCATTAAAGTAACCTATATTTATATTATTTCATTTAAGTATATGTTTGCACACGACGTTCTTATTTTTTCCATCTTTTGCAAAATAAAAAGGTTATGTGGGATTGATACACGTGATTCTGCCACTCAAAGTTGCCATGGGAATTTTTTTCTAAACGAACACCTGCAACTGAAAGCGTTTGAGCCTTAATTATAATGACAAATCAGTGGAAATTAAAGGAAAACGGGGAATCAAAACGTTATCTCTTTTTGCCGTTCCAGTCGTTATTAAAATTTTTATAGTGCTGCATCCCAGATGTGTACTTTGTAGCTATGTACAATTCTGGATTACTCATTATTGGATTACTGGAACACCAACCTGCTGCCACTCCTAATAGTCCTAAGAAATTGAGAAACTCTATAGGGTATGATGTGACTTGCTCAGTGTCCATAATATTGTCTATTGATAGACATTGGCCAACATCCCCCAATACGTCAAACATAATTTATAAGTTTATATGGTTAACTATCTCATTAGTCGGCGCCGAAATCGACCTTTCACACAGCCATTCCCGATTGCCAATTTTTATTTGAAGATCAAGATAGACATTTCTTCTCAGGTCAAATGTATTTTCGAAAGTTTGACAGAAACACCCCGCAGTAACAGAACTTTTATCGATCCAGTAGTTTTAAAGTTCCCGTTTACGGTGTCGATCCCGTAGAAATATAGGTATTACTTACTAAGCCTATGTCCTTCCTCAGGCTCTAGGCTATCTCTGAGTAAAATTCCATTTAAATCGGATCAGTGGTCTGGGCGGGAGATGGTAACAAAGAAACACGAACAAACAGAGTTAATTTTGGATTTGTAATAATAGTAAGGATGTCCATCTTCGAGTTCTAGACTATCTCTGTAAATTCAATAGTTTGGGCGGTAAATATAAACAAAGAAAAACAGACAGACAGAGTTAATTTCGGATTTATAATGTTACTAAAGTCTTCCATTCCCGTGGAAACATAAGGGCCGTTTCCGGAGGATGACTTAAGGTTTATATCACTCGGGAATAGTGAAGTATTCTTACGGTGAACATTTTTTTAAATGGGTGCTGTATTTTCCAAGTTCCCGTTCCCGTGGGAATACAGGGATAAAACATATTGCATCATATATGTCCATCCTAAGGTTCTAGACTGTCTCTGTACCAAAATTCGTATAAATAGGTTCAATAGTTTGGTCGGTTAATGGTAACAAAGAGAAATAGACAGACAGATTTAACTTCGGACTTATAATATTAGTAAAGACTCCCGTTCCCGTGGAAAAATGGTGACCGTTCCCGAAAGGAATATGGGGATGAGTAAAAGTTTATGTTACTCGGGGATTATGGAGCATTCCAACGGTGGAAGAATTTTTGAAATCGGTGCTGTAGTGTCAAAGTTCCCGTATACGTTCCTGCTCCCGTGGGAATATAGGGAAAAAATATATAGCCTATGTCCTTCCTCAGGTTCTGAACAATCTTTGTACAAAATTTCATTTAAATCGGTTTATTAGTTTGGGCGGAAGATGGTAACATAGAACGACGGACAGACAGAGCTACTTTCACACTTTAAGGACTCCCGTTCCCGTAGGAATATGTGGATGAATTAAAGTTTATGTTACTTTGGGATAGTGAAGCATTCTATCGGTGGAAAATTTTTTGAAATCGGTGTTGTAGTTTCTAAGTTCACGTATACGTTCCCGTTCCCGTGGGAATATAGGGATAAAATATATAGTCTATGTCCTTCCTCAGGTTCTAGACTTTCTCTATACAAAATTTCATTTAAATCAGTTCAGTAGTTTGGACAGGAGACGGTAACATAGAAAGGCGGACAGACAGAGTGACTTTCCCATTTATAATATTAGTTAGGATGTTCTGACTATTTATTTTGATACCTATGCTAATTGTTCAATGTCTGAGTTGGGGGTGGTAGTAAGATCGTCTTCTGTTCTGAACCCTGGATTATGAAAGAGGTCGGACTAAAAGAACTTCACTAAATAAATTAACATATAAATACGCTGATAAATAAATAAATAAATAAATAAATAAGTTAGTAAGTAAATAAATAAATAAATAAATAAATAAATTCTTATATATAAAAATGAATCGCAAAATGTGTTGGTAAGCGCATAACTCAACAACGCCTGGACCAATTTGGCCAATTCTTTTTTTGTTGTGTTTGTTATTGCCAGGAGAAGGTTTTTATGACATAAAAAATTTAAAAATTGATATTCCCACAGGAACGGGTTTGGGAAAGGTAACTTAGAAACTACTAGACAGGTTTCTAAAAAGATTCGAGCATTAGGGGTGCTACATTATCCCCCTCCATCAGTAATTTAGATTATATTTCATCCCTATAAACCCACGGGAACAGAAACGGGAACGATTACCGAAACCTTTAAGTTACTTGACCGATTTAAAAAATTCTTTCAACTCTTGGATGTTACATTCATACCACAGTGACATAGACTTATGAATGATTCCTGTCAAGGGTTGATCCCCATATTCCGACAGGAACGGGTTTGGGAATGGAAACTTAGAAACTACTGGACAGATTTCTACAACATTTCCTGCATTAGGATTGCTACATTATCCCCCTTCATTAGTAATTTAGACTGTATTTCATCCCTATAATCCCACGATAACAGATACGGGAACGAGAACGGGATTCTTAAAGTTATTTGACCGATTTCTAAAATTCTTTCAACTCTAGGATGTAACATTATCCCTCAGTGACAATGACTTATAAATGGTCCCCGTCAAGGTTTGATCCCCATATTCCCACAGGAACGGGGTTGGAAACGGAAACTTAGAAACTACTTAACAGATTTCTAAAATTCTTTCGGCACTAGGAGTGCTACATTATCCCCCTCCATGAGTAAACTAGACTATATTTTATCCCTATAATCCCACGGGAACAGAAACCGGGATGAGAACCGAAATCTTATCCTTACTTGACCGATTTCAAAAATTCTTTCAATTCTGGGATGTTACATTATCCCTCAGTCACAATAACTTATAAATGGTTCCTGTCAAGGTTTGTTCCCCATATTCCCACAGGAACGGGATTACAAAAAATTTCGCGGATATTCCGACAGGAACGGGTTTGGGAAAGGAAACTTAGAAACTACTGACAGATTTCTATAACCGTTACACTTCCTGCATTAGGATTGCTACATTATCCCCTCAATTAGTAATTTAGATTTGATTTCATCCTTTTCATCCCACGGGAACAGAAACGGGAACAAGTACGGGAAGCTTAAAGAAACTTGACCGATTTCAAAAATTCTTTCAACTCTAGGTTCTAGGATGTTATATTATCGCTCAGTGAATTAGGCTTATATTTCACATATTTCCACGGTAACGGAAGATTCCCACAGGAACGGGTCTGGGAACGGAAACCTAAAAACTACTGGATAGATTTCAAAAATTCTTTCGGCACTGGGATGCCACATAATCCCTCAGTAACTTAGCGTAGATTTCATCCCTATAATCCCACGGCATTAGAAACAGGAATGAGCACGGGAGCCTTAAAACTACAGGCCCAAGCAACGCCAGGCGGCTCAGCTAATGAAATAAAAAATAGTAAGATTATTGGATTGTTTGTTTTTGAGAACTCTTTTGATTTTCACTTGGTAAGAATAAAGATCTAAACTTTTTTAGTTAAAAGTGTTACTTTTACAATAATCCGAACTATTTTTTCATATGAAATGACCGCATATTGAACTTTATTTACATTCGCTAAACAAAACGAACTGATTTAAAAGATACTATACACTTTGACCTAAGCAATGACAGCGTCTTCTAAGCCTTTGGTAGAGATAAGAATCTCGAAGGGATATAGGGTTCGAAATGAAGTCGAAGTTCTTTGGTTATTATGTTGTTAAGAAGAAATGAGTAAAGTAATAAGGACTCGAAGAAAATTTAAATTTTGGCTCAGAACAAATGAGGGTATTGTTAAACCACTTGGTGATCTCTGTGACCATGTTGAGTGGTGCATATGCTGACACTTTGATGTACTCAACAAGTGTAACAAGCTTCAGCATCGGGACGGGAACAACAACATTAGCGGGAACTTGGAAAATATTGGACCAACAAATTTTTCAATGTTTGAATGATTCATTGCTCCTGAGTATTAAAGACTAATTTCCTTCCCATAATCTTTCGGGAACGGAAACGGTAATGGCGAAATAACCAAGAAACTGGAAAATACTACAAAAATTCTTTCACTGTTAGAATGGTTCATTGTCCCTGAGCAATCTAAACAATATTTCATCGCCATTTTCCCACAGTAACGGGAACGGGATTAAAAAAACCACCTACTACCGATTTCAATGCGTATTTTACTTTTACAGTACTCGGCCGATTCCAAAAACTATGTCATCGTTAGAGTGCTTAACTGTTCCTGAGTAACATAAACTATATTTCATCCCTATTATCCCACTAGAATGGAAACTTGGAAACGACTCAACTAAACTTACTTAATTCGATTGACGTAGGGCCTGAGCAACGCCGGGCGGGTCAGCTAGTAAATAAATAAAACTATAGATATATAAATAAATATATAAAAATATATATAAATAAAGAAATAAAATAAATAAAATAAATATCACAGATAACTAAGAGAGGTAAATAAAAAGGTTTATCACAGAAAATGGGTGCTAATAATTAGCAATATCACAGAATACGTTTTATCCAGCGGTGTTGTCTGATATCACAGTAGGCGGCTATATACTTATAGCTAAAAATATCACAGTAGGCTATATACTTATAATTAATAATATCACAGTATGCTTTATACTTATAACTAATAATATCACAGTAATAATGATTATAATAAATAGATACAAATACATAATAAATAAATAAATTAAACATTTACTAAAACTAACTATCATGTACTATTCGACTAAAGACAACATCATCTGAGTGCGTCATTACCATGCGTACTTTAAGCGTGTAAGTCTTTAGCATGGAAAACTCCTACTTTTTCGCCTCTTATGTTACCAACTTCATACAAGGAGTTAAAATTATGTTTTCTTTAACTTTAACTTTTTCCATTTTGTAACAAATCTCGAAATAAGTCAATCGAGGCAGACGGCAAATTTTGCCATGCAATCATTCTTAGAAAAATATAAAATCTTGTAAAATATCGAGAACTTTAATAAAAAATCTATAATAATAATAATAATAATACAAGGAGTTGCCTATCTTTCTCAAAACTATACTTTTCGTGAATTTCGCAGCGAGTTTAGCATTATAATCCTCGGCAGCGTTACTTTGCTTAAAATTTCGGCGATATAAGTTAAACAAACTCTTGTTAGTTATTTTAAAAAAAATTTTTTCGGGTACGAGCAGATTGCTCACCTTTATTGTTCTGTACTTCACTTAAGACTGACTACAAAATACTTTTTCAATAATTTATTTCTTTATTGCCATAATATGATAACATGCCAACTGCAACCTAATTAGAGAATGCACTGCATTTCCCAATAATTTGATGGAATGGAAATGACCCAGACGCATGGTCAGCATTTCCGTTGACTGTAGTTGTTACTTTTATTCTTGTTAACTCTTCCCCCTTTTGATTTGATTGTCCTCAATCAACTAGAAGTATGGAATGTTGTTGAACCCTAGTTTAGGCGGTTGAACTTCAGGTATTTGGTTACTTTGAGGTAGGTCTGGATTCAAATTTTGAACGATGAGTTTTGTGGTGTTGTTCTTCATGGATTTAAGATAGAGTATGATTATTGTTAATGTTATGAAGTATGATGAAGGCAATGATCCCAAACATAGTGAAGCGGTGTATTGTAGTTTGTGATTGCAAAAGCTCGATTTGGTTGGTGTTGTTTATATGTAATTCGTTCATCATCTCTAATGATAAGAATTTGCGGTACTGCTTTTCTTCGGGAGTTAGTTGAAAGATTGCTGGTAGAATATGGTGATTGGATTCTTCTTTTGACGTGAACATTTGTTCGTTCACTATGATGCTGGTATTATGGAATTTTATCAGGAACGTACCATCGAAGTGTTGTTCAGTGGGTCCTATTACTATGGATCCGTTGAAACCGTTCAATATAACAATTCAGTTAAGTATAGAGATTCGTATCTCAGTCGCACCACCCGAATGTGGAATGCTCTACCTGGCCATGTTTTTCCCCTACATTACGATTTACAAAGATTCAAAAGCAACGTGCATCGGTGTCTCCTTTCTAATCCTCTCCTATTTTCCTAAATGCTCGCACTGGTTTCTATAACATTATAAGGGTAGTCATAACCCCTTGATGTGTGCGCAAATTATAAAAAAAAAAAAAAAAAAAATTCCAGTTGATATTTCTTCTATTTGTGATAAATGATGATTATTTATAACGCTGCAAGTAGCTTTGGTGTTTTCATAATATTGGGAATGCAAGTGGTATTAATTAGATCTACCATATCTTGAGGTTTGCAGATTGACATGAAATTATATGCTTTACAAATGTTTTTTAAACCATAAGTTTCGTTAGCTGATTTTAGCACTGTATTAAATGACAAATCTGTGGCAATAGCTTTTCTTTTTACAGGTTTTAAAATTATTTTTGAGTAATCATTTTTATTTACTAAAGGAATATTAATAATATAAAGTTTTGATACTGAGTCACTTAAAATCTTGACTTCTGCGAAATTTAAAGCATCTTCTACAGTAGCAAATGGCAGATATTCTTAAGAGATTGTACTTATAGCTAAATTTATTTCTTGCTTAGATAGTATTAGAGAATTGATAATACCAAGTTTAGCCCAATGTATGGCATAATTTAAATTTTCAAGTTCTTCTTTAAATATTTTAATTTTGTATTGGAAAGCACTTAATATTTCATTGTTATACAATATGTTCTCTTGTAGTAGTTTTCTTATTTCATTGGACATTTCAGTAATATTATTTATTCTTTCATTATGTAATGCGTTAATTATAACTTGTTTATTATTGTTTTGTAATACATTGTTCATTTTGTCAGTGATTGTTATAAAGTCTTCATGGTCAGGGCTACCTGCTATCCATTTCCAAGCTGTTCCTATGAGATTTATTGATCTTTTCACTTTTCTTGGTTTAAGGTTTTGGATTAAATTTTGAATTTGAATAATTTCATGTTTTAGGTAAGGATAGAGGGAGGTGTTCCTATGGGATAAAATTATTGGGGTGATCTCGTTGAACTTTGACCCATATTGGGTAACGTCAATTACATGAATAAATTTGAAATTTCCGGTTTGAATTCTTGCTTGTCCTGTGTGTATCGCTATGACTTGCGAGTTCGTGAAGTCAAGGATTTGGACTGTTGCCAAGCATTGGCCTAAAGCACACCTGAAATAATGAATATTAATTTCTAATATTACTCTTGTGAACTATTCGACCAGATTCGGTTAAAATTGTGGAATTATTGTTTTCTTTTACTACCTCCTGCTTGTATCTGTTTGTAAGTTTGGATCCTATACGTTTATTGTTTTTGACATATATGACTTGGCCTAAGTTTTTATCGGTTGTTTTTTTCTATTGTGGGTTCTATAATCCTGTTCTTGTTTTTCTTTAAATTTTTCGATAGTTTCTTTGCGGGTGTTTTCAAATTGCTCGGGATTTAAACGGGGCACTCGTCCATAGAAAAGTTCTTTGGGTTTTTTGCCTGTTGTGGAGTGTATGGTGAAGTTTTATTCGTTTACAGCTCTTTCTAAAAGCTCTTCAAAGGACCGTGAAGGTTCGTCGGTTTTTTGACACCTCATAATTTCGGATAAAGTGGAATGGAAGGGTGACGTGAAATAAGACCAAACGAAATAACACCAAATCTTAAATTTGGTCTAATTTCGTTTTTCGAAACGAAATAATACCAATTTGGCTTTATTTCGATTATACCAAAACGAAATAATGCCAAAAAAGTAATGGAAATAACGCCAAATTTGTTTAAATACAAAATTTGGCAGTACTTCGTTTTCAAAATGGAAATAAAGCCAAATTTTTCATAAATTATATACACACTTTCAAAAACAATGGATTGAAAAGTAATTATATTTTTTTGTTTGTATGTTAATATGTTTGATTTGAGTTGCATGGAAGTCCAGAGTTTGAAATTCAACTGGATGGATAAACTAATAAACATAGATATTTTTAACCATTTAACATAATGAAAAATAGCATGAAGAAAGTAAAAGGATAATAACTTAAAAAAATCCAAACTGACGATCAGATATGGAGAGTGAAAAAAATATTAAGCCATTACGAATGGGTCAATTTGGGGAATCGAAAAATTCGCGGCGAATTTTTCGATTCCCCAAATTGACCCTTTCGTAATGGCTTTATTTGGAATTTGGAATTTGGCTTTATTTCGTTTGGTACTATTTCACGTCACCGAATGGAAGCGCTCGACTTGGCCATTCACTTCACTTTTATATGGTGGTGTTTTGAATATTTTTATTTTAAGATCGTCTTCCAACAGAGAAGTTATTGATGCTGAATTTAAAGCTTTTTCATTATCTAACACTACAACTTCGGGAACGCAAAAATAGAAGATAACATCGCGTAGCGGGCGTTTAATATCCTCAATCGAACGGGATGCTATTATTTTGGCTTGAGCAAATTTTGTAAAGGAGGTGGTGCATACTTGGGCCCAGAGCGTACACCTATGAGACTAGTACCAAATGAAAGCTTACATTCAGCCCAATCAGCCTGCCAAATATTTTTGAATTCGGTCTTGGTGATTTTGAGATAATTAGACTTGAAGTTGAGCGCCGGAAATGGGAAAAATCTGACATTTCTGCAAATAATTACGAATATCTCGAAAAGCATAGCACGTAGCACAATGATTTTGATATCGTATGAAAGATCATAAAAATATCTTTCATTTCATTTAAAAAAAAGTTTTCAAAATGCCTTATACTTCGAAAAAACAGACCTAAAAGTTGTTTAAAAAAAAACATTTTCGTTGACGTTTGACAGCCAATATCTCGAAAAAATCAGTGATGACCTATAATTTTTTTTGCACCACTTTAATCCTTAATTGGTAAGCTTTAATTTGATATACAATTACGCTATCATACATAAAGCATATCACGTACATTATACACAAATCCTAAAAAAAATAAACAAAAATATGTTCCACAGCAAATGCATTTTTTCATTTAATTTTTCGCAGTTCCTACTTTGTTTTTTACTAAACATAAAAACAAAATACATTTTAATGCTGCAAATGAGAAAAAAAAGACTAATCTTCATTTAGATCTATATCAAAATACCATCCAAAAACAAAGCTGGTGCTATATTCATTGCTTCCTGGTGTCTTGCGTAACCCAAATACCATAAAATACTCATGACATGAGCGCAACAACCAACAGTCCTCATTCCAACGAGACAGTTACAATAGTAAGCTTTTATTGCGTTCGAACTATGTGCTACGTTTGCATCGCTATTCACCAAGATGTAAGTGAGATACACTTTTCTACTTACATGCCTGGATTTGATTCGCCCTCGTAATAAAAAGTTATTGTTGCCTATAAGACTATTATGAGCAGTAGAGGTAATTCGCATCCGATCTTCGCAGACTTCGATTGTATAGGTTCCCTGGTCTTTTAAATGTTCACCACAGTAGGATCGAGCCTGGTTTATTTGGTAATTCCCCAATGATATCATACGAAGTTCTTGAATAGAGAGTTGTGGGAAATTACTTAAATTCGGGATATTACCATCGATGCGGCTGAACATGGCTCTGGTTCTGTTAAGATTATTTTCTCTTACAAAGGCACCTAAATAATTAGGAGTATTAAAACGATTTAAAGCCAGTTCTAGCAGAACGTTCGCATCAGCACTATCTTCAATGGTTGGATGAAACTTATTAAGAATTGCAGCTGCAACTTTGAAGTCGTCCATCAAATGACCAGCAGCTAGATTAAAAAAATCTTGCCGAAATAGTTTAAAATCCCTTTTAAATCGTCCGTTCACGACTTCAACGACCCATCTGACCATAGTTACACACCTGGATCTATTAGCCTGCTCTGTGGTAAGTTGAAAGTTACCTTCAGCAACGGATTCAGGCATGTAAGTCTTATATCCTTGAGATTCAAGATGTGGGATTGCGTCTCTGAATCCTCTGTCCAAAATAAAAACATCGTATTGTCTAAAGTATTGCCTGAACGTTCCATAATCGTCTCTGAAAAGATGTTTCATTATGTTAGCATCAGATACAGTTGCAGCATAAGGTCCTATAACGTCCAGGATATACCCATCACAGCATGTGATCACAAAAGGCTTAACCAGATTTTGATACTTATGTAGGCTGTATGATTGTTTCTGGAAGCCGTAGTTTGAACTTTTTTGAAGGTACACATATGTTCCATCGCAAATGACTATAGATGGACGATCATTTTCATTTAAATTGATGTTTCCAAACAGTCCGTTGGGAATAAGTCTGTTCCTTCTAGATACTTCCTGAATAGTTATATGCTGAAAACCCAAGTTAAATGGCACAAAATAATCCATCAATGCTGTTCTTGCAGCTGTTGAGTACCGTCCTACAGTCGTGTGATCCATGTTAAAGAGACAGGAAAGTCTACGATCACTATCGCCAGACCTTAATTTTGCCAAATAGGTAAAAAGCTCTATGGTACGTAATGCTGGAACATAGCTCTGCAGTTCCGCAAACTCTGTAGGGGTAATACCAAGCCAATAATAAATAAACACTGCAACTCACTTCATCTGGTGTTATCCAGGAGGCTTAAACTAACCGCATTTCATGGCTTTGAATACTTCGATATTGAATCAAGTTATTCAAGCAAACTCTACAATTTGCACAGTTATTAGCATTACTCATTTGCACACTTTTGAACTCAAAACACTTTTTTCTTAAATCTGGAGCGCTGCTACAATTTTTCTCAATACACACCTGAAGACCGCGAAATTGTGAATTACTTGTTTTTTTGTCATTACATAATTTACTCACAAGCCAACAATCAGTTATCAATGAATTAGGCCTAACGGTCGCGCCTAACGGTCGCGGACTTGTATGTTTAAGCTTGGTACCTAGCAACCAGTTTTTTTAGATTTGTTTTTGGATGGTATTTTGATAGATCTAAACGAAGATTAGTCATTTTTTTTCTCATTTGCAGCATTAAAATGTATTTTGTTTTTATGTTTAGTAAAAAACAAAGTAGAAACTGCGAAGAATTAAATGAAAAAATGCATTTGCTGTGGAACATATTTTTTGTTTAATTTTTTTTAGGAATTGTGTATAATGTACGTGATATGCTTTATGTATGATAGCGTAATTGTATATCAAATTAAAGCTTACCAATTAAGGATTAAAGTGGTGCAAAAAAAATTATAGGTCATCACTGATTTTTTCGAGATATTGGCTGTCAAACGTCAACGAAAATGTTTTTTTTTAAACAACTTTTAGGTCTGTTTTTTCGAAATATAAGGAATTTTGAAAACTGTATTTTAAATGAAATGAAAGATATTTTTATGATCTTTCATATGATACCAAAATCATTGTCCTACGTGCTATGCTTTTCGAGATATTCGTAATTATTTGCAGAAATGTCAGATTTTTCCCATTTCCGGCGCTCAACTTCAAGTCTAATTATCTCAAAATCACCAAGACTGAATTCAAAAATATTCATTTGGTACTAGTCTCATAGGTGTACGCCCTGGGCCCAGGCTCCATAGAAGTATGCACCACCTCCTTTGTCGAGCGCAGTTAAAACAAGATATTTTTCTGTCGAAAAGATATCAATGTGCAAGGTATGTCCAGGATAACTAGGAATTGGTGTAGGGTTAAGGAAGAGTTTGTTGGGATGCCTCTCGTATTTGTTTTCTTTACAATTCGTGCAACATTCTCGGGGAATAAACATTCTCGGGAAATTAAAGTTCTCCATTAGTTGAATCCAGTTCTCTTCGGCATTCCGATGAGCTCGGCGATGTATCTTCAGGATCTTCTCCTCTTGCTCGACGTCACTGGTAAGGTCTTCTACGAGTTTCTGTGTAAACCTAACGCGATAATCTTTGAAATGCAAAGGATAAACGTTTTGGATGCGTCCCATCGTCGTTTCATCTGTAAGGAGTCCGTTAATGGTATTGGGATTGAGATATCTTTTGAAAATCTCAAAACATCGCTTTCAGAATATTCGGGGCGTATAAGAATGTGTCTAGTGTATTTTTCGAATGGGTTTTTAATTTGGTTGCTATTTTCGTTTCCTATTTGGAGTAAAAGTTGGTTGCGGAAGACATTAACAGGTGTTTCTACTGAGGGAATAAGATTTTGTGCTGAGCTATCAGCGCTATGTTCAGTTGGTGTCATTGAATTGACTTCTGTTTGAGGGGGTCTAGATAAAGAGTCGGCCACCACATTTTCCTTTCCTGGTTTATATTTGAGTTCATGGATGTATTCTTCCAGGATCGCCTTCCATCGCTTCATTTTTGAATTTGTATTCTTATTACTTAAAGCATATGTGAGTGGTTGGTGATCCGTGAAAATATTAACTTTTCGAGATCCGTAAAGGAAGTTTCTAAGAGATTAAGCGACCAGATAATGGCAAGCATCTCTTTTTCATTCGTTGCGTAGTTTTCTTCTGGTTTACTCAAAGTTCTGGATAAGAATGTGATTGGTTTATCTTCTTGAGAGAGGACTGCGCCAATTGCGTAGTCTGAAGCATCAGTTGTGAGCTGAAAACTTTTTTTAAAGTCTGGGTATTGAAGGACTACTTAAGGAAACACTAGAGATTTTTTTAATTTATTAAAAGCTTCAACTGCTTCTTCGTTCAGTTTGATTGAAATTTTTCGGGATATGTTTTTGAACACGTGTCCATCTTCCCCTCTTAAAAGGGATGTCAAGGATTTCGCTAATTTCGCGTAGTCTTTAATGAAGCGGCGATAATAGCCTGACATTCCTAAAAAGGATCGGAGTTCCTTGAGATTTGTGGGAATTGGTCGGTCGACTATTGCTTGTACTTTTTTTGGATTGGTTTTTATACCATCTTGTCCAATAATGAAACCTAGAAACTCGATTTCTGTTTTGAAAAATTCACACTTATCTAGCTGAATTTTCATGTTCGCTTTTTCTAGTGTAATGAAAACTTTTTCAAGGTTCCGAAAGTGTTCATCTTCGGTTTTTCCGAAGATGACAATGTCGTCAATATAGACGTAGCAACATTTCCCGATAAGGTCTCTAAGGATATCGTCTAAACATCTCTGAAAAATAGATGGGGCTTTTTTCAGCCCAATAGGAGGCGAGTAAATTCAAACTTGCCGTTGTTTATCGAAAAAGCAGTTTTTTCTATGTCAGATTTTTTGAGTGGAATTTGGTGAAATCCACTTTTTAAGTCCACTATAGAAAACCATTTGTTTTCACTGAGATTTGCAAGAATTTCGTGTATCTCGAGAATAGGATATTTGTCGGCAATAGTTACTTACTTACTTAGGTGGCCATTACAGTTCGGGGTGAACCTGGGCCTCAACCAACATCCTTCTATAACGACTTCGATTTCGGGCGAGCTCTCTCCAGTTTCGCACTCCAAGTCGGTTGAGGTCTTCATCCACTTGATTGCGCCACCTAAGACGAGGTCTTCCCCTTCCGCGATTTCCCTGCAATGTGCTTTCGAACACCCGACGAGCCGGAGCGTTTGGGTCCATCCGCTCAACATGGCCCAACCATCGTAGCCTCGCGATGCGTACTCTTCTGGCTATGCCCATGTCGCGGTACAGCTCATACAGCTCGTTGTTGTATCTTCTTCTCCACACATTGCCTTCGCATACGGGACCAAAGATCATTCGGAGAATTTTTCTTTCGAAACGACCAAGGGTTTCCTCATCCGCTTTCGATAAGGTCCATGCTTCCGCGCCGTAAATCAGGACTGGGATGATTAAGGTCTTATACAAGGTTACCTCGGTTTTTCTGGAGAGGGTTTTGTTTCTCAACTGCCTTCTTAACCCAAAGAAGCAAAGGTTGGCAAGAGTTATTCTCCGTTTGATCTCCGCACTGATGTTGTTGTCCGTGTCTAAAGCGGATCCTAGGTAGACGAAGTCCTGTACTACATCGAAGTTATGTCTGTCTATTGTGACGTTTTGTCCAATTCGTCGATGTTCTGTGTCCTTGTTTGATGACAGCATATACTTTGTTTTGCCCTCATTAACCAACAAACCCATTTTTGCCGCTTCTGTTTCAATACTCGCAAAAGCACCTATGACATCACGCTTTTTTCTTCCCATTACGTCAATATCGTCTGCATATGCGAGTAATTGCACAGACTTTTGAAAGATTGTTCCTCTGGTGTTGACGTTTGAGTTTCTTACAATCTGTTCAAGTATGATGTTGAAGAAATCGCATGACAGTTTATTGCCTTGCCTAAAACCTTTTTCGACATTAAAGGTCTCGGTGAGTTCTTTACCGACCTTGACGGAGCAGCGTGAATTCTCCAAAGTCATCCTGCATAGTCGTACGAGTTTTGCAGGGATGCCGAAACTAGACATGGCTCTGTACAGCTCGTCTCTGTAGATACTGTCATACGCGGCCTTGAAATCGATAAAGAGATGGTGAATATCGATATTATGTTCTCGGGTTTTTTCCAAGATCTGCCGTTATGTGAAAATTTGGTCTATTGTGGACTTCTCTGGTCTAAAACCACATTGATAAGGACCTATCAAGTTGTTGACGTGGGGTTTCAGACGTTCACATATTACAGCAGACAAGATCCTATAAGCGAAGTTAAGGAGGCTTATCCATCTATAATTGGCGCAATTGTGAGGGTCTCCTTTCTTTAGGATCGGGCATACGATACTGAGGTTCCATTCATCAGGCGTGCTTTCTTCCGACCATATCATGAAGATCGGTGTTTTTCCCTTCTTCTCTCCTTGTAAATCTCGTTATACCGATCGTAAGCAGCCCTCGTTCGTGTTTGCAAAAGCATTTGTCGTGCTCTTTGCTTGGCTGCATTTGCCTGCCTACATTCTTCATCGAACCATGGGTTTCGTTTTGGTGGCCGAGTGAAACCCAGAACCTCAGAGGCAGCGGTTCTGATGGCTTCTTGGCATTGCTGCCACTGGTCTTCAATGTTTAATGCTGGCGGCATGGGATTCAAGGATAATTGAAGGGACACTCGATTGGAAAAGGCAATGGCAATCTCTTGCGATTGTAGCATTCCGACATCATATCTCTGCACAGCGTTAGTTTGTGCTGGTTGTGAACAAGATATCCTCATTTGTACCTTGGCTACAACAAGGTAGTGGTCCGAGTCAAAGTTGGCCCCTCGGAAAGTTCGGACATCTAGCACACTGGAAGAGTGCCTTGCGTCGATCGCAACATGGTCAATTTGGTTGACGGTTAATTGATCTGGGGATCGCCATGTACCTTTATGAATTTTGAGATGCGGGAAGCGTGTACTACTTACAACAAGATTTAGCCCCGCAGCAAAATCGATTAGCCTCAGTCCGTTTTCGGAGGTTTTGTCGTGGAGGCTATGCTTACCGATTGTGTTTCCAAAGATGTCCTCCTTCCCTAGTTTTGCGTTGAAATCGCCAAGAAGGATTTTCACGTCGTGTCTAGGGCACTGCTCATATGTTTCTTCGAGGAGCTCGTAGAAACAGTCTTTGGAATCGTCGTCTTTCTCTTCTGTGGGGGCATGGGCGCATATAAGGCAAATGTTGGAGAATTTAGCCCTGATGCGGATGGTCATTTTACGCTTATTGACTGGATTTTGGCTAATCACCTTATCCCTGAGTCTTCCTCTAACGACAAATCCGCACCCAAATAAACGCTGTTTCTTTTGTCTGTAGCAGTCGCCATAGTAGATGTCACAGTTTTTCATCTTCTTTATGCCCGGTCCACTCCATTGCACTTCTTGGATGGCGGTTATGTCTGCTTTGCAGCAGTCCAGGGCGTCCGCTAATTTTCCAGCTGCACCAAGTCCGTTAAGAGATCTTACGTTCCAAGTGCAGATCCGGAGGTCGTTGTCCTTTTTTCGTTTGCTTGGGTCGTCAACTTTGAAATCATTATCGTCATCCGAGGCTGTTAGTTGTTTCAGAACTGGGCTTTTTTTACGTGGTTGGGTAGTTAACCCTACGCACAACCCCCAATCTGGAGGGCCAGGTCCTTTTGGATCCCTTCGGACACAAAGGGCTGGAGTATCCAGAGTCAGTTCCCTGCTGCAGGGGTGTGAGTGCTGCCGTTGGCTCACCAGGGGCTCGTCCGCCACCATCTCTATTTCAATACCCTGTCCTAGTATTGAAAGACCCCAAAAAACCTTTAAACCAAATATGTTGGAGTAGCTCTTTCAGGGGTTTCTGCTTTTATGGCTGTTGAAGTCCACCGTTGGTTCTGTCCTTCGAATTCATCCGCTGGGACATTTACACGAAAGCTCTCGTAGACCACTGAGATTCGTGCAGTCAGTCATTGTTCGCAGAGCAATTATAGTGTTGATCGATCACAATTCTTTGTTCTGGATTCCCTTATCAACACTCGCACTTACTAGTTTAGCAGGTCAGCTCTGGACGGGGCATCCCAGGTCCCAGTGGATACCGCTTGGAGGTATAGTAAGCACAATTGACGTGTACTATAAGTTACAGCATCTGGGCGCTGCCAAGTTGGCACCAATCAGAGCCTACCCGAATAGTACAACGCCCATCCACCGGCAATAGTTAAGGCATTGATTTTTCGGTAATCAATTACCATTCGAAACTTTTTTTCACCTGAGGCGTCCATTTTTTTCGGGACGACCCAAACTGGCGAATTATATGGTGATTTTGATGGTCTTATAATTCCATCTTCTAATAGCTTTTGAATTTCTTTCTCTACTTCGTTTTTTAGTGCCATGGGATAGGGGTACGATTAAGAATAGACTGGATCCCTAGTGGTTGTTCGGATTTCTCCTTGAACAGTAGTTGTGTAGGTAAGCACTCATTTGGTTTAGAAAATAAGTATGGGCATTTGTGAATTATGTTACCTAATTTTATTTGTTGGTCTTTTGACAAATGTTCTTTTCTAATATGTATCAATATTGTTAACATATTGTGACAGATGCTGTTTGAGTGTAATTAAGATTCTTGGATTATGAGGACTAGCTTGTATGGACATATAGTTTTTCTTCGTGTTTTGTAATCGCATTTAGTTGTTTTAGGGTATCGTGTCCTATGATACCATCGAATGAAATATGGCTAGGAAGGATAAAGAATTTTATTTTATCGGTTTGTGGTCCAAAAAGTTGGATAAGTGAATGATGAGCTATTTTAACGTTTCCTCCAACGGAGTTAGCAAAAAATTGTTTTTCATTAATAATCGGATTTCTTATGTGACGGGGTTGAATATAATTTTTATTTGACCCTGTGTCAACTAAAAATTTAAGAGTTTCTCCGCTTCGGGAAATATGTTCAAAAAAGGGAAGCGAAGAAGAAATAAATGTCGTCGATATTTTCGATTTGATAAAGGCTAGCGTCTTCATCTTGGTTGTTGTATTCTTCTAGTGTGTCGTCATAATTTTGATCCTCTTCCATGATGTCAGCTTCATAATCTTCTATGGTCTTTACTTCATTGTTTTCTTGGGTAGTGTGAAAAAGACGTTGCATTTTCTGAAGAGGATGCATTTGCTGAGAATATCTTTGCTTTTGTCCAAATGGCTGTTGGGGATGATCTCGTTTTTGAGCAAATTGTTGATTTCTCGGCCTGTTTTGATAGTCCACTTTCTGAGTTTGCATCGAGTAATCGATTGACATTGGCTTCGGTGGCAAAGGTCTTTGATTTGGTGGGATTCTCGGCTGTTGAGGCTGTTGATATCTAGGTTGGTACTGGAAATTTGTATTAAATTGCGGGGCTTGAGGAGTCCGAGGGTTGTGCAACAAGTGAGGGTAAAATTCACGTCTGGGAGCTAGTATTGGTGTAGGTTTTTGAAAGTTTTCTCTTTTAGCAGGGATTGGAGGTGGATGTTGGAAAATCTTTTTGTTAGAACTTTGCGAATTATTTGCATACTGGGCTCTAAAATCAACGTTTTGTAATTTAAGGCATAGATGTAAGGCCTGTGGGAGGTCTACCGGTTCCATTATGCTTAGTAAGCGAGGGAGGTCCCCTTTGAGGCCCCTCACAAAGGTGTCTAGAGCCTTTTCCCTATAACATTGTGTCATGTTATATATCATCATGTGTCATGATTAATGATTGGTGGTGATACACCACTTGATAAAATTCTGGAATTGTGTTGTTTCCCTGGACCAGAGTGGTCATCTGGTATTCGAGGGTGCCTAAATCCTTCTTATCTGCATAATGCAGAATAAGACATTTTGATATTTTTTCCCAATTAAGGGGAGTGTTATACGATTCAAGTACCACATCGGCATGCCCTGTTATCTTATTTCGTATAACGGATAAGATACCATAGTATCTAGGGGTGCCCTTGATGTGTTCATAAATTTTTAAAATTTTGTCGATGCTTTTCTTCCACGAATTAAATTCGTGTGTTTGACCTGAAAATTCTCTTAGGCTTTTCACTACATCAGGTATTTTGTCTAAATCACCCAAATTATTGCCTACTAGGTTGATAGGTTGATCTACTTCATTATTTATATCTGCTGCATGGTTCATATTTCATGGTTCATAATAGTATGAATAGTGGTTGATTCATAGTTGCTTGTTGATTAACAAATTTTATTTTCCTTGTGGTTTTTGTTCCTGATCCAAGCGGCTGCATTTACTGCTCCTTTTTGTCCTTTGTCGGTTTACTGGGGGGCCTCGTTCTTGGATTTACTTTTATCACTATCACTTTCTTTTACGATGTTAAATGACTTTTAGCACAGGATTTAAAAAAATAACAGGCGAGTTATAGGCAATGGTTAGCCTTTATTATACGCGAGTATTTAAAGCCCCACGTTGAGCGCCAGTTAAACAAACTCTTGTTAGTTATTTTAAATAAAATGTTTTCGGGTACGAGCAGATTGCTCACCTTTATTGTTCTGTACTTCACTTAAGACTGACTACAAAATACTTTTTCAATAATTTATTTCTTTATTGCCATAATATGATAACATGCCAACTGCAACCTAATTAGAGAATGCACTGCTTTGCATTTCCCAATAATTTGATGGAGTGGAAATGACCCAGACGCATGGTCAGCATTTCCGTTGACTGTTGTTACTTTTATTCTTGTTATCTTATACAATTTGTCCTGGTTGGTATACTACATCCTTACTTCTAGTGTTATAAATTTTCATGCCTTTTTGGTGTGCTAGTTTTAAATTTTGAAATATTTTCGCGCGAATCAATTCTAATCGATCTTCTCGGTTTAGAATCTCAATATTATATGATTTCGCATTTTGTATCATATGGAAACCAAACACAGCGTAATATGGTTCCACCGCGATTGCTTCGTGCATCACACTGCGAAATGAGAATGCAACGTTGCTAACGTGGAGGTCCCATTGTTTTTGGTTTGTGCCTAGATAGGCTCTTATTTTAGCTAACACCGATTGGTTTACTCTTTCTGAGGCATTTGCTTGAGGAGAGTAGATGGCTGTACGGCTGTGTCCTGCACCGTATCGTTTCAAAAAGCTGGTAAATAATTCTGAGACGAATTGTTTACCATTGTCTGAATGGACAAATTCAGGTACACCAAAAACATGAAAGACGTTTTCTTCTAAAAATTTAACTACCTCAGATGATGTTGCTTTCCTAATTGCTTTCAAGAACACAAACTTACTAAAATGATCAAGTACTATGAAGATATGCGTATTTCCGTTTGAAGTCCGTGGGTATGGTCCTAAGAAGTCAATGTATAAGCGTTGAAATGGTCGTTCAGTAATTGTCTGTTGTCCCATCAGCGGTCGAGTCGTCTGGTTTATGGATTTATTGCACTTACAACTGTCGCATGAATTCACCCAGTGTTGAACATCGGTGGCCAACCCAGGCAAATAGTAAAACTGACGCAGTTTCGCTAAAGTTTTGCCTATACCTCCGTGTCCAAACGCTGGTGAGTCATGCGCAGTCCTTCAGGAACCCACAGTTTCCAGGCACGGTCCTCCTGTATTGCGTCACCTGTCCGTACGTCAGTGCGTTTGTAAACTTATCCGTCTGATATGCAAATGTCAGGAAGTCGGTCTTGTTGTTGTTCCACTACTTTCTTTAGTTCGTCATACTCTTCGGATGAAAAGTGCGTGGAAATAAAGTCAATTCCAGGAGTCGAGTCGGTTTTCACGATCTCTTCCATATGGATGCGCGATAAAGTATCAGGTACTACGTTTTGGACACCTTTCCTATGTTCGATGGTGAAATCGAACGCCTGTAGCTTAAGGCTCAATCTTGCCAAACGCTCTGACAGGTCCTTCTGTGTCATCAGCCACTTGAGACTGGCGTGATCGGTGATGATAGTGAAAGGTAGACACTCAACGTAGGCTCTGAACTTCTTCACCAAGTCCGTTTTCGGAGGTTTTGTCGTGGAGGCTATGCTTACCGATTGTGTTTCCAAAGATGTCCTCCTTCGCTAGTTTTGCGTTGAAATCGCCAAGAAGGATTTTCACGTCGTGTCTAGGGCACTGCTCATATGTTTCTTCGAGGAGCTCGTAGAAACAGTCTTTGGAATCGTCGTCTTTCTCTTCTGTGGGGGCATGGGCGCATATAAGGCTAATGTTGGCGAATTTAGCCCTGATGCGGATGGTCATTATACGCTCATTGGCTGGATTTTGGCTAATCACCTTATCCCTGAGTCTTCCTCTAACGACAAATCCGCACCCAAATAAACGCTGTTTCTGTTGTCTGTAGCAGTCGCCATAGTAGATGTCACAGTTTTTCATCTTCTTTATGCCCGGTCCACTCCATCGCACTTCTTGGATGGCGGTTATGTCTGCTTTGCAGCAGTCCAGGGCGTCCGCTAATTTTCCAGCTGCACCAAGTCCGTTATGAGATCTTACGTTCCAAGTGCAGATCCGGAGGTCGTTGTCCTTTTTTCGTTTGCTTGGGTCGTCAACTTTGAAATCATTATCGTCATCCGAGGCTGTTAGTTGTTTCAGAACTGGGCTTTTTTTACGTGGTTGGGTAGTTATACCTACGCACAACCCCCAATCTGGAGGGCCAGGTCCTTTTGGATCCCTTCAGACACAAAGGGCTGGAGTATCCAGAGTCAGTTCCCTGCTGCAGGGGTGTGAGTGCTGCCGTTGGCTCACCAGGGGCTCGTCCGCCACCATCTCTATTTCAATACCCTGTCCTAGTATTGAAAGACCCCAAAAAACCTTTAAACCAAATATGTTGGAGTAGCTCTTTCAGGGGTTTCTGCTTTTATGACTGCTGAAGTCCACCGTTGATTCTGTCCTTCGAATTCATCCGCTGGGACATTTACACGAAAGCTCTCGTAGACCACTGAGATTCGTGCAGTCAGTCATTGTTCGCAGAGCAATTATAGTGTTGATCGATCACAATTCTTTGTTCTGGATTCCCTTATCAACACTCGCACTTACTAGTTTAGCAGGTCAGCTCTGGATGGGGCATCCCAGGTCCCAGTGGATACCGCTTGGAGGTATAGTAAGCACAATTGACGTGTACTATAAGTTACAGCATCTGGGCGCTGCCAAGTTGGCACCAATCAGAGCCTACCCGAATAGTACAACGCCCATCCACCGGCAATAGTTAAGGCATTGATTTTTCGGTAATCAATTACCATTCGAAACTTTTTTTCACCTGAGGCGTCCATTTTTTTCGGGACGACCCAAACTGGCGAATTATATGGTGATTTTGATGGTCTTATAATTCCATCTTCTAATAGCTTTTGAATTTCTTTCTCTACTTCGTTTTTTAGTGCCATGGGATAGGGGTACGATTAAGAATAGACTGGATCCCTAGTGGTTGTTCGGATTTCTCCTTGAACAGTAGTGTTTTTTTTTTTTTTTTTTTTTATTTCACTATCAGAACAGCTTATTTCAAGCTTGTGAAACAATGTATCTTTTCTTCAAGAGTTTTTTCACCCTTAAGTACTCAGAAATATGTATCACTGTCATCATATAGCGAGGTGTTAGTAGTTAGTAAGCAAAAATTAAGTCTAACACAATCAAGACAACAGAGCTAAAAAATATTACAAAATTATTGATAAACATATACAAAAACAGATTAGATAGCTACATATAGACGTATAATTAATTATTAAACATGACAATTATAAAAATATTATGACATAAAAAAAGCATAGTCAAGAGAGTGGAGCTCTGGTTCGAATTAAGGACTTTAACGTAGTTTTACTAATATTAAAATCTATTAAATTTGAGTTAAGGTTTAAAACTTTTATCATACGAGTAATAGGCTCATTCAATCCATAATTAGTTCTATGATAAGGACAGTGAAGTAACTCCAAGTTGCGCAGTTGGTATGAGCCTCCCCGGTAGTTAAAACTTATGCATGCGAGCAAGTCAGGAGCATCAATTTGTCCTGTTATAAGCTGGTGAATAAAGACTAAATCATTATTTATTCGCCGATGCGAAAGCATTTGCATCTGCAAAAGTTGAATACGATGCTCATACGGTGGAAGGTCATAAGGATCAGTCCAAGGAAGTCCCTTGAGAGCAAATCTAATAAATCTTCGCTGTATACTTTCTATTCTTGAATTGTGGACTGCATAATAAGGAGACCATACTTGAGAAGCATATTCTAGATGGGGTCG
Source organism: Melanostoma mellinum (assembly GCA_914767635.1). Taxonomy (NCBI): domain Eukaryota; kingdom Metazoa; phylum Arthropoda; class Insecta; order Diptera; family Syrphidae; genus Melanostoma; species Melanostoma mellinum. Next base: position 101,403,203 of record OU612060.1, read on the forward strand.
AACATGACAGTTATACAGCGAAAGAGTAACGTAGGGGTCCGTAAACTCCTTAGCCCATCTTTTAATAAAGCCTAGCATTGAGTTTCCTTTACTATCAATGTAATTGATATGTGATGTAAATTCTAAATTGGAACTAAAGTAAACACCGAGGTCCTTAATACTGGACACCTTGCATAATATTTGATGAGAAATCGAGTAATTATGCAAAGCCGGTGTACGTTTCTTCGAAAAAGTTATACTCTGACATTTGCTTGGATTGAGAATCAATCCATTTTTATCGCACCATATGGCAAAATTTTCAACATCAGATTGTAAAATAAGACGATCGGCTGCGCAGTCTATTTTCTTGAAAATTTTCATATCATCCGCGAAGATCAAAATTTCACTCGATGACAAGCTAAAAGTAACATCATTAATGGCTAGAATAAAGAGGATAGGGCCAAGGTGACTACCTTGTGGTACTCCTGAATGCGCCTTAAAGGAGTCTGAAAGAATGCTTCTAAATTTTACCACATATGATCTATCAGTTAGGTACGACCTGATCCAATCGACGAAGGTCGAAGGGAATCCATATGCATTTAGTTTAAACAATATAATATCGTGAGATAGTTTATCGAAAGCCTTTGAAAAGTCAGTATATATACAATCTAACTCTTGCCCGCTTTCAAGCGCGTTTGAACATTTATGAAGGAAGTATAAAAGGTTTGTTACTGTTGATCTTTTCTGTACAAAACCATGCTGCTGTTTGCAAATTATATTTTTAATATCGAAAGTTAAGCTTTCACAAACAAGCTGTTCAAATAATTTGGGGATACACGAAAGCTTAGATATGGGTCTGTAGTTAAGGATATCTGATTTAATACCTTTTTTAAATACAGGTGTAATAAAAGATCTTTTCCACAGTAAAGGGAATCGACCAGAATCTAACGATAATGAAAACAAGTAATGAAGTAGAAATGCAATTTGGGACTTACACTTTTTTAAAATTATTGGAGGGATGCCATCAGGGCCAGCAGAGTAATCATCGTTCAAAGATGAAATATTGTGAAGGACTCTTTCTAGGTTAATTGGAACATTATTAAAATTAACTTGAGGACATTTACGTAGAAACTCGAAATAATTACGATCTATATCAACAATAGAATCAGAGAAGGAATTACAAAAATGGTGAGCAAAAGCGTTGCAAATGTCGGATGTTTTTGTCAAAGTGACTTTATCATATGTAAAGTTATCTGGGTATCCATCCGAATCTTTCTTTGAATTTACAAAGTTCCAGAAACTTTTTGGATCATCCCTTAATGAGTTGCCCATTCTATGAACATAACTTGAGTACAGAGTTTTTGATAGTGAATTAAATTCATCAAAAAAATAGATGTAAGAAAGGTGATCAGATTCAGAACGCGTCTTAATGTAGGTCCGCCAAGCACTATTTCTTTTGTTGCGAAGCTTTTTTAGTTCCTTAGTGTACCATTGGTGATTAGAGCTCACATTCTTTGAAATTTTGAGGGGTATAACTTTGTTCATGCAGTCGTTAAGAATAAAATAAAAGTAACTAACTGCTTCGTCAATATTGGTGAAAGCTGATATATTATTAATATTAGATCTACTTAGTTCATCAGAAAGCATTTGAAAGTTTGTCTTTCGATAGTCGAATATATGCGAGCAATCATATGAATTACTATAATTATGAATATGACCGCTTAGGTCAAGGAAAATGTCTAGAGGAGGGTGATAGTCATCTACATTAGTAATGCCGGAATTAGATTTAAGAACGACAGTACTAACAGCGTCAGAGGTAAAGACTAAATCGAGATTTCGATTTAAAAAGTTTTTAATACAGCTCACTTGTTGTAAGTCAGTAGAAATTAGATAATCCAATGAAATAAGCTCTTTTTGAGAGGATGTCAAGGAAGCTTTCTGAAATGAACAGCCAATTGAAGGAGACCAATCTATATAAGATAGATTAAAGTCACCCAGCAGTAAAATATTTATATCTAAAGAAGAAAGATTGTTTAAATAATCTAACACTAAAGCCACTTCATTGTAGGCAGGGGCAGAACTTTTTGGGGGAATGTATGTGCCAATTACATAGACTGTCTTAGACTCAAAAGTAACTTCAATGCAAATTAAATCTATTGTTAAAATAAAAGGAAAAGTGATACTAGACGACAAAAAACTATTGCGACAAGCTATGAGAACACCCCCACCTACGTCTGCGTCAACATGAGAATGGCGGTCCTTTCTAAATACTTGAAATTCTGAGTTAAAAAGTTCTGTATCCAGAATGCCTGAATGAAGCCAGGTTTCTGTAAGAACAAAAATATCATGGGCAAAAGCTTGAGAATTAATAAAAAAATCAGTAGTTTTACTACGAAGCCCCCTTACATTCTGGTAAAATAGGGAAAGTCTTATTAGTTTTTTGAAACATTATTGACGGTACTATTTTCAACACGTTTCTTCTTGGAAGAACCAGTTGTGTAGGTAAGCTTCTCATTTGGTTCAGAAAATAAGTTTGGGCATTTGTGAATTATGTTACCTAATTTTATTTGTTGGTCTTTTGACAAATGTTCTTTTCTAATATGTATCAATATTGTTAACATATTGTGACAGATGCTGTTTGAGTGTAATTAAGATTCTTGGATTATGAGGACTAGCTTGTATGGACATATAGTTTTTCTTCGTGTTTTGTAATCGCATTTAGTTGTTTTAGGGTATCGTGTCCTATGATACCATCGAATGAAATATGGCTAGGAAGGATAAAGAATTTTATTTTATCGGTTTGTGGTCCAAAAAGTTGGATAAGTGAATGATGAGCTATTTTAACGTTTCCTCCAACGGAGTTAGCAAAAAATTGTTTTTCATTAATAATCGGATTTCTTATGTGACGGGGTTGAATATAATTTTTATTTGACCCTGTGTCAACTAAAAATTTAAGAGTTTCTCCGCTTCGGGAAATATGTTCAAAAAAGGGAAGCGAAGAAGAAATAAATGTCGTCGATATTTTCGATTTGATAAAGGCTAGCGTCTTCATCTTGGTTGTTGTATTCTTCTAGTGTGTCGTCATAATTTTGATCCTCTTCCATGATGTCAGCTTCATAATCTTCTATGGTCTTTACTTCATTGTTTTCTTGGGTAGTGTGAAAAAGACGTTGCATTTTCTGAAGAGGATGCATTTGCTGAGAATATCTTTGCTTTTGTCCAAATGGCTGTTGGGGATGATCTCGTTTTTGAGCAAATTGTTGATTTCTCGGCCTGTTTTGATAGTCCACTTTCTGAGTTTGCATCGAGTAATCGATTGACATTGGCTTCGGTGGCAAAGGTCTTTGATTTGGTGGGATTCTCGGCTGTTGAGGCTGTTGATATCTAGGTTGGTACTGGAAATTTGTATTAAATTGCGGGGCTTGAGGAGTCCGAGGGTTGTGCAACAAGTGAGGGTAAAATTCACGTCTGGGAGCTAGTATTGGTGTAGGTTTTTGAAAGTTTTCTCTTTTAGCAGGGATTGGAGGTGGATGTTGGAAAATCTTTTTGTTAGAACTTTGCGAATTATTTGCATACTGGGCTCTAAAATCAACGTTTTGTAATTTAAGGCATAGATGTAAGGCCTGTGGGAGGTCTACCGGTTCCATTATGCTTAGTAAGCGAGGGAGGTCCCCTTTGAGGCCCCTCACAAAGGTGTCTAGAGCCTTTTCCCTATAACATTGTGTCATGTTATATATCATCATGTGTCATGATTAATGATTGGTGGTGATACACCACTTGATAAAATTCTGGAATTGTGTTGTTTCCCTGGACCAGAGTGGTCATCTGGTATTCGAGGGTGCCTAAATCCTTCTTATCTGCATAATGCAGAATAAGACATTTTGATATTTTTTCCCAATTAAGGGGAGTGTTATACGATTCAAGTACCACATCGGCATGCCCTGTTATCTTATTTCGTATAACGGATAAGATACCATAGTATCTAGGGGTGCCCTTGATGTGTTCATAAATTTTTAAAATTCTGTCGATTAAATTCGTGTGTTTGACCTGAAAATTCTCTTAGGCTTTTCACTACATCAGGTATTTTGTCTAAATCACCCAAATTATTGCCTACTAGGTTGATAGGTTGATCTACTTCATTATTTATATCTGCTGCATGGTTCATATTTCATGGTTCATAATAGTATGAATAGTGGTTGATTCATAGTTGCTTGTTGATTAACAAATTTTATTTTCCTTGTGGTTTTTGTTCCTGATCCAAGCGGCTGCATTTACTGCTCCTTTTTGTCCTTTGTCGGTTTACTGGGGGGCCTCGTTCTTGGATTTACTTTTATCACTATCACTTTCTTTTACGATGTTAAATGACTTTTAGCACAGGATTTAAAAAAATAACAGGCGAGTTATAGGCAATGGTTAGCCTTTATTATACGCGAGTATTTATAGCCCCACGTTGAGCGCCAGTTAAACAAACTCTTGTTAGTTATTTTAAATAAAATGTTTTCGGGTACGAGCAGATTGCTCACCTTTATTGTTCTGTACTTCACTTAAGACTGACTACAAAATACTTTTTCAATAATTTATTTCTTTATTGCCATAATATGATAACATGCCAACTGCAACCTAATTAGAGAATGCACTGCTTTGCATTTCCCAATAATTTGATGGAGTGGAAATGACCCAGACGCATGGTCAGCATTTCCGTTGACTGTTGTTACTTTTATTCTTGTTATCTTATACAATTTGTCCTGGCTGGTATACTACATCCTTACTTCTAGTGTTATAAATTTTCATGCCTTTTTGGTGTGCTAGTTTTAAATTTTGAAATATTTTCGCGCGAATCAATTCTAATCGATCTTCTCGGTTTAGAATCTCAATATTATATGATTTCGCATTTTGTATCATATGGAAACCAAACACAGCGTAATATGGTTCCACCGCGATTGCTTCGTGCATCACACTGCGAAATGAGAATGCAACGTTGCTAACGTGGAGGTCCCATTGCTTTTGGTTTGTGCCTAGATAGGCTCTTATTTTAGCTAACACCGATTGGTTTACTCTTTCTGAGGCATTTGCTTGAGGAGAGTAGATGGCTGTACGGCTGTGTCCTGCACCGTATCGTTTCAAAAAGCTGGTAAATAATTCTGAGACGAATTGTTTACCATTGTCTGAATGGACAGATTCAGGTACACCAAAAACATGAAAGACGTTTTCTTCTAAAAATTTAACTACCTCAGATGATGTTGCTTTCCTAATTGCTTTCAAGAACACAAACTTACTAAAATGATCAAGTACTATGAAGATATGCGTATTTCCGTTTGAAGTCCGTGGGTATGGTCCTAAGAAGTCAATGTATAAGCGTTGAAATGGTCGTTCAGTAATTGTCTGTTGTCCCATCAGCGGTCGAGTCGTCTGGTTTATGGATTTATTGCACTTACAACTGTCGCATGAATTCACCCAGTGTTGAACATCGGTGGCCAGCCCAGGCCAATAGTAAAACTGACGCAGTTTCGCTAAAGTTTTGCCTATACCTCCGTGTCCAAACGCTGGTGAGTCATGCGCAGTCCTTCGGGAACCCACAGTTTCCAGGCACGGTCCTCCTGTATTGCGTCACCTGTCCGTACGTCAGTGCGTTTGTAAACGTATCCGTCTGATATGCAAATGTCAGGAAGTCGGTCTTGTTGTTGTTCCACTACTTTCTTTAGTTCGTCATACTCTTCGGATGAAAAATGCGTGGAAATAAAGTCAATTCCAGGAGTCGAGTCGGTTTTCACGATCTCTTCCATATGGATGCGCGACAAAGTATCAGGTACTACGTTTTGGACACCTTTCCTATGTTCGATGGTGAAATCGAACGCCTGTAGCTTAAGGCTCCATCTTGCCAAACGCCCTGACAGGTCCTTCTGTGTCATCAGCCACTTGAGACTGGCGTGATCGGTGATGATAGTGAAAGGTAGACACTCAACGTAGGCTCTGAACTTCTTCACCGACAGAATTGCCGCATAGCATCTAAACAATCATAGCGAATCTAAACATAGCCTATTTTTCCCGGGTTTTCTAACTAACACGACTGGGGAGCTCCAAGCACTGTTACTTTCTTCAATTACACCCATTTCAAGCATCCGATCAATCTCTGCGTAGAGCAGTTTTTGAACGGCTGGTGAAATGGGGTAATGTCACTGTTTGATGGGAATGTTTTCGTCGTCTACCTCTATGACATGTTCCTCAAGATTGGTTTTACCCAATCCGAGTACAGCGAAAGAAGGAAACAATACCTTGACGCTCTCCAGTCGCTTAGTCTGTTCTTCGGTAAGCTCTATGTTTTGTTGTTTCTCGGTGCTAGGCACTGTCGTCACATTGAGTTCGCTCACAATATTTGGAGCAACATTAAAGGAGCTCCAAAAATCCACAACCAAATAGAGAGGTTGTTGTAGGCTGGGGACCACGAATATTTCCAAGACTTTAGATCTTCCACCCCACGAGACATTCGCGTTTAAACTACCTTCGATTTTCTGTTGGTTTCCGTCAGCAGTTTTTATCGCATGTTGCATGTTCGTCATTTGTATGTTTTTTCTTTTGACAAAGTCTATTGCACCTTTCCCTAAACACGTCACGGAGGCTCCACTATCCAATAGACCTAAAATGTCCTCACCTTCTAATTGCACTTTTGTAAAAGGTCTACTGTCGTCACTTATTGTCAAAATTGAAGCTTCTATCCTGCTTTTCATTCGTCTTTTTATTGAACTTATTTCCCTTAGCCTAGCTATTTTCCTATAGTTCCTACTTTTCGTCTTTGTAGTGTATAGTTCTTCACCGAAGATTCGCTTTCGCACTTCTTCATAGCGTCTCTTTCTTTCATGTAGACTCAACCTAGGGTCAATACCATTAGTCAAGTGAGTCACTGGGATTTCAGTCTTTTCAATCTCTCTCTTTAATAGGATTACTTGGTCAGTTTGTCGTCTGTCTTGTTGTTCTCCGGGATTGTCATTTTCGTCGGCTGTTGGCTCCCGGGTACACTGCCGACCCTGGAGTTTTCCTGACAACTTTGGCATCTATAGGGTATGTTACCTTGTCCACACCCAAAACAAGTCAGAGTATGAAACGTCGAGTTACATACTCCCGTCTGTTGTCTATTTCAAAAATTGTCATTTAGTTTTTCTCTGTCATTGTTCATTGGTTTGTGTTTGTCATTATACCGGTCATGTCTTTTGTCGTTTCTGTTCGGTTGGAAAGCTGCTACTACTAGTTCTTCGTCATTTGACTCGTCATATCTCCTACCACTAACTTTTCTCTCTTCTCCTAACTCATTGACAAATCTCCTCTTTACGTCTCTAGCCGTCAAGTGTTCTTCTGCTCGTCTACATTGCTCTCTCAATTTCCTTATACTACCGATAGAGCAACTAAATATTAGTGTCGCTACTCTTTCTTTTAAATTTTTCTTAACCATCGATATCAGGTCCGGTTCACTTGGTTTGACTTGCATATGTAATGTCAAACTCCTGATATCGGCGTAAAACTCGTCAAATGTCTCGTGAGGCTGTTGTTTCCGATCCATAATCGATCGCAGGATCTCGAAGTCTCTTTTGTTCGGCTTGAATTGTCTAATGAGTTCACTCTTTAAATCGTGGTAGCTTAGGAGATAGTCGTCCTGGTTCTCCTCCAGATACTGCCAGTACCATTGTTCTGCCGCTCCGGAAACGAGGTGGTGGAAGTTCGCAAACAGCTGATCGTCCGTAAGTCCTGTCTTCTTTCTTATCGTCTCCACTCTAAAAATAAAACTTTCAAACGACATGGTCTTTGACGTTCCATCAAACTTCACCCCCCATTTGTGAACATCAACCCTCGGGTTGTTGTCCCTAGATGAATGATGAGCGTTTGATGGACCATGTCGAGGTTGACTATTTCTCGAGTGGCTGGCCCTTTCGTTCGTCAGTGTTTGGTCTTGATCTGATCTCCTGGTCGTCGTGTTCCTGTGTTCCGTTAACGAGAGTTCTAGTGCGTTGAATTTCTGGTCCATTGTCGTCATCGTTTTGTCCAGTAGTTTCATAACGCTACTTAAGCCTTCTGCTAAGAAACCCATCGTCCTTGTCTGGCTTTCTCTCACAGCTAGATTCGCCACCGTCTCCATTCTTTCGTATAGGTCTTGCGTTGTCAAAATTCTTGGTCTTATAGCGTCCCCTCCATTTGTGCTATTCTGGTTTTGTCTTTGTTCTTATAGCAGTCTCGAATGTTCTTCTTGTAGTTTCATGTTCTCTTATAAAAGTCTGTCGCGTTCTGTCTGGCCAGGTTCGTTGTTTGAGTAATATTCATCCCCACCGTGTTCTTCTTCATTTTCGCTGTGGTTCCTTTCTTTTTCGTACTGTCCTTGTTCTTGGTTTCCGTTCGTATCTGTTGGGTCCACGTCTTCGTTTTGTAATCTATCGTTCAAATTTCTAATCATGTCTTTTATGTTTTGGTCTGGTCTAGTACCGTCTATCGCGTTTCTTCCTTCCGGAACGTCAACCGGCGGCACTGGCGCACCTGATCTTCCTGCGATCGAGTCCCCAACCTGATTTGCCGAACTTATCGTGGTTGGCCCATTTCTCGGAATGGCTCCCTGCTTTCGAGCTTTGTCAGCCATCCTACCACGAATCGTAACGGAATTCAAACCACGTACCTTATCCCCAAGAACAAAGAAAAGAAATTTTTCTTCAGTCTTTCCTTTTTCTTTTTTTTTCAAGGTTGAAGCAAATGTTTGCAAAAGCCAAAAAAAAGCTCAAGAAAAATCAACTAAAAAAACTAAATTCAACCTTCTAAACCTAAAAACTGCAAAAAAAAAGTTGAAATTCAAAAAAAAAAATATATAATCAAAAAAAAAAATTCAAAAACTAAAAAAACTAGCCTATTAAAAAAAAAAAAATAAATGTTGAAAAAAACTAACCCTAATAAAACTTCAAAAATCTAAAGAATTCAAAAAAAATTCAATCTTTCCTAAAAAATTCAAAAAGAAGTGTAAAACCTTTCCTGTACCATTAAAAAAAATCAATAGAAAGGAAAGTGAATTCAAAAACAAAATGATAAAGTAAGAAATCAAAAAAAAAAAAAAATTCTATATAAAAAAAAACCAAAAAAAATTCAAAATTCAAAATATTCCAAGAGAAAATAAAAAAAATATATATATAAAAAAAAAAAAATTATGAAAATAAAAAAAAAAAAAACAAAACCAAAAATTTCACTTCTTTGTAGAAAATGATTTACTAATTTTGTTGTTGTTGTTGTTGTACCTTAATGTTTTGCTTAGGTGTGTGAGGCTGTACCAGGTTTCCTATCCGAATGTCTACTGGTTGCTGGTAAATTGCTTCAAAGTTTTGGTTGTCTTGTCTAAGTATTTGTCCGTCTGTTTCAGCTGGTGCGCTCGGAGTCCAGCTGGTGCTTCAGTTCATCCCCACCTCAAAACCACTACATAAACCACGGCGTCTAGCCAGAAATATGGTTGGCTCCGAAGTGAGAATTTACTTCCACATGAATGAAGTTCTCGACGCCTAATCCTCTACATCACGAGAAGTTGGGTAAACCCTACTCAACGGATAGCTGAGGGTCAGGCGTCGTTAACCTCACTCTACTCTTGGCGTCATCCTGAATCAAAAGTGAACTACCTCACCAGGTCTCAGACGTCAAGCCTTCAGACTGGATAGCAGTCACCGATTCATGAACACCAAGAGTTCCCTCTGTCTCTAGATTTGCATCAGGTTTTGGGAAAAACAAAAAAAATAAAATAGGAAAAAAAATGAAAAAGAAAAAAAAAATAATGAAAATTATCTACGATAGGCCAAGGTCGGACTATCGCTAGGTCTCGTTGGGTGCCATTGTTAGGAGCTGGGAATCCACAGGGGATGAACTTTGGTACTATTGAAAGGAGCAGTGGCACGCTTGTGGTTGCTCGGAACTAACTCGTCGGATGGGGGGGATTCTTGCTCTTTCTCTAGTACCTCCCACTCACTAAGCAAAATTCTCGTGCCTAGGATTTAGGAAGGAATTGAAAAGGAACAGGAAAGGAAACTACTATACAACGATAGGACAAAGGAAAACGAACAAAAGGAAATGCAAATCTAGATACGTGAACTCCATCCAAGGATACAAGAAAGTGGTGCTCCGGCTCAAAAAAAATTAAATTTCAACTAAACGAAATTTAGTTTTTCCGAAAAGAGAAAAAAATTTAAAAAAAATAAAAAAAAACTTATTCCCTATCTATCCTACCTAACCCAACACCAAAATACCCTAAACTAACCTATTACCTACTTAATACTATTTACTACTAAACTACTACCTTTCAAACCGAAAACACGCTTATCCTCTTCCACCGTCGGATGGAACTCTGCTGGCGTCTCCAAAGCGCTCGTCAGATGTTGGTGACGTAGTCATGGACAAGCCTCCCTTGTATCGGTCCGATACATCCAAATGCCATCTTCTTGGCCTGGTTTATGAGGCCTTTACGGCCAAGTTAAGCCACCACACACCTTAATATTTGCTTTAGCAATCCATAATGTTCATCAAAGCAACACTTTTCAAAAAAAAATCGTCTTTTGAAGATTTTATGTACATTTATTATTATTTTTTTTTTTTTTTTTTTGCTCAAAAGAGAAAAGAAAGAAAAAGTTCAACGCTTGCAAAAAATTATCTTATGAATAGATATATAATATAAGTTGTTAAACTTCCTTTTTTTTCTTTGTTGGGTTTTTTTTTCACCCTCTTAAAACTAAAAAAAATTCACTACACTCTTATTTTCTTTTTCTTTCCTTTTTTTTCCTTACACTTTTTGACTCTACTATCTTTATACTTCTTTTCTTTTTCCTTTTCCTTCAATACTTATAATTTCACTTTTAATACTTTCTTCTTTGACTTCACTTTCAGTCTTATTCTGTATATTTCACTTTTAAGCTTATTCTTCACATTCACTTTCGGATCCTTTTTCTCTAATCCTGAAATGTCTCCTTCTTCTCCTTCCCAGTCTCCTCATATGTGTATCTACATACAACTTCCTATATGGGTCCTTGACCTTGGGTGCCTTGACCTTAGTTAGGCCAAAAAAAACCTTGCAGAGGTTGTCTAACCAACCTATATAAATTTAAAATTTTTTATATTCGTTCAAAAGTTACTTCACTTTCGCTTATCTACCTCTGCTTTTTCTTTTATTTTCTTATACTTCACTTCTCGAAGTTTTTCCTTCAGTACCTTCAACTTTCTATCTAAAATAAAATTAAAATCAATAGAATATGATATTTCATACACTCTACCTACAACTTCCTTACCTTTTTTTTATATTCTTTATTTTATATTATCTTTCTTCTTAAGGTATTAGTTTCACAACCAAATTGCAAAATTTACTTTAATTTAATTGAGTGTACTTGACTTTATTGGAGTATACTTAACTTTATACAATAGAAAAGATCAGTGCCGAACTTCCTTTGTCAGTTGTTCTTTTGCAAAAGAAAGTTCTACAATTTTCTTTTCTTTGTAAACTCTTTTGCTCCTCGGGTACATAAGCACTAAGCTTGAATTCCGTTGTTACATCAATACATAATTACCTCTCTATTTGGATGGATAAACAGCTGATTAACGTTTTTTCATAATTCTTTAAAATTTACCATCTGTGTTTATATTACCATCTGTACTTCTCACTAACTGTCCATCCCCTTTCTTCACCCACCTACATACATGCATGCTTTCTCCTATCTTACTCTTTATTAAGCTATAGTCATACCCAATTTAATATTTCCACTACCTATCATCTAATCAATAACACATACATACATTAACCTACGATAAAAAAAAACTTAAATATCTCTCTCAAATTTCTTTAAACCTTACATATATTGCATTACTAGCTGTGCCCGCGACCTCGTCCGCGTGGAATAGTGACTTTCGGCAGCATTCTGAATTTTTTAAGCTACTTATTTTGCAAATAATACAGATTCATGCGTTATAGTAAACTATTGTTATATTATTTTATTTAAGTACTAGCTGACCCGCCTGGCGTAGCTCAGGCCCTACGTGAATCGAATTAGGAATGTTTAGTTAAGTAGTTTCCAAGTTTCCATTTTAGTGGGAGAATGGGGATGAAATATAGTTTATGTTGCTTAGGAACAGTTAAGCACTCTAACGATGACATAGTTTTTGGAATCGTACCAGTACTGTAAAATTGAAATACGCATTGAAATCGGTAGAGTGGTTTTTTTTTGGATTTCCGTTCCCGTTCCTGTGGGAGAATGGTGATGAAATATATTCTCAGGGACAATGAAGCATTCTAACAGTGAAAGAATTTTTGTCATCGCCTAAGTACTTTCCAGTTTCTTGGTTATTTCGCCTTTACCGTTTCCGTTCCGGAAAGAATATGGGAAGGAAATATTGTTTTTAATACTCAGGAGCAATGAAGCATTCAAACATTGAAAAATTTTTGGGAATTGGTTCAATATTTTCCATGTTCCCGCTAATGTTGTTGTTCCCGTCCCGTTGCCGAAGCTCGTGACACTTGTTGAGTACATCAAAGTGTCAGCATCTGCACCGTTCAACATGGTCACAGAGACCATCAAGCGATTTTACAATACCCTTATTGGATCTGAGCCAAAATTAAAATTTTCTTCGAGCCTTTATCACTTTACTCATTTCTTCCTGACTACATAATAACTAAAGAGCTTCGACTTCATTTCGAACCCTATATCCCTTCGAGATCCTTATCCCTACCAAAGGCCTAGAAGACGCTATCATTGCTTATGTCAAAGAGTATAGCATCACTTTAAATCAATTCGTTTTGTTTTGCGAATGTAAATAAAGTTCAATGTGTTCATATGAAAAAATAGTTTGGATTATTGTAAAAGTAACACTTTTAACTAAAAAAAGTTTCAATCTTTCTTCTTACCAGGCAAAAGTCAAAAGAGATCTTAAATACAAACAATCCAATAATCTTACTATTTGTTATTTAATTAGCTGAGCCGCCTGGCGTTGCTTGGGTCTGTAGTTTTAAGGCTCCCGTGCTCATTCCTGCTTCTGTTTCCGTGGGATTATCGGAATGAAATCTACGCTAAGTTACTGAGGCATTATGTGGCATCATAGTGCCGAAAGAATTTTTTAAATCTGCCCAGTTGTTTCTAAGTTTCTATTTAAAACCCCGTTCTGGAAGGATAATGTAACATCCTAGAGTTGAAACAGTTTTTGAAATCGGTCAAGTGACTTTAAGGTTCCCGTTCTCTGTTCCTGAGGGAATCTTCCGTTCCCGTAGAAATATGTGAATCAAATATAAGTCACTGAGGGATAATGTAACATCCTAGAGTTGAAAGAGTTTTTGAAATCTGTTAAGTAACTTTAAGGTTCCCGTTCTCGTTCCTTTTTCTGTTCCCGTGGGATTATAGACATGAAATAATAAGTAACTGAGGGATTATGTGGTACCCAGTGATGAAAGAGTTTTTGAAATCTGTGCAATAGTTTTTAAGTTTCCATTTCCAGCCCCGTTCCTGAGGGAATCTTTCGTTCCCGTAGAAATATGTGAATGAAATATAGTTCTATGACACTGAGTGATAATGTAACATCCTAGAGTTGAAAGAACTTTTGGAATCTGTCAAATAACTTTGAGGTTCCCTTTCTCGTTCCTGTTTCTGTTTGCGTGGGATTATAGGGATGAAATAAAAGCTTTTAAACCTTCCCTAGACCTACACGAACATTTTAAGATCAAGATAAGATAAATCCGTTCAGCCGTTTTCGAGTTTTAGCCAGACTAACGAGCAGCAATTCATTTTTTATATATATAGATAGATAGCTGAGCCACCCGGCGTTGCTCGGGTCTGTAGTTTTTAGTTTCCCGTTCTCGTTTTTCCGCTTAAGTAGGAACTTGGGGATGAAATATGATCGTTTTTACTTTGGGATTATGTGGCATCCCAATGACGAAAGAATTTTTGAAATCTGTTCAGTAGTTTCTAGGTTTCCGTTCCCAGCCCCTGTTCTGTGGGAATCTTCCGTTACCGTGGAAATATGTGAAATATAAGCCTAATTCTCTGAGGGATAATGTAACATCCTAGAGTTGAAAGAATTTTTGAAATCGCTCAAGTAACTTTATGGTTCCCGTTCTCGTTCCCGTTTCTGTTCCCGTGGGGTTAGATGGATGAAATATAATCTAAATTACTAATTGAGGGGGATAATGTAGGAATCCTTATGCAGAAAAGGGAAGGGAAATCTGTCAAGTAGTTTCTAATTTTCCTTTCCCCAAATCCGTTCCTTTCCGTTCCTGTTGGAATATGGGGATCAAAGCTTGACAGGAACCATTTATAAGTCATTGTGACTGAGGGAAAATGTAACATCCTAGAATTCAAAGAATATTTGAAATCGGTCAAGTAACGTTAAGCTTTCGGTTCTCGTTCCCGTTTCTGTTCCCGTGGGATTGTATTGATAAAATATAGTCTAGGTTATTCATGGAGGGGGATAATGTAGCACTAGAAATGCAGAAAGAATTTTAGAGATCTGTTTAGTAGTTTCTAAGTTTCCGTTTCCAACCCGTTCCTGTGGGAATATGGGGATCAAACCTTGACAGGAACATTTATAAGTCATTGTAACTGAGGGATAATGTTACATCCAAGAGTTGAAAGAATTTTTGAAATCGGTCATGTAACTTTAAGGTTCACCATCCCGTTCCCGTTTCTGTTCCCGTGGGCTTATAGGGATATAATATTAATTACAAATGGAGATGGATAATGTTGCAATTCTAATGCAGGAATAGTAAATAAAAAAGGTGGCGAAACAGAGCGAGGAGCCCCTGGGCCTAGCGCATTTCTCACAACCATGCCTTGTGAGGGAATGGAGGGGACCTTTAATTTTCTGCCGGTTCCGAACGGCTAATTGAGAAAGCGCTTTTCATGGCAATGAATTTGAAGCGGAGGACCTGCCAATTTCTCGCCAAAGGCGATACTCTTGTACAAACATTTTTGCCTCTGCTGGGATTCGAACCTCGAACCTCTGGGTTAGCAGCTGGACATGCTAACCATCACGCCACGGGTACCATGCAGGAAAGGTTATAGAAATCTGTCCAGTAGTTTCTAAGATTCCATTCCCAAACCCGTTCCTGTCGGAATATCAGTGCAATCTTTTAAATTCCGTTTCTGTGGGAATATGGGTACAAACCTTGACTGCAACCATTTATAAGTCCATGTCACTGAGGGATAATGTAATATCCTAGAGTTGAAAGCATTTTGGAAATCGGTCAAATAATTTTATGGTTCCCGTTCTCGTTCCCGTTTCTGTTATCGTGGGATTATAGGGATGAAATATGATCTAAATTACTAATGAAGGGGGATAATGTAGCAATCCTAGTGCAGGAAGGGATATAGAAAGCTGTCCAGTAAGTTTCTAAGTTTCCATTCCCCAACCCGTTCCTTTCGGAATATGGGGATCAACCCTTGACAGGAATCATTCGTAAGTCTATGTCACTGAGGTATGAATGTAACATCCAAGAGTTGAATGAATTTTTGAAATTGGTCAAGTAATTTTAAGATTTCGGTTCTCGTTCCCGTTTCTGTGCCCGTGGGATTATATAGATGAAATATAATCTAAATTAGTGATGGAGGGGGAAAATGTAGCACCCCTAATGCTCGAATCGTTTAAGAAACCTATCTAGTAGTTTCTAAGTTTTCGTTCCCAAACCCGTTCCTGTGGGAATATCAATTTTAAAATTTCTTATGTCATAAAAACCTTCTCCTTAGAATAACAAACACAACAGAAAAAGAATTGGCCAAATTGGTCCAGGCGTTGTTGAGTTATGCGCTTACCAACACATTTTGTGATTCATTTTTATATATAAGAAGAGATATGTTTGCACACGACGTTCTTATTTTTTCCATCTTTTGCCAAATGAAAAGGTTTTGTGGGATTGATACACGTGATTCTGCCACATAAAGTTTCAAGGGGATTTTTTTCTAAACGAACACCTGCAACTAAAAGCGTCTGAGCCTTATTTATAGTGATCAGTGGGAATTAAAGGAAAGCGGGGAATCAAAACGTTTTCTCCTTTTGTCGTTCCAGTCATTATTAAAATTTTTATAGTGCCGTATCCCATATGTGTAATTTGTAGCTGTGCACTATTCTGGATTACTCATTATTGGATTACTGGAACACCAACTTGCTGCCACTGCTAATAATCCTATGAAATTGAGAAACTCTATAGGGTATGATGTGACTTGCTCAGTGTCCATAATATTGTCTATTGATAGACATTCGCCAACATTTTCCAATACATCATACATAATTTATTAGTGTATATGGTTAACTATCTCATTAGTCGGCGCCGAAATCGACCTTTCACACAGCCATTCCCGATTGCCAATTTTTTTTTTAAGATCAATATAGGCATTTCTTCTCAGGTCAAATGTATTTTCGACAGTTTGACAGAAATCATCCCACAGTGAAAGAACTTTTATCGACCCAGCAGTTTTAAGGTTCCCGTTTACGGTGTCGATCCCGTAGAAATATAGGGATTACTTATTAAGCCCATGTCCTTCCTCAGGCTCTAGGCTATCTCTGAATAAAATTCCATTAAAAATGGATCATTGGTCTGGGCGGGACATGGTAACAAAGAAACACGAACAGACAGAGTTAATTTTGGATTTGTAATATTAGTAAGGATGTCCATCTTCGGGTTCTAGACTATCTCTGTACCAAAATTCATATAAATCGGTTCAATAGTTTGGGCGATAAATAAAAACAAAGAAAAACAGACAGACAGAGATAATTTCGGATTTATAATGTTACTAAAGTCTTCCATTCCCGTGGGAATATAAGGGCCGTTTCCGGAGAATGACTTAAAGTTTATATTTTTCGGGAATAATGAAGTATTCTAACGGTTGACATTTTTTGAAATGTGTGCTGTAACTTCCAAGTTCCCGTTCCCATGGGAATATAGGGATAAAACATATTGCATAACATATATATCCAGTCCATCCTCAGGTTTTAGACTGTCTCTGTACCAAAACTCATATAAATAGGTTCAATAGTTTGGGTGGTTAATGGTAACAAAGAGAAATAGACAGACAGATTTAACTTTGGACTTAAAATATTAGTAAAGACTCCCGTTCCCGTGGAAACATGGTGACCGTTCTCGTAAGGAATATGGGGATGAGTAAAAGTTTATGTTGCTCGGGGATTATGGAGCATTCCAACGGTGGAAGAGTTTTTTAAATTGGTGCTGTAGTGTTAAAGTTCCCGTATACGTTCCTTCTCCCGAGGGAATATAGAGAAAAAATATACAGCCTATGTCCTTTCTCAGGTTCTGAACAATCTTCGTAAAAAATTCATTTAATTCGGGTTATTAGTTTGGGCGGGAGATGGTAACATAGAACGACGGACAGACAGAGCTACTTTCTCACTTTATATATTAGTAAGGACTCCCGTTCCTGTAGGAATATGTGAATGAATTAAAGTTAATGTTACTCATGGATAGTGTAGCATTCTAACGGTGGAAAATTTTTTGAAATCGGTGCTGTAGTTTCTAAGTTCCCGTATACGTTACCGTTCCCATGGGAATATAGGGATAAAATATAAAGCCTATGTCCTTCCTCAGGTTCTAGACTTTCTCTGTACAAAATTTCATTTAAATCAATTCAGTAGTCTGAGCAGGAGACGGTAACATAGAAAGCCGGACAGACAGAGTGACTTTCACTTTTATAATATTAGTTAGGATTATATTGCTGAACTGCATTAACTCATTACTTTGAGTTAGAGGGAGATGGATAGTCTGCGCAACCCAGTGCGTAGTCTACATGTCAAATCAATAATTGATATTGTCGGTTTTTCGCGACTTTACCTTTTGTATTTTCTGTTTTTGTTTCGTTTCTTTTTTCGTTTAATTTCGCGAATTAGTTTTTTTGTTTTGTTTTCCTATTTCTTTTTTTGTTCTTATTCAGGTGGTTTCATTTTCTTTTGAACTTTCACAGGTAAGTATTGAGTTCTTTTGTTTTTGTAAAACCTCAGGTGGGAGTTTGTTTACATAATATGATACATACATACATTTTGTAGGTACTTGCATTTTGTAAACAAACTCTCATTCTTATTCTTTTGCCAATTTTGCTTACTTTTGCATTTTTTGAGGGTTGACTGATGACAAAATAAAAACACTAAAAAAAACGGAAGGAAATTTTTGTATGGCCTATGGTAAGAAGCATGAAGTTATTGGATTGCATGATCCTTCACTGAGGTATGTTTTTTTTTGCAGGTTTTGCTACGTAACAGCACCATAAGTGGGGAGTGAAATACGACAATAGTAAGATGACAGTCGATGATTTTTTTTTTAGGCTCGGTAAGCTTAGGCATAGTTATAATGCAACATGGGAAAATATTTATCTTAATTTTCATTTTTTTGTGACGGGAGAAGTTGAGAGTTGGTACTGGAGGTATGTAAGGGCCCATCCCAATGGCGATTGGCAAACTCTCAAGTCAGCTTTGATTGAACAGTTTCGAAGCTTAGAAACCGACTCCGAAATATCTCGAAAGATGTTCGATAGACGTCAAGGAGCTAATGAGAGCTTCGATGATTTCTATACTGACATCCAGAAGCTCAATTCACGTCTTTTCTGTCCTAAATCTTCGAGAGAGCTTATAGAATAATTAAAACAAAATATAAAGCGACGAACTGGTGAACTTTTGATCACTTTTAGCACAAATAATTTGCCTGAGATGATTTATCTCTGCAGGACAATCGAAAAGTATGCCAATCAACATGAAGCATTAAGAAACAAACAGTTACTTTCATCCAATCTCCGAAACAAAGTAAGTGAACTCGATCTGAATTCAGCCTCTGAAATTCCGGAGTTAGACGCAATGTCATTCTCTCGTACAAAGCCAGATACAACATTCTATGTGTGTTGGAATTGTAGACTCTTATAGGGAATGTTCAAGTCCACAACCCATTTTTTTTTTTGCTACAAATGTGGTCTTGCAGATACAACATCCCCAAATTGTCCTAAGTGTTCGGGAAACCGAAAACAGGGCAATCCAAACACCGGAGAGATTTGCCCTCAGACAAAAAATCCGGAAACCAATTAAATGAGAATACTCAAATAAATCAATGTTTACCTGAATTACCTAAATTACCAGACGTACCTAATTTACCGGATTTACCAAACTTGAATAATTCACTAGTTAGCCAAAACTCAAATGATGTTGATGACATCACAACTTGTGAGAAAGATTGTGAAAAAGATAAAAAGATAATTATTTTGAGAAGACCTGGTGAAGAGTCAAACTCAACACCTAAAAAGTCAATACCTATTACACGAGAGGCTCACAAAATATTATGAAGCTCGATCTCGTATTTTCAATATTAAACCCTCTAAGCGCATTTTTAAACTTAGAGAAAGGTTTAAGAAAAAGTCAGACGTTTAAAGATAAATAGCAGCCACATGCCTTTGTGAAGCCGATGATATTCGACCATACGCTCCTGTCGAGATTTTTGGTAGAAAAATGTGCGGTTTACTGGATACGGGAGCCAACATAAGTTGCCTCGGTGCTGGTAGCTTAGACCATCTTCAAAGCATTGGGCTTTCGTATAAAAAGTTCAGTTCGATAGTCAAAACCGCTAGTGGTCAACCACAAACAATTATTGGTGAATTAACCACAGATGTTACCTTCAACGGTCTAACGAGGAAGATCAAATTTTATCTCGTGCCATCTTTGGAACAACAAATGTACCTGGGGATCGTTTTCTGGAACGCATTTGATATCTTATCCAAGTTTATTTCAGAAATCTCGTCCGATATAACACGAAACCCTGGCGATCCAAATGAACAGAAATTAGCAATGGAACAGTCTAAAATACTCGAAAATGTGATCAGTATGTTTCCGTCCTTTGCCAAAAGTGGTCTAGAGCGAACACACCTCGAAGAACACTACATCGATACAGGCGACGCTGAGCCTATAAAACAAAGACACTATCCCGTGTCTCCGGCGGTACAGAAATTATTTATGATGAGTTGGATAATATGCTGGATTTGGGCATTATCGAAGAGAGCAACAGCTCTTGGAGCTCTCCGATTGTCTTGGTACAAAAACCAGGCAAAAATCATTTGTGCCTTGATTCTCGGAAAGTCAAGAAATGCTCAAAAACAGATGCTTATCCACTCCATCATATGGAAGGACTGCTGAGTCGAGCTTCAAATACTCATTTTATCTCTAGTGTGGATCTGAAGTATGCCTTCTGGCAGATACCGCTGGAGAAGTCCTCGCGGGAAAAGACTGCGTTTTCAGTGCCCGGTAGACCCCTGTACCAATTTGTGGAAATGCCCTTTGGTTTACATGGTGCAGCTCAAATGTTGTGTCGTCTTATGGACAAAGTGGTACCCCACAGATTGAGACAAAACGTATATGTGTATTTAGATGACCTATTGGTAATTTCGAGTTCATTTGATGAGCATATGAACATTTTAAAGGAACAAGCTGATAGTCTGCGTGCAGCAGGACTCACAATTAACTTAGATAAATCAAAGTTTAGCTTTAAACATTTAAAGTATCTAGGATTTATAGTAGGAGGGGAAATCTACAAACCGACCTTGATAAAGTGGCAGCAATAAAGGATTTTCCTGTACCGAAGACGGCTCGACAAGTCCGTCGATTCTTAGGAATGTCTGGATGGTACAGGAGATTCATCAAAGACTTTTCCGCTCGTGCAACACCTATAACTGAAACCCTTAAAGAGGGAAAATCATTTGTTTTTGGTCCGGAAGCAATCCAAGCTTTTGAGGATCTTAAGAAAGCCTTAACGGAAGCTCCAGTATTGATAAATCCTAACTTTAATAAACCCTTCATCATTTTGTGTGATGCTTCAACTTCTGGAGTTGGGAGCTTGTTATGCCATTTAGGTGCCGAGAGGCCTATCTACTACTACTCTCATAAACTGAATTCGGCTCAACGCAATTATAGCGTCACCGAGCTAGAGTGCCTTGCGGCGGTGTTAGGGGTGGAAAAGTTTAGATCGTACGAGGAAATGCAAGAATTCAAAATAGTAACTGACCATACAAGTCTGAAGTGGCTTATGTGTCAGAAAGATTTGAGTGGGCGTCTTGTTAGATGGAGTCTTAAACTCCAGCGTTTCAATTTTAAGATAGAACACCGAAAGGGTGCACAGAATAAGTTACCAGATGCGCTCTCACGCGTCTATTATGTCGATGAGATCGTATCTGCGAGTTTTGTGAATTCTTCCGATGTTTTACAAGTTGATCTTACAGATCCGTGTTTCAAATCGGAAGAATATGTAGGATTAATAGAAACGGTGGAGAAAAATAAAAGCCAACTACCTGATATTCAAGTAACAGAAGGTTTTGTTTACAAGAAAATCAAATATAGTACAGGGAATCCTCTTGAAGACGACCAAACGTGGAAACTGTGGATGCGATCTGTCATGACGTCTCACCTGTTTAAATTGGCTCATGATCCGCCAAAATCTTCGCATGGTGGTTTGCAAAACTTCAAAAGCACCCAATGCAACCCTAAGACCGCCCATGGGTCAATCTTTTGTAGTAGATAGACCATTTCAGCACGTTTACATCGACTTTCTTGGTCCATACCCTCGCTCTAAGAAAGGTAACGTGTACATGATCATTTGCTTAGACCAGTTGACTAAATTTGTCTTAATTCAACCGATAAGAAGGGCTACATACAAGTGACTCAGCCAAAAATTTTCTTGAAGAGCAAGTCTTCGCCTTATTTGGAGTACCAGAATTTTTACTTTCTGATTATGACAAACAATTTATCAGTAAAGATTTTGGGAAACTACTTTCAGCTTACGGAACTCGACACACAAGAACGGCATCTTACTCGGCCCAGCGAACGCTAGTGAACGAGTAAATCGTTCAGTCGTGACAGCCATCCGTTCGTATCTTTCAAAAGAACCGAATCAATCGAATTGGGACAAGCATGTCCAATCCATAACGAGTGCACTCCGAACAACTACGCATGCTGTTCACGCCATCTACGGTTCATTAGTATGTATCACTCCTCCTTGCACATCTCTGGTGATGGAGTGAGTGATACATACTCAACCGCACCCAACTTCGCGATGGTGTGAGCACTGCCGGCCTGCCGGAAACGTCATCCATGACATGAGGTTCGCTCTCTTACTTTTTGGCATTTACTCTGGCTAGACGTAGTTTTTTGTAGCTCTGCGAAATTTCTTTGGCGGCTTCCCCGCATACATATAGAATTTTGTTTTTTCAAGTACAATTTACAATATTTAGACTATTTGTTTAGTAAGCAATTTAAAAGAAAAGAAAAATTAATAAATAAACAAACGAAAAATTAAAAGAAACGAAAAAATCTCGCCAGTTAATGGTTTTATTGGGAACTCTCGCCAGTCGAGAATCTTTTGACTGGAGAAAACATCTATTGGGAAATCTCGCCAGTCGAAAATCATTTGACTGGAGAAAACATTTATTGGGAAACCTCGCCAGTCGAGAATCATTTGATTGGTTAAAACATTTGGTCCTTCGAGCCGGATTCATCGTCCTCATCGTCGTCGGCCAGCTTGTCGCCAGCTTGCAATTCTACGATTGCAATCCGTCGATGTAGTGCAGTTCTTCGACTGCAACTGCAGAAATTGGTATCTACATACCGCGGTTCTACGACTGCAGATTTCACTGTTGCAACAGGGCTACATTGCAACCACATTCTTCGGCACATTCATCCACCATTTGTCGTTGTCACCGTCGTCATCTGAACCCATAGACGACGAGGTTACAGCGGTCCTACGACTGCAAATTTCACTGCTGCAACAGGGCTACATAGCAACCACATTCTTCGTCACATACATCCACCATTTGTCATCGTCACCGAGCGTCGTCATCTGAACCCATAGACGACGAGTTTACAGCGGTTCTACGACTGCAAATTTCACTGCTGCAACAGGGCTACATAGCAACCACATTCTTCGTCTCATACATTCACCATTTGTCGTTGTCACCGTGCGTCGTCATCTGAACCCATAGACGACGAGCTTACAGCGGTTCTACGACTGCAAATTTCACTGCTGCAACAGGGCTCCATAGCAACCATATTTGTCATCAACATACATACACTCATCGCCACCGCACCTTCGCCATCGTCATCAACACACATACACTCATCGCCACCGCATCGTCACCGTCGTCATCAACATAATACATACATTCATCGCCGCACCGCACCGTCGTCATCAGCATACAGCATCCATCGCCGTCATCGCACCGTCGTCATCAGCATACAGCATCCATCGCCGTCATCGCACCGTCGTCATCAGCATTCATCACCACCACCATCAGTATAATTCACTGATACATAGCTTTTCGGAACAAAATAATAACAAACGAGAGAAATTGAGAATTTTTAAAAGGGTAAGAACTTTGATTTTTTTTTCATTGATTTCAAATTTCATATTTTTAAAGTTCTTTCGTAACCATATAAATATCTTATATCAATTATCTTAAATTCGATTATACAGTTGTGTGTGCCTTTGGTATTAAAAAAAAAAAAAAAAAAAACCAAGTCAAAATAAAAATCAAAAATTTGCATTGGTGCCTATGTTACACAACCCTGCTTACACATCCATAGTGTCATTTTTTCGCTGGTTCAATTTTCGTCTTAATTGGTTTGGAACTTTGTTCATGAAATAAGTGTTGCCACTGCCATTCGTCCGGGGTAGGAAATTATTTAATTCGTTGCTTTTTTGTGGTTTTTTTTAAAGTTATTCCAAGGTTTTTTGGGAAATTATTTTGAAATAATTATTTCAATTTACTACCAGAACGCATTTTCTAATTAAATCGTTTAGTAATAGTTTATAACTTCGACCTAAAATGTCTTTATTAGACGATTTTATTCATTCCGCTGACCAGCTGGTTAAATATTTTTCTAATGCGAAAGAGATCCCAGTAAAAAACCATACCCTAGCTACAATTGAAGCTCGTAAAGAGGAGCTAGAGATCCCAGTAAAAACCATACCCTAGCTACAATTGAAGCTCGTAAAGAGGAGCTTAAAAGTTTGTGGTCTGAGACAAAGTTAAACTATACCAAATGCCTTCGCTCTCCATCAGAGGATAGAGCAGATATAGAAACGCTTGAAAGGAAATACTCAAGCTCTAATGAAACGTATATATCATGCTTAGGTCTGTTTTTAGAAATCCAAGTAAATCTACAGAATGAAGAGTTCAAAACAGCTTTGACATCTTCGAGTAATTCTAATGCTTCATTAGTGGAAAAGTCGTCCTTTTCGCACTATTTAAAGTTGCCTCCCTGTGATACACAGGTATTCAAAGGAGGTTATGTTTCATGGCCGTCGTTCCGTGACATGTTTAAAGCCGTATACTATGACCACCCAAAGTTGAGTGCTGTCGAAAAATTATTCCATTTGAGAGCGAAGACAAGTGATGAAGCTCATGACATCGTTAGTAAATTTCCCTTAACCAATGCAAGTTTTGAGCTAGCTTGGGAAGCACTTCGGACACAGTACGAAAACAAGAGAATTTTGGTAAATAACCAAATAAAAATTTTATTCAACCTTCCTAGTTTTAAGGATGAAGTCTCTTCTGCCATTAAGACTCTTCAAAGAAGTATAAATGATTGTAGGTCAGAACTTCATACACAAGATGTATGCACTAAAAATTGGGATCCAATTCTTATCTTTGCTTGCGCTAATCGATTGCCCCCCACCACACTCGCTTTATGGGAACAGTCACTTTCCAATCCTACAGAAATTCCTAAATGGGAAGAAATGGATAAGTTTTTGAGCAACCGTTTTCAAGTTTTGGAATCTATTTCTGATACCACCTCATCGCAAACTTCATCCAACAAATCTAGAATGGCATCCAGACAACATAGTCATGCACCAACTAAGTCCTATTCTCAAAATCCGAAACATGTTAATCTTTTTCACACAAAGGCACAAGAATTTGTATGCAAAGCGTGCTCTGGGAAGCATTATATCCGTCAATGTCCACAATTCTTAAAATTGCCAGTGCTAGAGAATTGAACTTATAAGAAAAAACAAAATGTGTATCAACTGCCTGTCATTAAATCATGTTCTCAATCATTGTGCTAGCAAATATACCTGCAATACATGTAATCGACGACACCACTCCTTACTTCACATAGCAAACAATTCTCAGGCCAATTCAAGTAATTTAAACAAAAATTCGCAACCTTTTATACTTCACAATGACTCATCAAGTACCTCGCACTCTCATTTCCTTAATTTGGATCGCAATGCTGACGTCGCAAATACCTCTGATCATAATTCAACTCCACAAATACAGTCCATTTCATCTTCCGATACACAACAAGAAAAACAACAAAATTTTTTTGTCAAAGCTCATCGAAGAGTTTTACTTGCGACAGCTTTAGTTGATGTCCGCGGTCAAGATGGTATTCATCGAATAAGAGCCTTAATTGACCCCGGTTCTGAGTCTTCTATTATCACGGAAGCAACTCAACAGCGTCTAAACTTGCCAACTAAAGATTCGGACATTTCGATATTAGGAGTTAGTGGTGCTCAGACAGCCAAATCTTGTAAAAAATGCCTCATTTCAATAATCAATAGTGAAGATCCAAGCGAACTAGTAACAACAAATGCACTTATTCTTGAGAAACTTACAAATAATTTACCCAGTACATCATTTTCTTTAATTGATTCTCATGATTTAGAAGGAATTTGTTTAGCAGATCCAAACTTCAATTATTCTTCTCAAGTTAATTTGCTTATCGGAGCAGATCTTTATCCAAGCATTATACGCGATGGTGTTAAACAGATTTCGAAGTCACTTTTAGCTCAAAAAACCGTTTTCGATTGGATCCTTTCCGGACCAATTCCTACCACAGTCCAAAGTTTTTCTACGAGTATAAAGGAGAATAAATCCCTTACTGAAAGCATCAAAAAGTTTTTTGAGGGGTAAGAGCTTTCTGAACGAAAACATTTTGCTTCGGAATCCGATAAATACTGTGAACACCTTTATGAAAACACTACGTTTAGACTTCCCGATGGAAGATATGTGGTCAGCTTACCTTTTAAGACTGATTTTGAACCGTCTCAATTAGGAAACTCGAGAAATATTGCATTTCAACAATTCTGTCGCACAGAACGCAATCTTCAAAATAAACCTGATCTTCAAAATAAATATTCTCAGGTGCTTACCGAATACCTAACGCTCAATCATATGCGCAAATTAACGTCTCATGAAAAGCATAACAGCAGTAATGCACACCCCTATTATCTGCCACACCACGCAGTGCTCAAGCCCGAGAGCCACTCTACCAAGGTAAGAGTAGTGTTTAATGCTTCTAGCTCCACGTCTACTGGTAGGAGTCTCAATGACTTACCTTCACTAATACTCAAATGGAGATTTTTCAAATATGCCTTCAACGCCGACATCGAAAAGATGTACCGGCAGATTTTGGTACACCCCGATCAAACAAAATTTCAACGAATTTTATATAGAGCTTCACCAGTAGAAAATATTGTAGATTACGAGCTTCTTACGGTAACCTTTGGGGTGAATTGTGCTCCATACTTAGCTATCAGAACACTCAAGCAACTTTCAAAGGATGTTCAGCTTAAATATCCACTTGCAGCAAAAGTCATTGAATCCGACTTTTACGTTGATGATCTGCTTTCTGGTGCGCATGATCTTCAAACGGCGAAAAGTATCCAACTCGAAGTTATTGAAGCACTCAACTCTGCTGGCTTCCCACTTCGTAAGTGGACTTCTAATTCATCTTTTCTATTAGATCATCTCCCTTCTGATCACGTTTTAAACGAAAACTTTTTAAAAATTGATTCTGACAGCACCACGAAAACCTTAGGGATTCGTTGGAACGCTAAAGACGACTTTTTCTACTTCACCACTCAGCCTATCAGATTTTCTACGACTCCTACCAAACGTGAAGTTTTTTCCGAAATTTCCAAGCTTTTTGATCCTGCGGGCTGGTTAGCCCCGATTATAGTCACCGCAAAAATTCTTATGCAGCAAATCTGGATCGAAGAAACTGAATGGGATGAGCTCCTAAAGTCCAACACTTTTCTCAAGTGGAAAGCCTTTGTAGAGTCGTTCAGTGAAATCCAGTTGATTCAAATACCAAGATGGACGGAATACACTCCTTCTGGAGATGTTCAGTTCCATGGGTTTTGCGATTCATCGGAACAAGCATATATGCTGCTTGTCTTTACGTACGAGTTCAGCACAATGATGGAAGCATACGTTCACATCTAGTTTGCGCAAAGTCCAAAGTCGCGCCAATAAAATCTATTTCACTACCTAGATTAGAACTCTGTGGGGCTCTTCTTCTTTCGAGACTTGTTAAAACCTATCTTCCGCAAATACCAGTCTAATCTTATCAAATATTTCTCTGGTCCGACTCTTCTGTGGTCCTAGCATGGCTCAGAAAACATCCAGGGACTTGGAAAACTTTCATCGCAAATCGAACAAGCGAAATCATCGAAAATGTTGGCAACAGGAACTGGAATCATGTTAGATCTGGCGATAATCCTGCAGATCTCGCTACTCGGGGTCTCACTCCATCGGTTTTAAAAGATAGTAATCTGTGGTGGAAAGGCCCTTCCTGGATAAGCGAGCCTCAATCGCAATGGCCGGCAAGCCTTCCCCTTGAACCGAAAAGCGAGGTCTTGGAGGCGAAACCAGTCTTGACGTTTATTACTTTAATCACTTCTAACGATATTTTTTCCAGGATTCCGTGTTTACCACGTACCTTAAGAATCCTATCTTATGTTTATCGCTTTCTTCGTAAAAGGTTTCCAAAGAAATTTGAACCAATTTTTTATAATTCATGCCGTATCACTTCTGACAACGTCTTAATTTCAAGATTATCTTCTTAATCTATTCACAATAAACTTAATACCGACAATTTATTTATATACACACAGTACAAATTTTGTTAACTTATGTTAAATGTTACTTGTTGTCTTTCAATTCGTTACAAACATATATATTTATACACATTAATTGTTATTTATTATTTATTTTATAACTATACTTTATTTATTATTTATTTATTTATTGATTTATTGATTTATTTATTTATTTATTTATTTATTTATTTATTTATTTATTTATTTATTATCTTATTAATTTATTTATTTTTTATTTATTTATTTTTTTATTTATTTACTTATTTATTTTTACCCTGTTATAGATTTCGTTTCTAATTTATTTTTCTAAAGACTGATTTATGTTTATTTGTTGATTTTAAAATATTTGTTTTTATTTATAAGTTATTTATCATATAAAAGTTATAAGTGTAAAAGATTATCTTGAAAAAGACTTTGTCAGGCAACAACTCCCCCCTCCCCCCTTTTCAATTTAGAAAACTATATATATTTGTTTATATATTATTACATTGTATTACATGTACGTATATACCATTTGTTTTTTTTTCTTTTTTTGCAATTTAATGAAGGTTTTCAGTTGTAGCTTTTCCTTCAAGCTTTTCTCGTACCACATTTCTATTTATTGTTTAAAAACTTAGCAGTAGTAAGGTAGTTAATAACCAATCTCTGTAAATTGTGTAATTGAATTAAGAAAAAATGTAATTTTGCTACAATAAACAAAGTTAAAGTAAAAAAAAATGCCGTATCACTCTTCCTGAAATTCAATTCGTTCAGCATCGCCTCATCTCTCTTCCTCCGCAAACAATTTTGACGTTTACTGCCTTTAGTGATATCGATATCTTGTCGAGATTTTCGTCGTTACCACGAACATTGAGAATTCTCTCATATGTTTATCGTTACATTCGCATAAAATTTCCGAAGAAATTCAAACCAATTTCGTTTGATTCCACTCGTATTACTCTACCAGAAATTCAATTCGTTCAACAACGTCTAATAGGTCAATGTCAGCAATCCTTTTTCTTCGAAGAATTCAAAGCTCTGTCTACAAACCGCAGTATCAGTTCAAAAAGCCCAATTTTATCTTTGAATCCTACTTTGGATTCCAACCAAATTCTACGAGTTCACGGACGATTATCAAATGCAAATCTATCTTACAGTGAACGCCATCCTATCATCTTGCCTTACGGAGCAAAATTTACCCAACTCTTAGTTGCTTTCATTCATGAACTTACACTTCATGCCAAACGCCTTAATGATACGGATGATTCGTCAAGCTTATTGGATACCGAAAGTAAAAATTCTTGTAAAATCTCATATTTATAAGTGTAAAACCTGTGCGATCCACAGAAAACAGTAAGGTCAACAATTGATGGCAGCTCTTCCTGATGAACGTTGTAACTACTCTCCTCCCTTTACTCATACCGGAATAGATTTCGCGGGACCTTTCACAATCAAAAGCTTCACGGGTAGAAATTGTCGTTTGACAAAGGGCTATGCATGCCTCTTCGTATGCTTTTCAACGAAAGCCATACATCTAGAAGCCGCCAGCGATTTGTCATCGGCAGTTTTCCTAGCTGCCTTTGCTCGGTTTGTTGCAAGGCGGGGTCTTCCGCATTCTGTATATTCAGACCATGGAAACAATTTCGTTGGTGCCGACACGGCGTTAAAAAATGAGTTTAAAAAGCTTCATTCATCATTTCCAGAATTGACTTTAGCCAAATATGGGATTCAAGGCTTGAACTGGAATTTCATTCCCCCAGGTGCTCCCCATATGGGTGGGCTCTGGGAAGCCGGGGTAAGGAAATTCAAAACTCACTTTCGTAAAATCGGACTTCATACTCATTTTTCTTTCGAAGAATTCGCTACACTATTAGCTCGCATAGAGGCGTGCTTAAACTCGCGACCTTTATGTCCCATGTCGAATGCACCTACCGACCTATTAGCGTTAACCCCAGGTCATTTCCTGACTGGAACTCCACTTTTAACTTTTCCTGAACTGTTGCCCGAAGAAAAATCGCTTTCACTCATAAACCGCTGGGAAAAGCTCAAATCGATTCATCATGAATTCAGCAAACGTTGGAAGGAAGAATATATCAAAGAGCTTCATAAACGAACAAAATGGCATTACTCTACTGAAGATTTTAAAATCGGTTACTTTGTTTTGATTAAAAAGGAATACCTTCCATCCACTGATTGGTGTATGGGTCTTATCATTAAAGTATTTCCTGGTTCAGATGGTAGAGTGCGGGTGGCAACAATAAAAACGCGATTTGGTGAATTTATTCGCCCAATAGTCAAACTTTGTCGTTTGCCTATAAATGATTGAACCAAGGAACAAATGAATTGTCGTAATTCAATACAGTCATATTTTAGATGAAGTATCTATAAACTTATATATATTTTAGATGAAGTATCTATAAACTCCATTTAAACTTTGTTTTTTTTTTTACCTCTAAAACCGCACACACAACTGAGTGCACAACTGAGTACACAATTGAGTACACAACTGAGAACATAATAAGAAATCAAATGAAATCAGATCATTGTTCTACAACCATTTTGTATTTTTTAACCATTGAATTGATTAATTAATTATTATTATATCTTAAAATTGTATAACTATTAGAAGTACATATAAATTTCTTTTGGCACTACTATATGCCAAGGGGGCCGGTAATGTTCACGCCATCTACGGTTCATTAGTATGTATCACTCCTCCTTGCACATCTCTGGTGCTGGAGTGAGTGATACATACTCAACCGCACCCAACTTCGCGATGGTGTGAGCACTGCCGGCCTGCCGGAAACGTCATCCATGACATGAGGTTCGCTCTCTTACTTTTTGGCATTTACTCTGGCTAGACGTAGTTTTTTGTAGCTCTGCGAAATTTCTTTGGCGGCTTCCCCGCATACATATAGAATTTTGTTTTTTCAAGTACAATTTACAATATTTAGACTATTTGTTTAGTAAGCAATTTAAAAGAAAAGAAAAATTAATAAATAAACAAACGAAAAATTAAAAGAAACGAAAAAATCTCGCCAGTTAATGGTTTTATTGGGAAATCTCGCCAGTCGAGAATCATTTGACTGGAGAAAACATCTATTGGGAAATCTCGCCAGTCGAGAATCATTTGACTGGAGAAAACATTTATTGGGAAAACTCGCCAGTCGAGAATCATTTGATTGGTTAAAACACATGCAGCTATCGGTATGTCACCTCACGAAGCTCTATTCGGGGAATCGAAAGTTGAGCATGGTCATGACTTCCCACTGTTAAAAAGATTAAAAGGACTTAATAATGTCGAGATACATATACTCCCAAAAAGTTGCAAAATGAATTTGACTCACGATCATATAAAAAAGTCTATTGAGCAGGCTCATAACAAGTATGAGCGGTCGTATAATACACGAAGTAAAAATTCGAACTTTGTAGTTGGACAAACGGTCTGCAAGCATAATTTTATTTTGAGCGATGCTACCAAGAAGCGAAATGCGAAAATCTGTTCAAAGTTCACTCCGGCAATTATTAAAAGCATACCTAGCAAAAACTTGTGTTAATTAGTAGATAAAGGCGGACACGTACTTGGCGTATTCCAAGCCAAAGATATGCGAAAATGATTTCATTGCAAAAAGCTATTAAGATACACACCCTACCATGAAATTAAATTAAACAATGGATTCACTATTAAAGTCAGACAAAGGTAGATGTTAGATGCCAAAAGGAAAGGTGCCTTTTCATTTCATTTTTCTTCACTCGCGTTCACAAAAATGAAAAATTTTGTGGGGGACACCGTATAACAGTTTAGGTAAATATCAAAAATAAGTATATTTTTAAATAACAAGCACCCTGTACACCGAAAAAAATTCCCTGCTTATAATTCCACCACTCTACACCTGATTTAGTATCGTCAAATTGTAAGCGGAAGCGAATAGTTTCGTTAAAATGTCGAAGTGGCACTTGCGCCACTTAAGGTGGCGCTACAGTCCGGGTCGGACTAGGGCCTCAACCAACATGCTTCTCCAGCCAGCTCGGTCCCTAGCTAGCTGCCTCCAGTTTTGCACGCCAAGTTGGTTGAGGTCCTCTCCTACTTGCGTGCGCCACCTGAGTCCCGGTCTTCCTCTACTGCGCCGTCCCTCCGGATTGGATTCGAAGACTTTCCGGGCCGGAGCGTTGTTGTCCATTCGCTCTACATGACCCAGCCATCTAAGCCGCTGGACCTTGACTCGTTTGACAAGGTCAGTGTCGCTATACAGCCCGTACAATTCGTCGTTAAATCTTCTTCTCCACTCTCCATCTATGCAGACGGGACCAAAAATCACCCAAAGAATTTTTCTCTCGAAGCATCCCAAAGCGTTCTCGTCTGCCTTTAACAAGATCCATGCCTCTGCGCCATATATAAGAACCGGGATTATAAGTGTCTTATACAGGGACACTTTAGTTGCTCGAGAGAGGACTTTACTACTCAATTGCCTTCTTAGTCCAAAGAAACAGCGATTGGCAAGAGTTATTCTTCGTTTGATTTCAGCGCTGGTGTCGTTGTCTGAATTAATAGCGGCGCCTAGGTAGACAAAGTCCTTAACTACCTCAAAGTTATAGCTGTCAATCGTGACGTTCTGTCCAAGACGTCGGTGTTGAGTGTCCTTTCTTGATGATAGCATATACTTGGTCTTGCCCTCATTTACCACTAAACCCATCTTCTTCGCTTCCGTCTCAATGCTCATAAACGCGCCATTGACGTCACGCTGCGTTCTTCCAATTATGTCAATATAGTCGGCATATCCGAGCAATTGAAGGGATTTTTGAAAGATTGTGCGTCTTGTGTTGACTTGGGAGTTTTGCACTATTCTTTCACGAACGATGTTGAAGAAGTCGCATGACAGTGCATCGCCTTGCCTAAAACCTTTTTTGACATCGAATGTATCGGTACTATCGGTGAGATCTTTTCCGACCCTGATGGTGCAGCGTGCGTTCTCCATCGTCATCCTAAACAATCGGACAAGTTTGGTAGGGATGCCAAAACTAGACATGGCTCTATATAGCTCCTCTCTATAGATGCTGTCATATGCGGCCTTAAAATCGATAAAAAGGTTGTAGGTATCGATTTGAAGCTCCTGGGATTTTTCCAAGATCTGCCGTAGTGTGAAGATTTGGTCTATGGTGGACTTTCCTGGTCGAAAGCCGCACTGATAAGGACCTATAAGGTTGTTGATGAATGGCTTCAGACGCTCACACAATACGGCAGAGAGGATCTTGTAAGCGATGTTAAGAAGATTGATACCTCTGTAGTTGGCGCAGTTCAGAGGGTCTCCTATCTTGAGGACCGGGGAAACGATGCTGAGGTTCCATTCATCGGGCATGCTTTCTTCCGACCATATTTTGCAAATGAGCTGGTGCATACTCCTGACCAGGTCATTGCCTGCCGCTTTAAACAATTCGGCAGTGAGGCCAGCAGCTCCAGCAGCTTTGTTGGACTTTAGCTTGGATGTTGCTGTCTTCACTTCGTTCAGGTCGGGTTGGCGGAATTGTTGGTCTAAGTCGCCTAAATCGAATGGTTCTATCTCTCTAACAGCGGAATTGGGTTCATCATCGCCGTTATAGAGCTTGGAAAAGTGGTCTTTCCATGTCCTCAGCATTGACTGCGGCTCCACCACGATGTTCCCTTGGTCGTCTTTGCAGGCTTCGGCTCGGGGCTTATAGCCCGAGGTTGTTGTTTTTACCTTTTGGTAAAACTTCTCAACCTCATTCCTGCTGTGGCACCCTTCTATCTCCTCGATCGCGTGCTTCTCATCCTCTCTCTTTTTCCGTCTGAGAAGCCGGTGTTCGTCTCTCCTTTTCTGCTTATAGAGCTCATAAGCAGTTCTAGTCTTTCTGTGCAGCACCGCTTTGTATGCTTTCTGTTTAGCTCAGTGCTGCCACTGGTTCTCTAAACTTGATGCTGGCGGCATAGGACTCTTTAAGAGGTTGTAAGAGACTTCTTCTTCTTCTTCTTCTTTTTCATTTCCGGCGTTACGAGTAGTGATCTTGAAGCGATCACAACTCTCCCACTTTTCCGCTTCACACTAGTGATCCGCCTGTGGGGTAGAAATTTCTCACAGTATTTTCCTGTGTTGGTTTGGATCGGGGTATCCGCAGTCGTACCTTGGCTACAACAAGGTAGTGGTCCGAGTCAATGTTGGCCCCTCGGAATGTTCGGACATCCTCTATACTGGAGAAGTGTCGTGCGTCGATCGCAATGTGGTCAATCTGGTTGACGGTTGATTGATCAGGAGATTTCCATGTCCCTTTGTGGATATTCAGGTGCTGGAACCGCGTACTAGCTACCAGAACATCTCGCCCCGCAGCGAAATCGATCAGCCTGAATCCGTTATCGGAGGTGTTGTCGTGCAGGCTGTATCTTCCGATTATTCCATCAAAGATATCCTCTCTTCTTAGCTTGGCATTAAAATCTCCTAGAACAATCTTAATGTCATAGCCAGAGCACTGCTCATATGTTTTGTCCAGGAGCTCGTAGAATATGTCTTTGGTGTCTTCATCTTTTCCTCTGTGGGGGCGTGTGCGCAAATGAGGCTTATGTTGACGAATTTAGCCTTGATGCGGATTGTTGCTATGCGCTCGTTCACATAGTTGAAACTCAAGACTTTTTGCCTGAGTCTGGTTCCAACAACGAGTCCACATCCAAACAGTCGCTGCTTCTGTTCCCGGTAGCAATCGCCGTAGTAGATATCGCAGTCTTTTAATCTGCGTCTACCTGGTCCATCCCATCGCATTTCTTGGATAGCGGTAATATCTGCTTTGTAGCAGTTTAGGGCTTCCGCTAGTTGTTCGGCTGCACGTGGCCTATTAAGGGACCTAACATTTCACGTACAGATCCGAAGTTCGTAGTCCGTTTTTCGTTTGCTGGGTTCGTCATCAGTAAATCCGTCCATATCCGAGGCTTGTTGGTGCTTAGCAACTAAGAATTGCTTTACGTGGACGGGAAGTCACCCCGACAGCACGACCCCCAACCTGGAGGGCCAGATCCTTGTATAACTCCAAAGATGGGGAGCCGGATAAACCGTTCCTTATAGGCCTGAGCTCCAAATATGTTGTAGTAGCCCTATAAGGTGTTCACTAAGTAGTTCAACCTGACTGGAACTGTAGACGCCACCGTTGATTCCATCTAGGGAATTCCTCCAGCTGCCGTCTGGATGAAAGAAGAGGTGCCTTAGTGGGAACACCTCTCGCCCCCTCTCTCGTTTGCTGCCACCAACAACCTTCCACTAGGGTTGAGACCCAATCTCCAGTTGAGGTACTAGGCACCCAATGTTCACCACGTGGAGGTGAGAGTAGGAGTTGATAGACAGAGGTGGGTTTTAAGAAAAACCTATGAACGCTAGGGTCCTTTTGGTTGCACGTGTCTACCATTTAAACATCCACTATCCGCTATCCAATCGTTCTTTTCTAATCGAAGTCCATCCAAGGTAGGACGTAGTGATTGACACCTATTTTATATAGACGCCATTAAATACTAAGTCCGCGAAAATGAATATAAATCTAATAAATCGGACATATGTTAATGCAAAATAAGATAACTAGTTTGATATTGAAGAGTTAACAAGAGTTTTTGATAGAAATTCCTTCCTGAACATCACGGGAGAACCATAGTAGCAAGTGGTACAGTCAGTGTGCACGTTTGCGTGCGATCGGCATCGAGATTTATTTCATGCCTTAATATCGCTTATTCAATCCAGACATTTTGCAAATAAAACCCAAAAAAGATTCAGAGCTTGGGGCTCTTACCTGAAACGCCAAATTGTAGATTGGTTATCGGAGTAGCGGCACTGATTTTTTTCACCCAAAGTGCGATCGGAAAGATCGAATCCGTAGTGCGAAACTACGTCGTGAAATTGTACTTTTCATCACCCTTCACCGATTGATAATCAGCCCGATCAAGCTCCTGGACGATAACGTGCCTTCACTGATTTTAATCGTCTTCTTCATAAAAGAAAAAAAACAAATCAAGGCCAACCAGATTTTGGTATCCTCAAACACCAGTCGATCGTGACCTGAGTGTATACGTCATCACCATAAATTAGTTTAGTCGAGCACGCATAAAAGAAAAAAAAAACAACTTGTGCGGTATCAACGACCAAGCTTACCTGCCCAGCCGACCTCATCATCATCTGCAGTGTGAGATCGTAAACCACATCTCCATATCCCACCCACATCCAATTCCCACCGACCTAACATAATCCACATCCACGTCATGAACCGAATAATTATCGGATTATATATATATTGCAGCCGTCTTCGTAAAATATCGTAGAAACGATAAACCCGCATAAAAGAATATAAAGCAAACGAACTATGTAAATAAATTCGGTAAGTCAAACCATTCTTTAAATTTGAAAGATCACTGCTTTTATTGACATATTTGTATATAGTTTTTTGAATTAAGTACTCCAAGGAGATCTTAAGAGATCTTATTGGTCTAATATTGATAAATGGTATAATTTGAGAAAGTGAGCGAAGAGAAAGTATGAGAGCAATAACAAAAATCAAAAAAAGATTAAGGATTAAGCTATTATTGACTATTAAGTGATATCTTATTTAAGAGAAAAAAAAGCCCAATAGAAAAGTACTCAAAAGTGAGCACACACACAAATAAATAAGTAAAAATGAACAAATAAGGCAGGTTTAAACTAAGAATAGTGCAGAATTAACTCAAGTCCGGTTATATATGTATTTGGTTTAAATTATAAGTTGATATGAAATAAATTATGTAATGGAATAGTTACTTTGAAATATGAAATGATAAACCGCCTTAATCTGAATTGGATTTTTATGAGCAGAAATATCTATTTCTATTCGGGATGAATTGATAGAGACTTTTGAGAGCTTAAGGGGGAAGTACAACAATGAGTCGTAATCAACGGAAAGTGAGTGTATTTTAATAAATTACTCGGCCTTGAATAAGGGGCTTTCGCCATAAACTTTTGCGAGGCGTTAGCCAAAGATGGTCACTATTTTTATTTAAATGGTTGACTGACGGAGGGTACGCAAAAGGGGACCAACTTACATCTCATGGTTTCCCAGTAACAGATTCGGGCTTAGAGGGAAATTTTCAAGTCAAACCTTATAAAGTGGTTTAGGATATTTTATTATGTGGTTCTTAATAACTTTACAAAAACAAAGATGAAATTAGGCATGAAAAAAAGTAACGAATGTCCGGTAGCAGTGCAAGATCCCACGACACCGACGACGACGAGCTAGTGACGCGCGTGAGCAAGCATGCCTGCCGCACTTCCCTACCCAGGACAACCTTGCCTGCAACCCACTGAACCCAAAGGGGGTTCCTGTTTCTCTTGGTCTTTTGTGGGCTGGCAGAACATCACATATTGTAGGCAAAGGACAACTAATAGTTACAATTGCTCAGGGATAATGAAGCATTCTAACTGTGAAATAATTTTTTTAATCGGTTCAGTACTTTCCAGTTTCCTAGTTATTTCGCCATTCCCGTTTCCCTTCCCGAAAAAATATTGGAATTAAATCAAGTCTTTAATACTCAAGAGCAATGAAGCACTCTTACATTGAAAAATATTTGGGAATAAGTCCAATATTTTCCAAGTTCCCGCTAATGTTGTTACTCCCGTCCCGTTGCTGAAGCCCTTGACACTTGTTGAGTACATCAAAGTGTCAGCATCTGCACCGTTCAACATGGTTATAGAGACCACCAAGTGGTTTTACAACACCCTTATTGGGTCTGAGCCAAAAATTAAAATTTTCTTGAGCCTTTATTATTTTACTCATTTCTTCTTGTCTACATAATAACCAAAGAACTTCCACTTCATTTGCATTCGAACCCAATATCCCTTCGAGATCCTTATCTCTACCAAAAGCCTGAAAGACGGTGTCATAGCTTAGGTCAAAGTAAAGTATCACTTAAATCATCAAGTTCAATGTGCGGTCATTTCATATGAAAAAATAGCTTGGATCATTATAAAAGTAAAACTTTAAACTAAAAAAAAATTAAATCTTTATTCTAAGCAGTCCAAAATCAAAAGAAAAATTTTTTTGAAATCTGTCCAGTAGTTTCTAGGTTTCCATTTTCAACCCTGTTCCTTAGGGAATCTTCCGTTCCCGTGAAAATATGTGAATGAAATATGAGTCTTTGTCACTGAGGGTTATGTGACATCCTAGAGTTGAGTTTTTAAAATCTGTCTTAACTTTAAGGTTCCCGTTCTCGTTCCTGTTTCTGTTTCCGTGGGATAATAGGGATGAAAAAAAAACTTCTTAGCCTTCCCTAGACCTACACGAACATTTCAAGATCAAGAGAAGATAAATCCGTTTAGCCGTTCTCGAGGTTTAGCCAAACTTACGAACAGCAATTTTTTTTTTATTATTTTTTGTATATACTAGCTGACCTGCTCGGCGTAGCTCAGGCCCTACGTTAATCGAATTAAGTAAGTTTAGTTAAGTAGTTTCCAAGTTTCCATTCTAGTGGGAGAATGCGAATGAAATATAGTTCATGTTACTCAGGAACAGTTAAGCACTCTAACGATGACATAGCTTTTGGACTGGTAAAGTGAAATATGCATTGAAATCAGTAGAGTCGTTTTTTTTTTTTTTTTTATTCCCGTTCCCGTTCCTGTGAAAAAATGGTGATAAAATATAGTAAAGATTGCTCAGGGACAATGAAGCATTCTAACAGTGAAAGAATCTTTGTAATCGCTCCAGTTCTTTCCAGGTTCTTGCTTATTTCGCCACTACCGTTTCTGTTCCCGAAAGTATATGGGAAGAAAATATAGTCTTTAATGCTCAGGAGCAATGAAGCTTTCAAATATTGAAGAATTTTTGGGAATTGGTCCAATATTTTCCAAGTTTCCGCTAATGTTGCTGTTCCCGTCCCGTTGCTGAAGCTCGTCACACTTGTTGAGTACATCAAAGTGTATAGTATCACTTTAAATCAATTTGTTTTGTTTTGCGAATGTAAATAAAGTTCAATATGCGGTCATTTCATATGAAAAAATAGTTTTGATTATTATAAAAGTAACACTTTTGACTAAAAAAAGCTGAAATCTTTATTCTTACCAGGCGAAAATCAAAACAGTTCCTAAAAACAAACAATCCAATAATCTTAAATAAATACATAAAAAACATAGGGTGGCGCATCAGCGCGAGGAGCCTCCGGGCCTAGTGCATTTCTCACAACCATGCCTTGTGAAAGAATGGAGGGGACCTACAATTTTCTACCGGTTCCGAACGACTAATTGAGAAAGCGCTTTTCATGGCAATGAGTTTACTAACGGAGGACTTGCCAGTACCTCGCGAAAGGCGATACCCGTGGAAAAACATTTTTGCCTCTGCTGGGACTCGAACCTCGAACCTCTGGGTTAGCAGGTGGACATGCTAACCATCACGCCACGGGTACCACCCAGTAATCTTACTTTTTTATATTTAATTAGCTGAGCCGCCTGGCTTTGCTCGGGTTTGTAGTTTTATGGCTCCCATGCTCATTCCTTTGTCTGTTCCCGTGGGATTATAGGAATGAGATCTACGCTTAGTTACTGAGGGGCTATGTAGCATCCCAGTGCCGAAAGAATTTTTGAAATCTGTGCAGTAGTTTCTAAGCTTCCATTTAAAACCCCGTTCCTGAGGGAATCTTCCGTTCCCTTGGAAAAATGTGAAAGAGATATAAGTCTATGTCACTGAGGGATAATGAAACATCCCAGAGTTGAAAGAGTTTTTAAAATATGTCGAGTAACTTTAAGGTTCCCGTTCTCGTCCCTGTTTCTGTTCCCGTGGGATTATAGAAATGAAATCTACGCTCAGTAATAAAGGGATTATGTGGTATCCCAGTGCCAAAAGAATTTTTGAAATCTTTCCAGTAGTTTCTAAGCTTCGATTTTCAACCCTTTTCCTGAGAGAATCTTCCGTTCCCGTAGAAATATGTGAATGAAATATAAGTCTATGTCACAGAGGGATAATGTAACATCCAAGAGTTGAAAAATTTTTTGATATCGGTCAAGTGACTTTAAGGTTCCCGTAGTTTCTAAGTTTCCATTTCCAACCCCGTTCCTGAGGGAATCTTCCATTCCCGTGGAAATATAAGAATGAAATTTAAGTCTATGTTACTGAGGGATAATATAACATTTTAGAGTGGAAAGAATTTTTGGAATCTGTCAAGTAACTTTAAGGCTTCCGTTCTCGTTCCTATTTCTGTTCCCGTGGGATTATAGGGATGAAATAAAAATTCTTAGTCTTCCCTAGACCTACACGAACATTTTAAGATAAAGATTAGATAAATCCGTTCAGCCGTTTTCGAGTTTTAGCCAGACTAATGAACAGCAATTCACTTTTATATACATATATAGATAGATAGAATGTAGAACAGACTTGCTGACCCTCCCGTCGTAGCTCAGGCCCTACGTTAATCGAATTAAGTAAGCTAGTTAAGTAGTTTCCAAGTTTCCATTCTAGAGAATCTGGATGAAACACAGTTTATGTTACTCAGGAACAGTTAAGCAGCCTAACGATGACATAGTTTTTGGAATCGGCCCAATACTGTAAGTCAAATACGCATTGAAATCGGCAGAGTGGTTTTTTTTTGTGCGAAAATGATGATGAAATATAGTTTAGATTGCTCAGGGACAAAGAAGCAGTTCCGATCTGATATCGAATGTGTGAAGACGTGCCGTCGCCGTGTCAAGTGTCCGCATTTTGTCTAACAGGTGCCATTTATTTTTCATGCCACCATATATGCAATATCTAAATTATTAAATTAATCCCCTAAAAAACTATAAAAAAAAACCTATTTTCCAGTGCGCCGAGTTAACGATATGCAGACTCATCAGTCATCACATTTCTTTGTCATACGACACCTTCTTAAAGTTATTAAAATAAACATAAACATCCTACGGACAAGATCGATATTGTCTCACGATCATTGTCCATACATAGATATAAGTTAAATACCATACTGAATTGGAGACGACCTAGTATTAAGAAGATTGTAAAATTAATCTTAAGTCTGACACCGAACGGGTAAGATCTCATAAGAGATCTCGGTTATATTTTTATTATTGAACTAAATAAAGTTGTTCTTTTTTAAAAAGCTTAACGATTCAAAACAGTTTTAATTGGCGCCCGAAGAGCAGGAACACTTGTTTCGCGTAAAGTGAAATTTCCATAAAAGAGGAAAAGGTAGTTAGCTATCGCAAGTGAACCGGTAAACAAAAAAGACCTACCCAACATAAAACACTGGGAGGCAAGTGAAGTGAAAAAAGATCAGAAGACATACGCTCATAGAGCGGAAAATTCAAACAAAAAGAAAAGAAGAAAAAATTGTGTTGAAGTGAATATAATAGAAAGAAAGAGTGAAATTAAAGAAAATTAGAAGCGGAAATTTCAAAAAAAAAAAAAGAGAGAAGAAAAAATTGTGTTGAAGTGAATATAATAGAAAGAAAAAGTGAAAAAAAATTATAAGCGGAAAATCCAAAACAAAAAGAAAAGAGGAAAAAAGTGTTGAAGTGAATATAATAAAGAAAGAAGGAGTGAAATTAAAAAAAATTTTTATAAGCGAAAAATCCAAAACAAAAAGAGAAGAAAAAAAGAAAAATGTGTTGAAGTGAATATAATAAAGAAAGAAGGAGTGAAATCAAACAAAAAATAAAATTGTTAACTATTAACAAACATTGCCCACCTCTCATGCGGTTGCTATCTAGCCGAAACTAGAGAAAAAGTGTTTAAAAATTAAAAAGAAAAAGAACTAAGCTGAAAGGTTGCTATCTAGCCGAAACTAGATAAAAAGTGTTTAAAAATTAAAAAGAAAAAGAACTAAGCTGAAAGGTTGCTATCTAGCCGAAACTAGATAAAAAGTGTTTAAAAATTAAAAAGAAAAAAACTAAGCTGAAGAGAAAAACAACCTACTAGAAGCCGTGCAGAGGATAATCAATTAGAACGAGGAACAACAGGGAGCAACAAAGTAACACAATTAACATTTTTATAAGTATATTTTTTTTTTATATTAGGAAATATATATTTATATACACGTACATATACCTTAATTAGGCAAGTTTAAATCTTTTTTTTATTATAATAACAAGATAAGAAAATGGCACTATCGGTAGAGCAGGTAGGGGCAATGATTGCTATGGCGGTCACTGAGCAGACTAGGGATCTACAAATAAGAATAACGGAGTTAACAACAGCTTTGGGTAGACTGTTACCCACGGATAATATAGTCCCATATAAAGATGTAGAAATAGATCCGTCAAACGATACAAAGGAAGGATTAGATCTAGTCAAAAGTCTTCAAAAATTCGATGGCGACAATTACATTAGTTGGCGCACATCCGCAGTGCATTGCATGCAGGCATATGAACACTGCATAGGTAGTTTGAGTTATTTCACAGCGGTGAATATTTTACAAAACAAAATTGTAGGGAAAGCTAATGATGTATTAACATCACACGGGACTCCACTTCATCCCAGTGCAATATTAGCAAGACTAGACGTAACATACGAGGACAAGAGACCGATTCACATGTTACAGACAGAACTTACTAACGCAAAACAGCGAAGACAGACTTTAGAGGAATTTTGTGATCAAGTTAACAGATTATTGACTTTAATAATAAACAAGACTATGATGAGTTATGGGCCAAAAACGGCAGAAACAAAAGTTCTACTGGATGTGGCAAGACAGAATGCACTAAGAGTATTTATAACTGGGCTCAACCAGCCAATGAGTAACTTGGTGTTTGCCCTAAACCCAGGGGATATCCCAAATGCTCTAGCTAGAGCACAAGAAATTCAAATGAATCAAAATACGAGATTTATGAATCAGAATCAACAGGTACAAAACAGATCTCTTGGTATTTTACCACCAAGGCCAACGAATTTCCAAAATGTTCAAAGACCATTTGCGAATTCGTCACAAAGACACCATGTAGCTCCACAACAAAGAATTTGGAATAACGAACAGCAACAGAGAATAGATCAGGGAAGCGGTAATTTCAGACCGGAGAGAAATAATAGTTTTCAGAGAAACATACCTTTAAATCAATATAGGGACCAGAGATTCAATAATGAGATTCGCAATAACAACAATCCGTTTAAACGAGATAGGCCTAATAGCAATCAGCAGCCTTTAAGAAAAACACCAAGAATAAATCATCTTAATGAACGAGATTCTTTTTTAGAATGAGGTACGACCTGCCTACAATTATACGAACAAATAAAACGACAGGTCAAGTGTACAAAATATTAATAGATACGGGTGCGACACATAATTATGTTAAACCAGATATAAATAAGTGTAAGAAATTGAAAGCAAGTAATAAAGTAAAAAGTGTTCATGGTAGTAGTATCATAGATACGTACCAGGATATAAACATATTTGGAAATTGGGAAATTTTTTATGAGCTAAAAGAATTAAAAGACTATGATGCTATAATAGGCATAAATACGTTAAGACAAATTGCAAAATAAATATAGCAGAAAGTTTTTTGGAATTCAACGGAGGCAAAGTACCTCTGATATATAATGATAAATTAGTTAACAGTCTTCAAATAAACACCCATATGCAGGTGGAATACCAGGATAGATTGAAGGAAATTTTAAGGAAATATC
The DNA here is from genome assembly GCA_914767635.1 of Melanostoma mellinum. Classification (NCBI taxonomy): domain Eukaryota; kingdom Metazoa; phylum Arthropoda; class Insecta; order Diptera; family Syrphidae; genus Melanostoma; species Melanostoma mellinum. Next base: position 101,446,662 of record OU612060.1, read on the forward strand.
AAGGAATTTTTACGGAAAGACCAAACTACTTACCGTATAATACAAACGTTAAATGTAGTATAAATACTTTAAATGAAGAACCAGTTTGGCAAAGAGCATACCCATATCCGCAATCTGCTTCCGCGTTTATTAATAAAGAAATACAAAATTTATTAGAAAACGATATTATAAAACCAAGTCGAAGCGCGTATAACAGTCCAGTTTGGGTGGTAGATAAAAAAGGTTTCAATGAAGATGGCACAAAGAAACTACGAATGGTAATTGATTACAAGAAATTAAATTCTTTTACGAAGTCTGATAAATATCCCATGGCAGAAACCTCAGTAATTTTATCTAATTTAGGCAAGTCAAAATTTTTCTCTACTTTAGATTTACAATCAGGATTTCATCAAATCCTTGTTAATGAAAAAGATAGACCGAAGACTGCATTTTCAGTCAACAACGGGAAATACGAATTTAATCGTATGCCATTTGGGCTTAAAAACGCTCCAGCCATATTTCAAAGAGCTATGGATGACATTCTCCGAGAATACATCGGGAAATTCTGTCATGTTTATCTAGATGATGTTATAATATTTTCAGGAACATATGATGAACACTTACATCACATTGAAATAATAATTAAAGCACTTTCAGAAGCTAACATGAGAATTAGCAGTGAAAAGAGTAAGTACTTTATGGAAGAGGTGGATTTCTTAGGATATGTTGTATCCTATAACCACATAAAAACCCATCCAGATAAAGTAAAAACAATTAGGGAATATCCCGAACCACAGACTTTACGTCAATTGAGAAGTTTTCTTGGACTATCAGGTTATTATAGGAAATTTATCCGAAATTATGCAATGATAAGCAAAGGGTTAACAAAGTATTTACGAGGAAACGAAAAAATAAACAGTAAGAGGATAAATATTGAATTAGATTCAGAAGGCAAAAAAGCGTTTCAGGTATTAAAGGATAAGCTTAAATCAACCGGATTTTGATAAACCATTTGATTTAACAACTGATGCAAGTAACTCAGCCATAGGTGCAGTACTAAGCCAAGACAATAAGCCATTAACCTTTGTATATAGGACGTTATCTGCAAGTGAACAAAATTATGCTACCAATGAAAAGGAATTGTTAGCAATAGTATGGAGTCTGAAAAATTTGAGAAATTATTTATATGGTCAAACTGGAATTCGCATATACACGGACCATCAACCATTGAGCTTTGCTGTATCTGATAAAAACCCTAATACGAAATTGAAAAGATGGAAAGCATTTATAGAAGAATATGCACCAATAATAAATTATAAACCAGGTAAGGAAAATGTTGTACCAGATGCATTAAGTCGTCAAGAAATAAATATAATGGAAAATAGTGAAGATTTAGCTACAGTACATAGTACTCACAGCAGCCCAAGAGAAGAAATTAGAAGGTTAGGTGGAATAATCAATCGATTCAGAAATCAATTAATTATAGAAGAAGGAGATTCCAATAATATAAATAGTGAACAAATTCATAAAGGATATTGGAGGCATACTATTAAATACAAAGATGATGACGTTTTCACTAAATTGAAAGAAATAATTAGGAAGGGAATAAACGCAATATATTCAACAGAAGAGACTCTATTTAAGATTAAAGACAAATTACTAAACGAATACCCAAAAACACAGTTTGCGTACGTTTCAAATCTTGTAGAAGACATAACAGACAAAGACATGCAAATAACCATTATGAAAGAGGAACATAATAGAGCACATAGAGACTCTAGAGAAAATTTTAAATAAATTTCAGCTAAATGTTACTGGCCCGAATGTTTTAAACAATTACTTGATTATGCGAAAGACTGTTCTGTTTGTAAGGAAAACAAATATGACAGACATCCTGTGAGATATAAGATTGGAGAGGCTCCAATTCCAAAGAAAGGGGGGGAACGCATACATGCAGACATATACTACATTGACAACGATCAATTTTTGACTATGATAGTCTCTTTTTCAAAATTTTTAATAGTTAGACATATTGACAGTAAAATAGATGCTAAGGAAAAACTAATTGAAACACTACCAGTGTTTGGGAAAGTAGAAGTTTTGGTAACAGACAATGAGAGAACATTCTGTACTCCGACGGCAGAATTAGAATTAGAAAAATTTGGGGTCAAACACGAAAAGGTAGCTCCGAATCATAGCAAAACCAACGGAATGATTGAAAGAGTACATAGCACACTAACAGAACTAATACGCATTACGAAAACAGAAATTCATGCAGACACAAAATTTATTATGCCGTTTGTAGTAAAGAAATATAATGAATCTATTCACTCAGTAACGAATCAACAACCATTAGAGGTCTTCCATAACTTTGAAAAGTTTAAATCTCTTACAGATGTATTGAAAACAAAACAAGAAAAAGATCTTTCTTATTTCAATAAAAATAGAACTGAAATTGAGTTTAGGCCAGGACAAAAGATACACGAAAAATCAACACGTAGGAAAGGTAAAGTTAAACCTTTATTTAAAAAGCTAATTGTTAAAGAGGATAGAGGAAGGGTTGTAGTTGACAGTAAAGACAGGATTATACATAAAGACAACATAAAGAAATAAAATATTATTTGTATTAAATTTCAGATGTATATAAGTACAGTTTTGAGATTTTTGGCATTGCTAGCCACAACATCTGCACAAGTGCAGATAACTAATTATAGTTCAGAGGAATACATTCTAATAGAGGACGGACCTGCTGCATTATACGAAGATACAGGAGAATTGTATCATGTAATTAACTTGACATATTACAGGGACATTTTGAATAACATAAAAGGAAAAAATACTCGACTGACCAAGTTAGAACTTAGAAATCTAGAAACGGCAGACAGATTGCTAGAGCAATTGACGATAAGAAACAGATCCAAAAGAGGTATTAATGAAATTGGCACATTATGGAAATGGATATCTGGAAGTCCAGATCACGACGACAAAGTTAGAATTGAAACAAAGTTGCAAGAGTTAATAGAATCAAATAATAAACAATACCAGACCAACTCACAGATATTTAAGGCTATAGAGAAACTAGCAGCAGAAGATAACGAAATAGACAAAGAGGACGATTTAGTATTACGACTGATAATAGAGGACTTACGTGAAATAATAAACGCCATTAATTTGAGTAAGAATGAAATTTTGAATACCGTAATTTTAAATATGAATGATTTGAATAAAATAATCAATACTGAAACTTTACCAATTTCGATAGCTGATGTGTTAGATGCATCTGACTTTAAGATAATTCAGAATAAAGATTTAATTTAAATTTATATTGAATATCCGCTAGTTACGGAAATAAATAAAAAATATATTGTTGAAAGTATAAATGTTGGTGATGGAAAACTATCATTACCCAATCAAGTTGTGTTATATAAGGAAAAATATAAAATGGCAAATTGCATTTAAGAATTAAATGATATATATTGTAGAGTGAATAATGAAACTAATTGCCTAACGAATTTGTTGAATAATAAGAAAGCAGATTGTCACAAAGTAAAAGAAAATAATCCAGAGGTAAAAATAATTAAAGACGGTATTATATTTGTAAGTGGAAAAACCACAATAAATGAAAAAGTATACATAGGTATATATCTTATCCATTTTAAGAATAACGTAACTATTAATTCTAAGAGATATGAAAATAAGAGAACAGAAATTCTGAAACACATGAAATTAAATTCACCAATTGAATTAAACATTTTGAAATATTTAGAATCAAGTGACGAAAAGCTAAAATTTTCCAACATTGACCTCATAAGACCTTATATTAACCCTTAACTGATGTGGTGGGTCCATTGGACCCACATTCAATTTTCAAACATGTACAGCAACCGCTGCGATAATCGCAGCTACCTGTGCTTTTAGATACCTTCCCACAATAAGCGGACGTGTTTGAATACGAAAGGACGTGTTTCGATATCCTCTCCTCCGGTGAGTTACAGCATGCACATGGGTCCATCGGACCCACGTCAGTAGATACGTAACTTTTTTTTGGCTTGAACCCGCTGAAACGGCTCTAGCAACAGGCAATGACGAAAACGCCAAATTAAAGAAAATATAAAAGGAAAGGGTGTTTTTTTTTGTCCACCGAACAAGAGAGCATAGAATGTTCATTTATGTGCAAAATGCACACAGCCTATTTGCCTAACATGCACCCAGCAGGTATGCAAATCATGCATTTAAGCCCCAAATTTGATGGGTGTCAAAATTTTTGTGTTTAAAATATTTGAGTTTTTTTTGTGAAAATACTAGGGAATGGTATTTTATCTTAAAGAAAAATGACTTTTTGATTTTTTGTTTTTGTTTGTTTTTTATTTATAATGTGCATTTAAGAAATGCCTCTTTTTTGATTAAGTCTAAAGACAAATTTTTTATGTGCAAATTTTATGTTGAAAATGAAATTCCTGGTTTTATTTATTTTTTTGAATACCTTTGCAAATGATCCTTTTTTAAGTTAAAATAAAGATATTTAAGGAAAAATGTAAACTTGTCTATTTTTTATCACTTTCAAAAAGCTGGGTCCAATGGACCCACCTCATTAGATACGTAACTAAATTTCACCACATCAGTTAAGGGTTAAAGATATAAAAGAACATCCAATATTGTATGGTATAACTTTGAATATTGTTCTAGTACTTAGCATTTATATTGTTATTAAACTGTTGAAAATATACAAGTTGAGACAGGAAAAAGAAAACCGAAAAATATTTGAAATGACATCATTGAAATGTTTACAAGAAACCAGGAAAGCAATAGAAGAGCGATCGGGACGATCACTTCCAGGGTGAGAGGGGAGTTAACGATATGCAGACTCATCAGTCATCACATTTCTTTGTCATACGACACCTTCTTAAAGTTATTAACATAAACATAAACATCCGACGGACAAGATCGATATTGTCTCACGATCATTGTCCATACATAGATATAAGATAAATACCATACTGAATTGGAGACGACCTAGTATTAAGAAGATTGTAAAATTAATCTTAAGTCTGACACCGAACGGGTAAGATATCATAAGAGATCTCGGTTATATTTTTATTATTGAACTAAATAAAGTTGTTCTTTTTTAAAAAGCTTAACGATTAAAAACAGTTTTAATTCGCCGCGAGTAAAAAAAAAGTACGTATGTTTGAAGTCAAAAGAAAAACTTCGACTTATCACTCTGGGTGTTTGACAAGAAGAAATTCAATAAGAATTCATAATATTGTACTTTAGTGGAGGACCGTTAGACATAAAAAAGGCAAAACCTAGGAATCCAAGGCCAGTCCATGGATTTTCATGAAATTTTCGGAAATGTGTTTTGGATGGCGTATAGAAAAAAGTTAAAAAATAAAATTTCACCGCTCTCAATTTTTTAATTATTTTTAAAATTAATTATTAACTTTTAGAATTTTATTTTATTTATTTAGGGTATTTTAGATAAGGTTTTCCAAAGCGTAAGGATGGATAGGTTTGGTTAAGACAAAAAAAATTTGTATGAGAGGGGGGTCTATATCCCTCCGTGTAGGCGCGAGGGGCAATTTTATATGAAATTTACTACATTTTTTAAAAAACTATTAAAAATCAACTAAGCCACTTACTTTCTCATACTTTAGTGATTTTGAAAGCTATCGCTTTGTTCTTTAATTCAATTCAATTCAACTTTATTAAGACATTCAGAAATCAATACATTTGTTTTGTCTTACGTGTAAATACTGTGGCCGACTTTAAAAGGTATGCCTGGCCGAACTTTATTAACTTACAGTTTAAATTTATTCAAAAGAAATTTTAACAATATATATATGTAGGTTATTATAACCAAAAATCAGTTTTGTGTATATATGAGTACGCTTGCTACCGGCGTACAACCTCAACTTAGCCTTTAAAGCACTTATGACTATTATTTTATATATGACTAAAACTAAAACTAAAACTAAAAATAAAACTTAAAGTTAGAAAAAGTGACACAAAAATATCAAAACAAAAGTTCAAAAATAATTCATTGAATACAATTTGGGTGTAGTGCAGAAATTATTTTGCGACTAACGCCCATCACTTAAGAGTACACATAAACGTTGGCTTTTTTTTTCATCTCCTTATTGAATTATATATTGCTATATGAACAAAAACAGATGAGTAAATTTAACGTCGGGTTGTACATGCACTTTGAGTCAAAACAATTTATCCTCTCAGATTGCCAGGCAATGCCTTGTCGTAAAACGGTACTATGAGATTTGTATCTGTTTCTGGTCTTAAATGAGGAGCAGACGCGCTATGGAGAAGATTAAACGGAGAAATGTAATAGATATCGTTAATGCTTATATTAACGTTGGAATCAAACACAGCTTTAACTAAAGGGTTAAAATGTAAGCAACAGTTTTGTAATCTTTTTAACAAAATTTCAACCTGGTAAGTCATTAGAGGGGAAACTTTAGTGGTTTCATATATAGTTTTATTTGAGAACCATTTTTTATCATGCCTTCGAAACTTTCCACAACAGAACCTAAGAATTTTTCTTTCGAAAATCTCCAGCTCTTTTGCGACAGTTGGCGAGATTGAAAACCAGATTCCAAAGCCATAAGTTAATATGGGCCTTAGAAGTGTTTTGTACATTAGAATTTTTGTGTTTCCTGGTAGATGCTTAGAATTAAGCAAAGGTTTTAAGCTCGATGTCACCATTTTCACTTTCACAAGGGCTTTTCTGGCATGTTTGTTGAACACGAATCTATTGTGAAGGTTTATTCCTAATATTTTGGGTTCATTCTTTAAAGGTATGTTATACCCATTGATTTGTAAACTTAAGGCTTTGCTTTCTTTTACAGCTAGGTAGTGTCCCCTCCCACTTGCGTTTCTGAAACAAGTCAGACTGCACTTGTGTGCATTTATTTTTAGACCCCATTTCTTAAAATAATTTTCTAATGTTGGAATCTTTTCTTTTAATATGGAAAGGGCAGTGCTTGGTTTCTTATCACTTGCTAAAATCGTCGTATTATCTGCATACAGTAAACCGCATGGTTCTTGAGTCATAAATTCTGCAAAAGGAAAATCGTAAAGAAAAATATTAAATAATAATGGACCCATTATCGACCCCTGAGCAACACCCGAGAGTACTTCAATCACCTCAGAAAATTCGCATCCTATGTAGATAGACGTAAATCTATCCTCTAAAAAGCTTTTAATAACTCGAATTAACCAGCTTGGAACACCTAAAGAAATTAATTTGAATAATAAACCTTTATGCCAAATGCTATCAAAAGCTTTTTCAAGGTCTATATCTAAACAGAGCGTGACTTTTTTGCTTCTCAAGTTTTGGATGACCTTATTGTGTAGAACCAACAACGCGTGTTCTGTTGAGTGACCCTTTTTGAACCCAAACTGATTGTTGGGAATAATATTCAGATCCTCGCATACATTGTTAAGCTTTTCAGCCAGAACTCTTTCGAAGAGTTTTCCTATGTTTGAAAGTAACGAGATTGGGCGGAAATCTTTGATGTCTCTTGCGTTTTTACTTTTAGCTATCGGTATTAATTTTGCAATTTTCCACATATTTGGGAAGTAACCATTGTTTATACAATGGTTAAATACAGACGTCAAAGCCACGTCAAGAGAATGAGGACATTTTTTTAAGACAAAATTTGATATTTCATCCACTCCTGCAGATTTTTTGTTGTTAAGATTAAGTCTTAAGTTGTTAATATTATATGGAGACGTAAACGGCGATTCACTCAGATTTATTGTATTGTTTAGTAAAGAAAACGTTTTTAAGGGCAGGGTTGTTTGTGTTTGGCGAAATTCCTCAACTTTTACTGCAACATCATTTGTTAAGCTCGAATTGAAAGTTGGTGTGTTCTCAGAATATAATTCCGAATAAAAGTTTTTAAATGCTTCTAACTTTTGGGGTACATCATGTAAGAGTATGCCGTTATTATTGAGAACATCTTTTCGAATATCGGTTCCGAATAACTTTCTTCCAGTAATTCTGTCGATTTGTTTAAATGCTTGAGGGGATGGTTTAATATTTTCCAACTTTTCCTTAAAGCCTTCATTTAGTTCTAGTTGAACCCTATCTTTTATAATTTTATTCAAACACTGAATTCTAGAGTACAACTGCTGGTATTCAAAATTAATTCTGTTGAAATACCGATGAAAAAGCCTCTTTAGCTGTCGTAACCATATGTTTCTTAGTTTAAGGAGTTGTTTCGTTACTTCTGAGATGTTATGATAACGTAAATTTTTAGTTTCGCATAATTCAGAGTTTCTTTCAATACTTGAGGAGATTTTTTCGGTAATCTGACTTATGATTGAATCTATTTCACGGTTAGACGCGTTTTGTTCGTTTAAAGTATTAATTTGAGAGATGCCATTATGCAGCTCATATCGGAAACGTTCCCAATTCGTATTTTTAAAGCTAGTATATGTATCTGGAGGTTGCAAGAGTGGTGTGAAGTCCGTAAAGTTGAATTCAAGTTCAATCCCAAAATGATCCGCTATAGTTGGAAAAGTGGGACATACTGGAGAGTGTGCATATGCCAAAGAAGTAGAGATCAAAAAATAATCGAGAATTGACGACGATCGTGGAAAAGTAGGGCTAAATGGAGAAACTAAATCTGTATTTAAAAATGGACCATTAAAAAACCAATCGTGAAGTACGACTCCATTTCTGTTGCTCTTAGAATCGCCCCATATTGGGTGTCGTGCATTAAAATCGCCGCCAATTATAGCCGCGTCAAATGTCTCGATGAAAGTATAAAGTCTCTGCAGTTCTCTATGAAGTGGCTCGCTAGCTTGAGAAGGAACGTAAATGCTCCCAATAAGGATTTTACGTGATAAACCAGAAATATTGTTAGAGCTTAGGGTGGCTAAGGTTACAGATAACAATTCACTTTGAAAATATACAACACTATACTTATATTTTTGTTCTAAGATGATTGCAGTCCCTCTTCCAGAATCATTCCGTACTATATTATACCCATTAAATATCGGTTTATGCCTAGGTTTTAATCGTGTTTCCGATAGGAAACAGATTTGTGTTTTCTTTATTTTAAGCAAGTTTTCAAGTGCAAGTCTTCTGTCGTGAGAGATAATTGAATTAAAATTAGCTGATATTATTTTTATGTTAGTGGGATCCATCATACAACAATAGAAGCAACAAAGTCGAGATATGCGAACATTTTCTCTTCTTTAGTTTGGAGTTGTTGGTATTTAGGCCAAAATTGACGTATTTTTACTAAAAGTTCTTGAAACGAAATGTTAAAAAGATTCTTGGCTTCATTTAAGAAGTTATTAAGTTCGCCAGATGGAGACTTTGCAGAATTTGAAGTAGCGGGCACGTAAGCTCGGGATTGAGGTGGCTTGAGAGATGCTTTTGCCGTGTCAGCAAAAGAAATACTTGCATTTGTAAAGTTGTGTATACTATTTTGCACTACTTTTCTATTTTCCTGGGTAGATCTTCTGTTTCTATCCGCCAGAGCATCTTTTTTGTTTTTGTATTTTAAGTATGCAGGACAGCCCATGTAACTCGCTGCGTGACCAGCTTCGTCACAGTTAACACACTTAGGTATTGGTACATCTTTGTTAGATTCTTGAAGAGTTTTGAAATTTGTAATGCAGGCTTCTGAATCATGTGATTCACCTTTGTTCTTTAATAAAAATTTTAATTTGAGTTCACTTAATGAAAAGTTTTGGAGAAATCAATCCTCAAATTCAAAATTTTGAAAAAAGAAAATATTTTTTTCTTATTTAATTTTTTTTTTTCATAATTTTGCCTCACAAAGGGCCATTTTTTCTTTTCATGTTTAATACTTTTATTAATATTTACTCAGAGCAAAAAACCGAACAAAAATATTTTTTTTGGTTTAAGAGAAATTAAAAAAAAACGAAAGATACTTTTTTCCAGAAAACAAAATGTCGTTAATTTCCCGCTAATTGAACTTTTTTCCTTGAAGTGAAATATGAAATGTGTCTTAAATAGCAAATAAAAGAAAGTTAAAAAAAAAATTTTGTATGATCTTAATTTTAATATAAATTATAAATAATTATTAAAATTTTAAAGTTATATTTTAATTATATTAGTTTTAAGTTAAATTTTAAAACTAAGACCTATAAATTGGTCTCAAAGGACACCACATATAATGATTTGTGCTCTAGATGCTATTTCTGGTCAAACGTGTTGATGGATCCAAATAAATATGGTTTTTTGCCAAATAAATACTCGCGAATTTTTCTACGTGCGTTCAGTATGCAAACAAACATATATCTATAAGGGATGCATCAATTCTTATATAAAAGAAAGAACTACACATCAGCATGCTCCCCACCTAAAAAAAAACTTCGAGCCGTTAATTTAACTGATTTAAGTCTCTTTGAATGGTTGAAAATTCAAAATTTGGCAAAAAACCACATTTTTTCGGTTCCATCAACTCGTTTGAGAGGAAACAGCATTTAGAGCACAAATTAGTATATGTGCTGTCCTTTGAGATGAAATTTCAAGTTTGTAATAGGTCTAAGTTTTAAAATTTAACTTAAAACTAATATAATTAAAATATAACTTTAAAATTTTAATAATTATTTATAATTTATATTAAAATTAAGATCATACAAAATTTTTTTTTAACTTTCTTTTAATTGCTATTTAAGACACATTTCATATTTCACTTCAAGGAAAAAAGTTCAATTAGCGGGAAATTAACGACATTTTGTTTTCTGGAAAAAAGTATCTTTCGTTTTTTTTTAATTTCTCTTAAACCAAAAAAAATTTTTTTGTTCGGTTTTTTGCTCTGAGTAGATATTAATAAAAGTATTGAACATGAAAAGAAAAAATGGCCCTTTGTGGGGCAAAATTATGAAAAAAAAATTAATTAAGAAAAAAATATTTTCTTTTTTCAAAATTTTGACTTTGAGGATTGATTTCTCCAAAACTTTTCATTAAGTGAACTCAAATTAAAATTTTTATTAAAGAACAAAGCAATAGCTTTCAAAAACACTAAAGTATGAGAAAGTAAGTGGCTTAGTTTCTCATACTTTAGTGATTTTGAAAGCTATTGCTTTGTTCTTTAATAAAAATTTTAATTTGAGTTCACTTAATGAAAAGTTTTGGAGAAATCAATCCTCAAAGTAAAAATTTTGAAAAAAGAAAATATTTTTTTCTTAATTAATTTTTTTTTTCATAATTTTGCCCCACAAAGGGCCATTTTTTCTTTTCATGTTCAATACTTTTATTAATATCTACTCAGAGCAAAAAACCGAACAAAAAAATTTTTTTTGGTTTAAGAGAAATTAAAAAAAAACCAAAGATACTTTTTTCCAGAAAACAAAATGTCGTTAATTTCCCGCTAATTGAACTTTTTTCCTTGAAGTGAAATATGAAATGTGTCTTAAATAGCAATTAAAAGAAAGTTAAAAAAAAAATTTTGTATGATCTTAATTTTAATATAAATTATAAATAATTATTAAAATTTTAAAGTTATATTTTAATTATATTAGTTTTAACTTAAATTTTAAAACTTTGACCAATTACAAACTTGAAATTTCATCTCAAGGGACAGCACATATACTAATTTGTGCTCTAAATGCTGTTTCCTCTCAAACGAGTTGATGGAACCGAAAAAATGTGGTTTTTTGCCAAATTTTGAATTTTCAACCATTCAAAGAGACTTAAATCAGTTAAATTAACGGCTCGAAGTTTTTTTTTAGGTGGGGAGCATGCTGATGTGTAGTTCTTTCTTTTATATAAGAATTGATGCATCCCTTATAAATATATGTTTGTTTGCATACTGAACGCACGTAGAAAAATTCGCGAGTATTTATTTGGCAAAAAACCATATTTATTTGGATCCATCAACACGTTTGACCAGAAATAGCATCTAGAGCACAAATCATTATATGTGGTGTCCTTTGAGACCAATTTATAGGTCTTAGTTTTAAAATTTAACTTAAAACTAATATAATTAAAATATAACTTTAAAATTTTAATAATTATTTATAATTTATATTAAAATTAAGATCATACAAAATTTTTTTTTTAACTTTCTTTTATTTGCTATTTAAGACACATTTCATATTTCACTTCAAGGAAAAAAGTTCAATTAGCGGGAAATTAACGACATTTTGTTTTCTGGAAAAAAGTATCTTTCGTTTTTTTTTAATTTCTCTTAAACCAAAAAAAATATTTTTGTTCGGTTTTTTGCTCTGAGTAAATATTAATAAAAGTATTAAACATGAAAAGAAAAAATGGCCCTTTGTGAGGCAAAATTATGAAAAAAAAAAATTAAATAAGAAAAAAATATTTTCTTTTTTCAAAATTTTGAATTTGAGGATTGATTTCTCCAAAACTTTTCATTAAGTGAACTCAAATTAAAATTTTTATTAAAGAACAAAGCGATAGCTTTCAAAATCACTAAAGTATGAGAAAGTAAGTGGCTTAGTTGATTTTTAATAGTTTTTTAAAAAATGTAGTAAATTTCATATAAAATTGCCCCTCGCGCCTACACGGAGGGATATAGACCCCCCTCTCATACAAATTTTTTTTGTCTTAACCAAACCTATCCATCCTTACGCTTTGGAAAACCTTATCTAAAATACCCTAAATAAATAAAATAAAATTCTAAAAGTTAATAATTAATTTTAAAAATAATTAAAAAATTGAGAGCGGTGAAATTTTATTTTTTAACTTTTTTCTATACGCCATCCAAAACACATTTCCGAAAATTTCATGAAAATCCATGGACTGGCCTTGGATTCCTAGGTTTTGCCTTTTTTATGTCTAACGGTCCTCCACTAAAGTACAATATTATGAATTCTTATTGAATTTCTTCTTGTCAAACACCCAGAGTGATAAGTCGAAGTTTTTCTTTTGACTTCAAACATACGTACTTTTTTTTTACTCGCGGCGAATTAAAACTGTTTTTAATCGTTAAGCTTTTTAAAAAAGAACAACTTTATTTAGTTCAATAATAAAAATATAACCGAGATCTCTTATGATATCTTACCCGTTCGGTGTCAGACTTAAGATTAATTTTACAATCTTCTTAATACTAGGTCGTCTCCAATTCAGTATGGTATTTATCTTATATCTATGTATGGACAATGATCGTGAGACAATATCGATCTTGTCCGTCGGATGTTTATGTTTATGTTAATAACTTTAAGAAGGTGTCGTATGACAAAGAAATGTGATGACTGATGAGTCTGCATATCGTTAACTCCCCTCTCACCCTGGAAGTGATCGTCCCGATCGCTCTTCTATTGCTTTCCTGGTTTCTTGTAAACATTTCAATGATGTCATTTCAAATATTTTTCGGTTTTCTTTTTCCTGTCTCAACTTGTATATTTTCAACAGTTTAATAACAATATAAATGCTAAGTACTAGAACAATATTCAAAGTTATACCATACAATATTGGATGTTCTTTTATATCTTTAATATAAGGTCTTATGAGGTCAATGTTGGAAAATTTTAGCTTTTCGTCACTTGATTCTAAATATTTCAAAATGTTTAATTCAATTGGTGAATTTAATTTCATGTGTTTCAGAATTTCTGTTCTCTTATTTTCATATCTCTTAGAATTAATAGTTACGTTATTCTTAAAATGGATAAGATATATACCTATGTATACTTTTTCATTTATTGTGGTTTTTCCACTTACAAATATAATACCGTCTTTAATTATTTTTACCTCTGGATTATTTTCTTTTACTTTGTGACAATCTGCTTTCTTATTATTCAACAAATTCGTTAGGCAATTAGTTTCATTATTCACTCTACAATATATATCATTTAATTCTTAAATGCAATTTGCCATTTTATATTTTTCCTTATATAACACAACTTGATTGGGTAATGATAGTTTTCCATCACCAACATTTATACTTTCAACAATATATTTTTTATTTATTTCCGTAACTAGCGGATATTCAATATAAATTTAAATTAAATCTTTATTCTGAATTATCTTAAAGTCAGATGCATCTAACACATCAGCTATCGAAATTGGTAAAGTTTCAGTATTGATTATTTTATTCAAATCATTCATATTTAAAATTACGGTATTCAAAATTTCATTCTTACTCAAATTAATGGCGTTTATTATTTCACGTAAGTCCTCTATTATCAGTCGTAATACTAAATCGTCCTCTTTGTCTATTTCGTTATCTTCTGCTGCTAGTTTCTCTATAGCCTTAAATATCTGTGAGTTGGTCTGGTATTGTTTATTATTTGATTCTATTAATTTTTAAATTTTGACTTTGAGGATTGATTTCTCCAAAACTTTTCATTAAGTGAACTCAAATTAAAATTTTTATTAAAGAACAAAGCAATAGCTTTCAAAATCACTAAAGTATGAGAAAGTAAGTGGCTTAGTTGATTTTTAATAGTTTTTTAAAAAATGTAGTAAATTTCATATAAAATTGCCCCTCGCGCCTACACGGAGGGATATAGACCCCCCCCCCCCTCTCATACTAATTTTTTTTGTCTTAACCAAACCTATCCATCCTTACGCTTTGGAAAACCTTATCTAAAATACCCTAAATAAATAAAATAAAATTCTAAAAGTTAATAATTAATTTTAAAAATAATTTAAGAATTGAGAGCGGTGAAATTTTATTTTTTAACTTTTTTCTATACGCCATCCAAAACACATTTCCGAAAATTTCATGAAAATCCATGGACTGGCCCTGGATTCCTAGGTAAAAAGCTTACGGTCCTCCACTACTTTAGAATGATACAAAGTAAATAGAATGGAAGAGTACTAAAAACAAGTATAGAAGAAATAGATTTATAAACATAGGGCAAAGCAAGCCTAGTTAAACACTTCCACTTTTATAATTCTATTTCAGTATGAAAATTTATTTTTTAACTCCTAGTTTTCTCTTAAGTATTCAAAACTATCTCTTAATAAAGGTTTCGTATATATATCAGCTGTTTGTTGATTTGTTGGTACATAGTGTAAAGTGAATAATCCTTCCGCGTATTTTTGGCGTATGAAGTAATATTTAACTTCAATATGTTTCGTTATTTGGTTTATTTCCGGGTTCTTTATCACCTTGACTGCACTTTTTGAACAAGCTCCAAAAATAGACGATATAAACATATTCACTCTTTAACACCTTCACCTACTGCCACATATTCCGATTCGGTCGTTCATAAGGACACACACTTCTGACGCTGGAAACACCAAGATATCGCTTCTGCCTCAACTATCATTGCATATCCACTAGCTTATATTCTTGTTTCTGGGTCACCAGCAAAGTCAGCATTTGTAAAACAATGTATTTGTAGATTACTTTTTGTGAAAACAAGTTCATATTCAAGGGTTCCCTTCAAATATTTAGAAATTCTTTTTACGGCAGTAATATGACAATCTGTAGGGTTATCTAAATGACGACTAACCAAACTGACTGCGTTAGCAATATCAGGCCTAGTCCCTACAGCCAAGTACATTAGACTGCCCACTGCTTCACGAAATGGATATTATGACGAAAGTCGAGTGCCAGTGTCAATCGAAGTACTTATGCTTTCAACTGGTGTGTAACAAGACTTCGAATCCAGCATACCAAACCGTGCCAATACCTTCGTAGCATATGATGTTTGTTTCACTTGCACATTATGATTTTCAGTAAACTTTATTTCCAAACCCAGATAACAGCTTAGCGTTGATGATTTAATTTCAAATTCTCGACTCAGGTACAAAATTAAAGTGTCTATGTCACTATGTCATCTTCACCTTCAACAGCTACTAAACCATCGTCAATATATATGGCCAATATCATCTTTCACCCGTTGTTCTTACTGATGAACGTGCATGAATCTGCCTCGCTCACTTTAAAAAGAAATTTGTTTAAAAAATCTGAAAGCCTTATGTGCCAGCATCTGGACGCTTGCTTGAGTCCATACAGGCTCCTATGCAACTTGCAAACGTTCTTGCTTCCATCATCATAACCTTTCGGTTGGTACATGTATATACCCTCAGCTAAGTAAAGAAGGCCGTTTTAATGTCGAATTGTATAAATTTCAATCTTTCATTTGCGCAGAAAGCTAAAATCCATTTAATTGAGGTGAATTTCACAACTGGACTAAATGTTTCTTTGTATTCAATACCATAACGTTGTGTGAAACCTCTTACCACCAAGCGTGCCTTATAACGTTCCACCTTATCATCTTCAGCATATTTTATTTTATATACCCATTTGCTCGTAATAGGTTATTTATCAGCAGGAAGTCGTACAAGAATCCACGTATTATTTTTTTTTAAGTGATGAGATCTCGTCGTCCATAGCTGCCTGCCACTCCTTCCTTGACGGAAATTTTTCGACGTTTTCAAAGCTTTGTGGTTCTTGAGAATCGGCTATGAGAGCAAATCCTTCTTCATGAGCGCATGTGGTGGAGCATTAAGAACGTAAATGGTAGACTTTCTTCGTAACTTCTTTGTTTTCAGATCTTTTATATTCTTCAGGGCTATCAAGGGTCCTTTGTTCTTCTTCTGTTGTTTCTCTATCAACTTTAGTTTCTTCCACTTAATTTGAATCCATTTGATCCTTTTTGAAAATGTCCTCATTTTCGACAATTTCTCCTATAAAGGGAATG
Organism: Melanostoma mellinum; assembly: GCA_914767635.1. Lineage (NCBI taxonomy): Eukaryota > Metazoa > Arthropoda > Insecta > Diptera > Syrphidae > Melanostoma > Melanostoma mellinum. The sequence continues at coordinate 101,463,258 of OU612060.1, forward strand.
GTCACACTTGACGAGATATCTCGAAATACAAAGTATCTTGATATTTCCACATTTCTGCATTCAGGTAGCCACACTCGAAAACCCTGACGTATTTTCTTGGTAGCCAACAAATACTTCTTTTCTAGGTTTTGAGCACAACTTGCGTCTTTTTCTTTTGGCACATGTATGCATCAATTCCGAAAACTTGAAAGTGATTACCATTTGGCACCTTCCCAAACCACATCTCAAAAGGCGTTTTACCATTTTCTGGGCTGGAACCCGTCCGATTGAGTGTATAAATAGCAGTTGTTACAGCTTCTCTCCATAATTCTAGCCAAATCTATTACTGTTCTCATATCGCGTTCTGCTTTACCATTATGCTGAGGGGTGTATGGAACACTCTTTTGATGACAAATACCATGCCTTTCCAAAATGGTTTTTACTTCCTTGTTGATGAATTCAAGCCCGTTGTCTGAGCGTAAAGTCTTAACGCAGCTTCTTGTTTCTGTCTGAACCTCTTCCAAATACTGTCCAATTGATTTCGGTACATCAGCCATAGTTTTTATACAGAAGACTTTACGAAAACTGGAATAGTCATCGCGAAAAAAAGCATATACGTGCACCTCCATATGAATACTCCTGCATAGGACCGCAAAGATCTGTATGTACAAGCTCACCTAGTAACTTGCATGAAATGGTTTGCGATGATGCTTCCCGAAAATGCACGCCTCAAAAAGAAAATCTTTGTCATTTTTAAATGCTATATTTTGACGGGTCAGCACATCTTTGACATGACCTACGTGACAAAATTAACTTAAAGGCCAACCTAAAGAGCTTGTTAGACTCCTGGTATGCGACTGCAACAACTTGGTTGTCTTTGAGAATCTCGCATCGAGATAATAATTATTATCTGCCGTCATATTGAATGCTTTGTCCAAAGTAGAATAAGTAGAAAACAAATTCAACTTTAACTGTGGAACAAATAATACATTTGTTTAAAATCTCTTTGACCAAAGTTTAGCATTAAACGCTTCAATAACCACAGTGCCCTTCCCTTCAGCCTTTATCACATCATCATTTCCAACTCTTATGAGCATTGCCTCAAGAAATGGTTTATAAGCCAATCCTTCCTAAAACACATGTGATCGCTGGCTCCTGAGTCTAAGAACCAGCTATCCCTCTCTGCATTCGTCAAGAAACTCTTTTGGATAATGAAAGCATCGCCTATCCTATCATTACTATGCTACTCCTGCCTAAACCTTCTTTTGGGACATTCATTTTTCCAGTGGTCATCTTTTTTGCAAATGAAACATTTGCCACGCTTTTTGAACTCATTCATCTTAGTACCATTGCTGCTACTGCCACCCTTGCCAATTGAAAACTTCCACTGAAACCAACACCGCGTGGTTTTTCTCTGTTTGCAAAAAAAAGCTCCCAAAACACTGCTTTGAATCAGGCGCGGATTCAACGGGGGGGTCACAGGGGTCATGATCCCCCCCCCCCCCAAACAGCCCGCATTTCAAAAAATAGAGCTAAACCAATCGAAACTGAAACTGAAAATCAAAAAAAAAATTACCGAACAAAATCTAATTTTTGTAAACTTGAAAAACGGAAACTAACCAAGCGACCAAAATCAACTTACTTTATTGCACTATGGAAAATTTGCAATCAAAAAATGGCTGACTCAAAATTGAATAAATTTCTCACACAATACTGACTTTTGTATCAATTTCTCTTTATTTGGATAGTAGCTTAGCTTTACTTAATATCTTAACATTTGATTAAAAGTTTTAAGTAAAAACAATTTATAACACAAAATCCAATCTTCTATTTTGTTTCGCAAATCTGTTGATTATCGCATCGATGTCCAATTCAATGTCGCGATGAATGTGTAGCAATGCCTCTAACGAGTTTGATGCGCTATCTGACTCCATAATAAGAATTGTTTCTCTCTATCCTCACACTATATCACAATTGCGGGCGATTTCAATGTACACAATTCTGGTTGGCTTCGACATTCTGGCCAGACAACACCCGAAGGACAATATGTTGAGATCTTCGCTGAGTCTTACCAGTTAACTCAACTTGTTGATGAGCCCATTCGGGTTCCAGATATTGAAGGCCATGCGGCCAACACTCTTGACTTATTTCTCACTTCTCATCCCGAAAAATACAGGGTTGTAGTATCATCTCCTCTAGGCAAATTGGATTGTTCGTTTTCCTTACTTACTTAATTTGGTGGGCATTAAAGTTCGGGGTGAACCTGGGTCTCAACCAACATCCTTCTGTAAAAACTTTGATTTCGGGCGAGCTCTCTCCAGTTTTGCACTCCAAGTCGGTTGAGGTCTTCATGCACTTGATTGCGCCACCTAAGACGAGGTTTTCCCCTTCCGCGGTTTCCCTGCAATGTGCTTTCGAAAACTCGACGAGCCGGAACGTTTGGGTCCATCCGCTCAACATGGCCCAACCATCGTAGCCTCGCGATGCGTGTTCTTCTGGCTATGCCCATGTCGCGGTACAGCTCATATAGCTCTTTGTTGTATCTTCTTCTTCACAAAAAGTCTCCACATACTTGGCCAAAGATCATTCGGAGAATTTTTCTTTCGAAGCGACCAAGGGTTTCCTCACCCGCTTTCGGTTAGGTCCATGCTTCCGCGCCGTAAAGCAGGACTGGGACGATCAAGGTCTTATACAAGGATACCTTGGTTTTTTCTGGAGAGGGTTTTGTTTCTCAATTGCCTTCTTAACTCAAAGAAGCAACGGTTGGCAAGAGTTATTCTCCGTTTGATTTCCGCACTGATGTTGTTGTCCGTGTCTACAGCGGATCCTAGGTAGACGAAGTCCTGTACTACCTCGAAGTTATGTCTGTCTATTGTGACGTTTTGGCCAATTCGTCGATGTTTTGTGTCCTTTTTTGGTAACAACATATACTTCGTTTTGCCCTCATTAACCATTCAACCCATTTTTGCCGCTTTCGTTTCAATAATCGCAAAAGCACCTATGACATCACGCTTATTTCTTCCCATTACGTCAATATCGTCATATTATATTACAGCAGACAAGATTATTATATAACAGCAGACAAGATCTTATAAGAGACGTTAAGAAGGCTTATCCCTCTATAATTGGCGCAATTGTGAGGGTCTCCCTTCTTTAGGATCGGGCACACGATACTGAGGTTCCATTCATCGGGCATGCTTTCTTCCGACCATATCATGCAGATCAGCTGGTGCATGCTCCTTTCCAACTGATCTCCAGCTGCCTTGAAAAGTTCGGCATCAAGGCCATCTGCACCTGCAGTCTTATTTGATTTAAGTTTGCATATAGCAAGCTTAACTTCTTCTAGGTCGGGAGGACGGCATTCTTGATCATCGTCCAGGCTGAATGGGGCAGTCTGCCTGACAGCGGAATTTGTGTCCTCATCGCCGTTAAGCAGTCTGCAGAAATGATCTTTCCAGATCATCAGTAGCGACTGTGACTCTATAACTATGTTTCCCTGCTGGTCTTTACAGGCTTGAGTTCGGGGTTTGCCACCCTGGCAGGATCTTTTACCTTTTGGTAAAACTTCCGAGTCTCGTTCCTGTCATCGCACCTCTCTGTTTCCTCAAACGAGCGCTTCTCATGCTGCTTCTTTTTCTTTTTGAGAAGTCGGTGTTCTTCCCTTCTTCTCTCCTTGTAAATCTCGTTATACCGATCGTAAGCAGCCCTCGTTCGTGTTTGCAAAAGCATTTGTCGTGCTCTTTGCTTGGCTGCATTTGCCTGCCTACATTCTTCATCGAACCATGGGTTTCGTTTTGGTGGCCGAGTGAAACCCAGAACCTCAGAGACAGCGGTTCTGATGGCTTCTTGGCATTGCTGCCACTGGTCTTCAATGCTTAATGCTGGTGGCATGGGATTCAAGGATAATTGAAGGGACACTCGATTGGAAAAGGCATTGGCAATCTCTTGCGATTGTAGCTTTCCGACGTCATATCTCTTCACAGCGTTAGTTCGTGCAGGTCGTGAACACGATATCCTCATTCGTACCTTGGCTACATCAAGGTAGTGGTCCGAGTCAAAGTTGGCCCCTCGGAAAGTTTGGACATCTAACACCTAAGAATGCCTTGCGTCGATCGCAACATGATCAATTTATTTGACGGTTAATTGATCTGGGGATCGCCATGTATCTTTATGAATTTTGAGATGCGGGAAGCGTGTACTACTTACAACAAGATTAAACCCCGCAGCAAAATCGATTAGCCTCAGTCCGTTTTCGGAGGTTTTGTCGTGGAGGCTATGCTTACCGATTGTATTTCCAAAGATGTCCTCCTTCCCTAGCTTTTCGTTAAAATCGCCAAGAACGATTTTGACATCGTGTTTTGGGCACTGCTCATACGTTTCTTCTAGGAGCTCGTAGGAACAGTCTTTGGAATTGTCGTCTTTATCTTCTGTGGGGGCGTGGGCGCATATAAGGCAAATGTTGGAGAATTTAGCCCTGATGCGGATGGTCATTTTACGCTTATTGACTGGATTTTGGATAATCACCTTATCCCTGAGTCTTCCTCTAACGACAAATCCGCACCCAAATAAACGCTTTTTCTGTTGTCTGTAGCAGTCGCCATAGTAGATGTCACAGTTTTTCATCTTCTTTATGCCCGGTCCACTCCATTGCACTTCTTGGATGGCGGTTATGTCTGCTTTGCAGCAGTCCAGGGCGTCCGCTTACTCTCCAGCTGCACATAGTCCTTTAAGAGATCTTACGTTCCACGTGCAGATCCGGAGGTCATTGTACTTTATTCGTTTGCTTGGGTTGTCAACTTTGAAATCATTATCGTTATCCGAGGCTGTTTGCTGTTTCAGAACAAGGTCTTTTTACGTGTTTGGGTAGTTAACCCTACGCACAACCCCCAATCTGGAGGGCCAGGTCCTTTTGGATCCCTTCGGACACAATAGGATGGAATACCGAGTGTCAGTTCCCTGCTGCAGGGGTGTGAGTGCTGCCGTTGGCTCACCAGGAGCTCGCCCGCCACCATCTCTACTTCAATACCCTGTCCTAATATTAAAAGACCCTGAAAGACCTTTAAACCAAATATGTTGAAGTAGCTCCTTCAGGGGTTTCTGCTTTTTTGACTGCTGAAGTCCACCGTTGACTCTGTCATTCGAATTCATCCGCTAGGACACATACGCGAAAGCTCTCGCAGACCACTGAGATTCGTTAAGTCAGTCATTGTTCGCAAAGCAATTATAGTGTTCACCACAATTCTTTTATCCGCATTCCTTTTTCAACACTCGCACTTACAAGTTTAGCAGGTCAGCTCTGGACGGAGCATCCCAAGGGCCAGTGGATACCGCGAGGAGGTATAGTAAGCACAATTGACTGTTATATATGAGTCGCAACATCTGGGCGCCACCAAAATGGCACCAGTCAGAGCCTACCCGAATAGTGCAACGCGCATCCACCAGTTTTCGTTTTCCGTCACGGAAAAAAAGGATAAAATGCCTAAAAGAGCTGTGTGGCAATATGAGAAAGCCAATTGGGACGGCCTGAACAATTTCCTTCGAAATTTTAATTGGTCATTTTGCTTTCTTGACAGAAAAGTTTATGCATCAGCTGATATGATATCTAACGTAATTCTCAACGGCATGAGAAATTTTGTTCCTCACAGAATAAAAAGTATCATCCCCGAAGAGAATTCATGGTTTGATTCATGCTGTTAAAGGGCGGCTAGGGATAGAAAAAGTAGTTTTCGAAAATTTAAAGATAACTCTACAGTAGAAAATCGAAATCTGTTCAAACGGGCCAGAAATATCTGTAATGTTCATATACAAAAGGCTAAGTTTTTGCATGACCAAAAAGTAAAGCAAAAAATACTGTTGTGTCCAAATGGAAGCAAAACCTTTTGGTCTTCGGTCCCAACGCTCGTTTGCAATGACTCTCCGTATGTCAGTTCCATCGATAAAGCTAATTTGCTAGCAGATCAATTTGCTGCTAACTCAACACTTCCTGATAGCATATTGGCCCCACCTGAGCTTGAGACAGTAAATTCTGCTATGAAGCAGATATTCTTTCGAACTCGCTCGGTAGCGAGAGTCCTCAAAGATCTCAATATACATAAATCCGCTGGTCCAGATGGTATCCCCTACGTTATTTTGAAGAGGTGTTCTTCTACGCTGGCAAAAGCACTGCATAAACTTTTCCATCTTTAATATTCTGCTGGGCTTTTTCCGAGCAGATGGAAAACTGCTTTTGTCCAGTAAATTCCTAAAAAAGGCGAATCTTCTTCCTCTTCCAATTAACGTCCAATTGCATTAACGTCCCTTCTTTCCAAGGTCATGGAAACGTTGATAAACCGTCAACCTAAAAAATATCTCAAAGAACGAAAGCTTCTTAATACCATCAGTACAACTTCGTAGCAACCGGTCCACTGGTGATTTGATGGCGTATCTCACCGAAAAGTGGAACCAATCTTCACATTGTTTTAGAGAAAGTATGATTCTTGCAATTGATATTTCTAAAGCATTTGATAGAGTTTTTTTATCGAAAATGCGTGCTTTTGGTATCGATGAGTCTCTTCTTCGTTGGATTAGAAACTGCATTTCCGACCGTTCAATACAAGTTGTATTGGATGGCTTCAAGTCTGATATCCACTTCATAAATGCTGGTGTGCCCCAGGGCTCCGTTTTGTCTACGACTCTCTCCCTCATTTTGATAAATGATCTCTTGTCTGAAACTTCTAATCCTCTCAACTGTATTGCTGACGACTCGGCCCTCAGCTTTTCATATTCGTTTCCAAATTCACGTCTCTGCTCTTCGGATGTGGAACTGGAACGGCTGCGAAAGATTAGCTCATAGAATTCTGACCTTGACAGCATTGTTACTTATATGGGGTCATAAAAACTGAGAAGAATTCAATGCTTCGAAGACTCAATGCTGTCTCTTGTCGTTGAAGCTTAACATTGCCCCATTGCAATTATCCATGAATGGTACCTGTATCGAAGAAACCGAAAAGCTGTCAGTACTTGGTATGTGTGTAAACGATGATCTTCGTTGGAACGACCACATATTTGAAGTCGCCAAAAACGCTGCTAAATGCTTAGGTTTCTTGAGACGATGCAGGAAATTCTTCACCCCTTCTGATCTGGCTATAAACTGAAGTATAACTCCCATATCTGGTCAGGTGCTCCTCAAAAATCTTTATGCCTACTTGATAGGGTACAAAATAGAGCGTTGAAATTGATAGGTGATAGTTCAATCGTAAAATCGATTGATTCTGTTGAACATCGTCGAAACGTTACCTGTCTCTCTCTTTTTTATCGCTTTTTTCACAAACAGTGCTCTAGTGAAGTAGCCAGTTGCATTCCTACCCTGAAACAATGTATCATCAGGCTTAGGTTAGGTTAGGTTTAAATGGCTGTCAGCAAAATAAACTGACACACTTAGACCAATATTAGGTCCATTGTGGTACCATAAAATTATGCGAAGAAGTATCTCACTTAACAAAACCATTTGCAGCTTTTAATAAAACGAAGGAGATGCAGGGGATCTGTGTTCGCCAGATCGCTTGGATCATCAAGAAAATATTTTCCTAGATGCTGTTTTCTTTTAAAAGAGAGTGCAGGACATGAGCAGAGGAGGTGTGGGATTGTCTCCACCTCCTCCTCATCTAAGCAACTTCTGCAGAAATCATTTGAGGGAACGCCAGGTCTTATGGCGTGTCTTCCTATCAGACAATGTCCGGTGATGACATTGATTACGGAGCTTACTTGCAATCTGGTAATGGATAACAAATGTCTTGTGCGTTTTGGATCTAGTCCTGGCCATATCCGTTTTGTTGTCACGCACGTGGTGATATTATTCCACCTATGATTTGTTCTATCCATTGCCTCTTGCTTTAGCATAAGTTTGCATGTAGCGATTGGTATACCAATATTCAACCTGTTGGTTGAGATCGGTAGAACGGTTCCTTCTCTGGCGAGTTCATCGGCTTTGCAGTTACCCACGATATCTCTGTGCCCCGGCACCCAAATAAGGTGAATATTGAACTGTTCAGCCATCTCCCTATGATATAGGTGACAGTTAAGGGCGGTTACTGAGTTCGTAGTAACAGCGCCGAGTGATTTGAGGGCTGCTTGACTGTCTGAGAAAATCCGGATATTCGTTGAGGATATCGCGTGTTCTTTTAGCCATGATAGGACGTCTTTGATCACCAGAATTTCTGCTTGGAACACGCTACAATGGTTTGGAAGGCGGAACGAGAGACTAACGTTAAGTCGGTTTGAGTAAACCCCACAGCCTACCCCTTCTTCGGTTTTTGAACCATCTGTATAGAAATGAATTGATTCATCTCTCAAAAATTCTTCGTCTTTCCAGGTCGTTCTGGGTGGGATTGAGACTTACTTATCAAAAACCAATTGGGGGATGGTGTAGTCGGAGTGATATGGGATTGATCCGAATAAATTCAGGATTGTAGCATGACCGATGTTGTTATCGATCCATTGGGAGATAGCTCTCATACGAGTGGCTGCACTGGCGGCCATTTGTTTGCTGAAGATATCTAGTGGTGTGAGGTTAAAAAGTGTATTTAGGGCCGCTGAGGGTGTTGATCTCAGTGCTCCGCTTATACATAGACAGGCTGTTCGTTGGACCTTGCTTAAACTGCCGCAGTAGGTCCTTTTATCAAGAGCGGTCCACCATACCACTACTCCGTATGTGAGTATTGGTCTGATGACCGCGGTGTAGGCCAGTGGGTGATTTGGAGGGAGAAACCCCATTTATTACCAATGGCTTTTTTACAGGAAAATAAAGCAACGGTGGATTTCCTGATTCTTTCCTGTATATTGGCTTTCTAATTTAGCTTTTTGTCTAGGATTATACATAGATATTTGGCTTCGTTTGAAAGTACAAGCGAGATCCCATTAATTGATGGAGTTATTAGTTGAGGAGTTTTGTATTTCCTGGTGAAGAGAACGAGTTCAGTTTTCTTAGGGTTGACCCCTATATCACATTTCCCCGCCCATTTTACTAGTATATTTAGAGCAGTCTTTATCAGATAAGGACGTAAGCATGTTTGCCAGATACCGCAATGGAGACGTCATCTGCATATGCAATCACTTCGAATCCCTCAGCTTCTAAGTCAACTAGAAGTTCATTGACGACTAGATTCCATAGAAGAGGGTATAGGACTCCGCCTTGTGGTGTTCCTCTACTGACAGATCTCTTTGCAGAGAAGTTTCCTAGAGTAGAGTTGATTCTCCTGCTTTTTAGCCTAAGATTTATCAACTCTACTATAAAACCATTTACTTTGAGCTTCGTCAGTGCCTTTGTAATTGCAGAGTTGCTGACGTTATTGAAGGTGCCCTCTATGTCGAGGAAAGCGGCCAGAGTGAATTCTTGGTGATGGAGGTAATATTCTATAGTACGAACCAAGGTGTGTAAGGCCGTTTCTACAGATTGTCCCTTACAGTGGGCGTGTTGTGCTGTAGATAAAAACTTTGGATCTATAGCTGTACGTAGGTCGATATCAATCAGTCGTTCTAAGGTTTTAAGAAGGAAATATGATAGACTTATTGGTCGGAGATCTTTCGGATTTACGTGGAATGATTTCCCAGCCTTAGGTATAAACACAATCTTTACCTCTCTCCACTGCGTGGGGATATAGTTCAAGGTGGTGCAGCCGATAAGAATTACTTCCAGGACAGGGATACTAATATCCGCGACCTTTTGAAGTTCGGCTGGAATTATACCATCAGGTGCAGGGGATTTGTATGGGTCAAAGCTGTTAATGGCCCAAACTAGTTTTTCCCTTGTAATCAGATCGGGGGTGTTAGTTATTATGCTACCTGATTCTATGGAATTATAGTTACATAAGTTCTTAGAGCTGCCTGGAAAGTGAGTGTCCAGAAGCATATTGAGCGTTTCTTCGCAGGATTCTGTCCAGCCGTCAGCTGTTTTCAGACTGCTAGGCATTGTCGGACTTTTTGAGAGGATTTTTCTTAATCTAGAAGCTTCTGAAGTATCTTCTATTTTTCCACAGAAGTTTCTCCAGGAAGTTCTTTTATTTTTCCTCAGTTGATATTTATAAGTTTTGAGGGATTCTTTGTAGGAGTCCCAGTCTATTAAAATTGTAGATTGTTTAGCTCGGTTGAAAAGTTTTCTACATTCCTTCCTGAGCAGTTCTAGCCCCGAGCTCCACCACAGTGGTTTCTGTTTTCCACTTATTTTTATAAGGGGACAGGATTTCTGCAGTGAATGGTTAAGGGCAGTGGTAAGATCATTGACTTTTTTGTCTAGATCATGTTTGTTTGAAGGGTTTTGTAAAAGTTCAGGTTTAATAAACTTTTTCAAAGTTACCCGATATTATTCCCAGTCAGTTATCCGGTAATTTCGGAAGATTGGTTGTTTAAGAGGTTCATCACTAAGATCAAATTGAATGTATCTATGATCAGAAAAGGAGTGTTCAGTAGATACTTTCCAATTAGTAATCCTATGCTGAACCGAATCGGAGACAAGAGTGATATCTAAAACTTCCTGTCTATTTCTGATAACGAATGTTTGTTCATTGCCAGTGTTACTTACTATGAGGCTAGTACTTAAAATAAAATCAAAAAGTGACTCACCCCTTTCATTTATGTCAGTACCTCCCCATACTGTGTGATGCGCATTGGCATCGCATCCAATGATGAGGCAGATCTTCTGCCGTTCTGCTTCAGCGACAATCGTTTTTAATAAGTCGCCTGGGGGAGGGCTAGGATGGTCGTGGCCGAGGTAAGCAGATATTAGCCAGTAGGTGTTGTCACCGGTCTGGTATCTTATTGTAGTTACATCGCGATTGCTGTAATGAGGGAGTAAAAATACATTAGTGCTACTTCTTACCAATATGCAGGATCTGGGTTCACCTTTGTCCTTCATATACAGTAGAGTATATCCAGGAGTCCTTTGTCCTCGAACGATAGACTTGATGATCCAAGGCTCTTGGATAAGGAGAATATCTTCCCCTCTCTTGTTAAGGCGGAGAAGAAGGGAGGCCGAAGAATGCTTGGAGTGTTGGAGGTAAATCTGAGTTAGCTGCACCATCTTGGGAACAACTAAGTAGACTAACCCCCACCACGGTCTGGTTGAGGTCGTCGTCTGTTTCGCTCTCAGAGTTTGACCTAAGAAGGTCATCCTCGCTGAGCGAAACTTCGTTAGCGGAGTCATCAGTCTCCAAGTCGGAGAATTTGATGACGTTTTGGACATCCAAGTGGGATGTGGAGGGTTTATACGTTTCAGCAGAGGATGTGCCGAGCTCGTATATCTCCATGGATGGAGGGTCGACTTGCCCTGCGGGTTCTTCCACTGAAGACGCACTTTTTATTTCGGGAGATGGGACGATATTCTGTTCTTCATCTTTTTTGTATATTTTTAAGGCAATATTTGACCAGCCGAACCGAATCACGCCTTTTGTCACAGCCAGGGGAGCAAGGGACTCCTTATTGATGACTATTATAGCCGATCTATAGTGACCCTCCGGCTCTTCCAGTTTCGCGTCTTTCCAGTCATGAGTAGGAAGGGTTGGATTGCCAAATTGAATCATTTTCATGATTATATATCTTTGCAGGAGAGTTCTGCTGGTAGCCATGCGCGAGCCCTGGGCCTGCAAGGGATATCCTCCCTTGACACGACTTCAAGCTTAGCACCAGGCCAGAGTCCCTCTAACCTGCTTATCGCAAGCTTATACAGATCACGCAATCTCTCTCCATCAAACGCGATTAACCTGACGCGCCCTTGATACCATCCTACGTCCTCAAAGATGGCAGGTTCCTCTGGGTTTTCCATCATAAGAGTCCAGTAGGAGGTCTGGAGCTTGTTCATGATGATCGCCCATTGATCGAAAGAGATCGCACCATCCGCGTTACTCCTGTCAATGACAGCAAAAATGGGTTTGTCCTTCAGTGCGTCACTGTACGACATGTCTTTTTTGGAGCTAAGGGTGCTTGGTTTTTGCACCTTAGGCCTTTTGGCGTTCGGGGTTTACTGTTCGAACGAACGTTGGCGCTTAGACATTGAGTCTACGCAGTTTTTCTCGTTTATTGCAATGATTTTCATTGCCCAATCAAGTTTGGCAGATTGCGTTGAATCAAGCTTAGGTTTAGGTCCTGCTCCTAACACCTTCGCAATTTTCTCCGAACTCCGCCTTTTTTTGTGGTTTGGGAAGGCAGGGAGGTTGGGATGCCCTTCGTTGTAAGTTCAACTGTTAGACACAGTTTCACCTTCAACTTGGGGTTTAGGGGGATTGGAAACCCTTTCGTTTTCAGTTCCACTGTAAGTCACAGTTTCACCTTCAACTTGGGGGTTAGGGGGATTGGAAACCCTTTTGTTTTCAGTTCCACTGACTATAGTTTTACCTCCAACTTTGGGGTTAGAGGTATTGGACACCCTTTCGTTGTTTGTTCCACTGTTAGTCACAGTTTCACCTACAATTTGGGGGAGGGAAGGATAGTTTCCAAAGCTCGAAGGAGGTCCTCCCCTTTCAGCCACGGAGCCGATAGTCTCGGCACCCGTACCGTCCGGGTTGGTCGACCTTGAGTCCTTTGACAAAGGATGAGATGAGGTGGAAGGTTGGGGCAGTGTTTTTGATGAGGGTAGCCCCTTCGTCAACATATCACAGTTCGCGTTAGAACCAAAAGTCTCGGCCCCTCTACTTGCTGCAATATTCTTCTCCGGGGTCCCTTCAATACGGGCAGTATGAGTGGAAGTGCTACAGAGCGTCATTGCAACCCTTCCACTGGTTTGGGCATCCTCCTTAGGAGGGGCGTTAGAACCAGAGGGCCAGTTAGGCCTTCCTGGAAATGCAGTCGGCTCCCCAGCCCATCCGCAAATCGCTTTTTTTGTCACAGTAAATAAATTTGTCACTGGCGACTTATCCTCTTTCGAGGCCAAGCCATCGCCGGCAGTCGCGGCACCTGCCGACTTTTGAACGTATATCCCCGTTCGTTTTTTGTTTTTTATTTCTTTTATTTACTTTTTCCATTGTTTTTCAGTTCAAGTTTTCTAACATTAAGGTTTTGGTTGAGCTATGTTGGTTGTTCAGGTTCTGCAGCTGGATTGCTGGAGAAGATGTCCTTAAGCACCCCCACCACGACAAAGTCAACTCATAAGGGGTGCTCATCAGGCTTACCTTGAGCCCAACACAATGTAAAATGCTTTACCTTCCTCTGTATTTCCCCTGCATTACTATTCACAAAAATTCAAAATAAGCGTGGATCGGTGTCTCCTTTCAAATCCTCTCCTATTTTCCTAAATGCTCGCACTGTGTTCTATAACATTATAAGGGTAGTCATAACCTCTTGATGTGCGCCTTGATTACAAAAAAAGCATTCTAACAGTAAAATAATTTTTTTAATCGCTTCAGTACTTTCCAGTTTCTTGGTTATTTCGCCATTCCCGTTTCCGTTCCCGAAAGAATATGGGAAGGAAATATAGTCTCTAATACTCAGGAGCAATGAAGCATTCTAACATTGAAAATTTTATCTGAATTGGTCCAATATTTTCCAAGTTCCCGTTAATGTTGTTGTTCCCGTCCCGTTGCTGAAGCTCTTGACACTTTTTGAGTACTTCAAGTGTCAGCATCTGCATCGTAGTTTTCCCTTATTAGGTCTGAGTCAAAATAAAAATTTTCTTACTTTACGCATTTATCTTGACTATGTAGTAACTTACACTTCATTTCGAACCCTATATTCCTTTGAGATTATTATCTATACCAAAGGCCTAGAAGACGCTGTTATTGCTCAGGTCAAAGTGTATAGTGTCACTTTAAATCAATTCATTTTATTTCGCGAATGTAAATAATAAATGGTGGATGGGCGTTGTACTATTCGGGTAGGCTCTGATTGGTGCCAACTTGGCGCCGCCCAGATGCTATAACTTATAGTACACGTCAACTGTGCTTACTATACCTCCAAGCGGTATCCACTGGGACCTGGGATGCTCCGTCCAGAGCTGACCTGCTAAACTAGTAAGTGCGAGTGTTGATAAGGGAATCCGGAACAAAGAATTGTGATCGATCAACACTATAATTGCTCTGCGAACAATGACTGACTGCACGAATCTCAGTGGTCTACGAGAGCTTTCGTGTAAATGTCCCAGCGGATGAATTCGAAGGACAGAATCAACGGTGGACTTCAGCAGCCATAAAAGCAGAAACCCCTGAAAGAGCTACTCCAACATATTTGGTTTAAAGGTCTTTTGGGGTCTTTCAATACGAGGACAGGGTATTGAAGTAGAGATGGTGGCGGACGAGCTCCTGGTGAGCCAACGGCAGCACTTACACCCCTGCAGCAGGGTACTGACTCTGGATACTCCAGCCCTTTGTGTCCGAAGGGATCCAAAAGGACCTGGCCCTCCAGGTTGGGGGTTGTGCGTAGGGTTAACTACCCAACCACGTAAAAAAAGCCCAGTTCCGAAACAATCAACAGCCTCGGATAACGATAATGATTTCAAAGTTGACGACCCATGCAAACGACAAAAGGACAACGACCTCCGGATCTGCACTTGGAACGTAAGATCTCTTAACGGACTAGGTGCAGCTGGAGAATTAGCGGACGCCCTGGACTGCTGCAAAGCAGACATAACCGCCATCCAAGAAGTGCGATGGAGTGGACCGGGCATAAAGAAGATGAAAAACTGTGACATCTACTATGGCGACTGCTACAGACAACAGAAAAAGCGTTTATTTGGGTGCGGATTTGTCGTTAGAGGTAGTCTCAGGGATAAGGTGATTAGCCAAAATCCAGTCAATGAGCGTATAATGACCATCCGCATCAGGGCTAAATTCACCAACATTAGCCTTATATGCGCCCACGCTCCCACAGAAGAGAAAGACGACGATTCCAAAGACTGTTCCTACGAGTTCCTCGAAGAAACATATGAGCAATGCCCTAGATACGACGTGAAAATCGTTCTTGGCGATTTCAACGCAAAACTAGGGAAGGAGGACATCTTTGGAAACACAATCGGTAAGCATAGCCTCCACGACAAAACCTCCGAAAACGGATTGAGGCTAATCGATTTTGCTGCGGGGCTAAATCTTGTTGTAAGTAGTACACGCTTCCCGCATCTCAAAATTCATAAAGGCACATGGCGATCCCCAGATCAATTAACCGTCAACCAAATTGACCATGTTGCGATCGACGCAAGGCACTCCTCCAGTGTGCTAGATGTCCGAACTTTCCGAGGGGCCAACTTTGACTCGGACCACTACCTTGTTGTAGCCAAGGTACAAATGAGGATATCTTGTTCACAACCAGCACAAACTAACGCTGTGCAGAGATATGATGTCGGAAAGCTACAATCGCAAGAGATTGCCAATGCCTTTTCCAATCGAGTGTCCCTTCAATTATCCTTGAATCCCATGCCGCCAGCATTAAACATTGAAGACCAGTGGCAGCAATGCCAAGAAGCCATCAGAACCGCTGCCTCTGAGGTTCTGGGTTTCACTCGGCCACCAAAACGAAACCCATGGTTCGATGAAGAATGTAGGCAGGCAAATGCAGCCAAGCAAAGAGCACGACAAATGCTTTTGCAAACACGAACGAGGGCTGCTTACGATCGGTATAACGAGATTTACAAGGAGAGAAGAAGGGAAGAACACCGACTTCTCAAAAAGAAAAAGAAGCAGCATGAGAAGCGCTCGTTTGAGGAAATAGAGAGGTGCCCTGACAGGAACGAGACTCGGAAGTTTTACCAAAAGGTAAAAAGATCCTGCCAGGGTGGCAAACCCCGAACTCAAGCCTGTAAAGACCAGCAGGGAAACATAGTTATAGAGTCACAGTCGCTACTGAGGATCTGGAAAGATCATTTCTGCAGACTGCTTAACGGCGATGAGGACACAAATTCCGCTGTCAGGCAGACTGCCCCATTCAGCCTGGACGATGATCAAGAATGCCGTCCTCCCGACCTAGAAGAAGTTAAGCTTGCTATATGCAAACTTAAATCAAATAAGACTGCAGGTGCAGATGGCCTTGATGCCGAACTTTTCAAGGCAGCTGGAGATCAGTTGGAAAGGAGCATGCACCAACTGATCTTCATGATATGGTCGGAAGAAAGCATGCCCGATGAATGGAACCTCAGTATCGTATGCCCGATCCTAAAGAAAGGAGACCCTCACAACTGCGCCAATTATAGAGGGATAAGCCTCCTTAACGTCGCTTATAAGATCTTGTCTGCTGTAATATGTGAACGTCTGAAACCCCACGTCAACAACTTGATAGGTCCTTATCAATGTGGTTTTAGACCGGAGAAGTCCACAATAGACCAAATTTTCACATTACGGCAGATCTTGGAAAAAACCCGAGAACATAATATCGATATTCACCATCTCTTTATCGATTTCAAGGCCGCGTATGACAGTATCTACAGAGACGAGCTGTACAGAGCCATGTCTAGTTTCGGCATCCCTGCAAAACTCGTACGACTATGCAGGATGACTTTGGAGAATTCACGCTGCTCCGTCAAGGTCGGTAAAGAACTCACCGAGACCTTTAATGTCGAAAAAGGTTTTAGGCAAGGCGATAAACTGTCATGCGATTTCTTCAACATCATACTTGAACAGATTGTAAGAAACTCAAACGTCAACACCAGAGGAACAATCTTTCAAAAGTCTGTGCAACTGCTCGCATATGCAGACGATATTGACGTAATGGGAAGAAAAAAGCGTGATGTCATAGGTGCTTTTGCGAGTATTGAAACAGAAGCGGCAAAAATGGGTTTGATGGTTAATGAGGGCAAAACAAAGTATATGCTGTCATCAAACAAGGACACAGAACATCGACGAATTGGACAAAACGTCACAATAGACAGACATAACTTCGAGGTAGTACAGGACTTCGTCTACCTAGGATCCGCTGTAGACACGGACAACAACATCAGTGCGGAGATCAAACGGAGAATAACTCTTGCCAACCGTTGCTTCTTTGGGTTAAGAAGGCAATTGAGAAACAAAACCCTCTCCAGAAAAACCAAGGTAACCTTATATAAGACCTTAATCATCCCAGTCCTGCTTTACGGCGCGGAAGCATGGACCTTATCGAAAGCGGATGAGGAAACCCTTGGTCGTTTTGAAAGAAAAATTCTCCGAATGATCTTTGGTCCCGTATGCGAAGGCAATGTGTGGAGAAGAAGATACAACAACGAGCTGTATGAGCTATACCGCGACATGGGCATAGCCAGAAGAGTACGCATCGCGAGGCTACGATGGTTGGGCCATGTTGAGCGGATGGACCCAAACGTTCCGGCTCGTCGGGTGTTCGAAAGCACATTGCAGGGAAATCGCGGAAGGGGAAGACCTCGTCTTAGGTGGCGCAATCAAGTGGAGGATGACCTCAACCGACTTGGAGTGCGAAACTGGAGAGAGCTCGCCCGAAATAGAAGTCGTTATCGAAGGATGTTGGTTGAGGCCCAGGTTCACCCCGAACTGTAATGCCCACCTAAGTAAGTAAGAAATAAAAATCAATGAGCGGTCATTTCATATGAAAAAATAGTTTGGATTATTGTAAAAGTAATACTTAAAAAAAAAAGTTTTAATTTTTATTCTTACCAGGCGAAAATCAAAACAGTTCTTAAAAACAGACAATCCAAAAATCTTACCATTTGTTATTTAATTAGCTCAGCTGCCTGGCAGTGCTCGGGTCTGTAGTTTTAAGGCTCCAGGAACAGAAAAGGGAACGAGAACGGGAACCATAAAGTTACTCGAACGGTTTCAAAAATTCTTTCAATTCTAGGATGTTACATTATCCCTCAGTGAGATGGACTTACATTTCATTCACAAGTTTTCATGGGAACGGAAGATTCCTTCAGGAACGGGGTTGGAAATGGAAACTAAGAAACTTCTGGACCGATTTCAAAAATTCTTTCAAAACTAGAAACTACTGGATAGATTTCAAAAATTCTTTCAACATTTGGGGTGCTACATTATCCCCCTTTACCCTTTGTCAGTAACTTAGGCTTAATTGCGGAATTTGCATGATTGGGTTGCACTTAGTTTGTGCTAAAGTAAATGACTCTGGTTACTCTTTCCTTAAATCTAGTGAAAACTTTTTCTGGATGTGTGACACTTACAAAAAACATAAGTTGTTATCGTGTATAGTAAAAGTTAATGACTTATTTGTGTTCTTCTCTGATAATTGCTCTGAATTTTCTAAACTCTCTTCGATTGTCAGTGAAAGTGGGCTTGCATCGGTTAAACCCCCACGGACTCTCCGCTCGCAAACCAAGCAGCTTAAATCCAATGATCAATGCAAAAATCATCAGTTAGTGCGCCTTCAAGAAAGTCAATTTTCTGCTTCTCCTGCAATTAATAAACTTTCTTCCTCACCCATGCATTCTCTTTAACTTGACAGAGCTCCCTCACCATTACCATCGTTTCGTAATAAAATCAACGTGAAAAAAACTCTTCCAGCCTGAAAAAACCGGTGTTGTCTACTGAATCTAAAATAACAACGACGACTAAAACTACTACTCTAATCAATCCCCACTCTTCTAATAAGAGCGGCGAGGTTGTGAACAATGTAGAAGAATCAACTGCATCATGCTCTCATTCCCTTTCTGATAGATCAGAAATTACTGATATCAACTGTGAAGGTGATGTCGTTGTGAATGATGCGGATGATGGTGTTGCTTCGGTTGTTGTTGCTGAGGAAGTTGTTAGTCAAGATGGTGTTGATGCTGGAAATCCTGCTTTTTGTTTTGCTGCTGCTTATGTTGACGTCAACGCTGAGGTCTTGCATGTCAATGTTGATGTTGCTGTGCCTTATCATAAAGCTGATGCTACCTCCCAGTTGGCTGTAGCAGATATACCTCTAAATTTCAGAAATAGGAATGATCAAAAAAGTCATATTATTTTGATTGGTGCTGATTTTAATTCCGGATTGAATGTTATTTACAGATCGAAATGGATACATATCTCTAAATATCATCATAATACGGGAACAGAAACAGGAACGATAACGGGAATATTACTTTACCGATTTCAAAAATTCTATCAACTTTAGGATGTTGCATTATCATTCAGTGACATAAAATTGTATTTCATTCACATATTTCTATGGGAACAGATGATTCTCAAAGGAACGGGGTTGGGAAAGGAAACTTAGAAACTACGCGAAAGATTTCAAAAATTCTTTCAACATTTGGAGTGCTACATTATCTACCTTTACCCTTTATCAGTAACTTAGGCTATATTTCATCCCTACAATCCGACAGGATCAGAAACAGGAACGAGAACGGGAACATTAAAGTTACTTGACCGATTAAAAAAATTCTTTCAACTAAGGATGTAACATTATCTCTTATAGACTTGTTGTTGCAACGCTGTGGTACAGTTCTGGCTGCCGGCGTATTTTCTTTATAACCAAATCCAATTGCGAAAATTGCCAAAAAGCTGTGTCTGAACCATGTGGTTGTAAAAAGGTCTAATGTCAAAAAAAAAACCTGCAAGTGAGACGGGTATATGATACGCTGTCAATAGTTGCAAAAAAACCAGGGATGCAATTGCGGAGATCGGAGGGGGAAAATTTCACTATTTACACGGAGATACTAAATTTTTCTTGACTTCGGCTCGATGACATCCCAGGGCCCGTCTGAAACTATGTAGAAGACAAGTCGAGAACAGCGAGCCGTCCAACTGATCTTCTTGGTTTGATGGATCCATTTGCAACCTGAACGTCCGCAGTTCCTATTGCTCCGTCTGAGCCTGGGGAAACCTTGGATACTTTCCCCAGTTGCCATGCTTCCCGTATTTCGTTTGGATCAATGATGAGGACTAGATCACCTTCTTCGAATGGCTTGGTATTTTGATGCCATTTTGGTCTCCTGATTATATCAGGTAAATATTCCCGGTACCAACGCCTAGTAATTTTCGCCATCAAGTGTTGAGCTCTTTGACTGTAGAGCTTGCTGCACGAGTCCCTCTCACAAAAAACACCAGGGGCTGTAATTTCACGAGCGTCGTCGCCGAAAAGCATCAAGTTTGGGGTAAGTGGCCTTGGGTCCTCTGGGTCCACCGGCACATGCGTTAAGGGACGTCTGTTTATTTGATCTTGGGCTTCTAGTAGTGCGTTTTGTAAAACATCTCCTCGCGGAGTGATACCTCTCAGAATAAAGTCCACACTGCGCTGTATTGATTGTATCAGCCGCTCCCACGCTCCGTCCATTCATGGCGAATAAGCTGGTATGAATCGCCAGAGTATATTCTCGTATTTTGAAGCATACTCGCCTAACTTTGCCACCATCTCTTTCACATCCCTCTCCAGCTGGTTCTTGGTCCCTATAAAGTTGAGCCCGTTGTCGCTATAAAGAAAACGAGTTACAACACGGTTGATAACAAAGCTTCTACTCCAACGTGTGTGAAAGGATTTTGATGAAAAGCTAAACGAGCCTCAGGGATATGACCCATAAGAGGCATAACTGGCCTGAATTTCATAAGCTCACATTTGTTGCACCTTGACTTGATTCTTTCCACGGCCACTCGAATACCAATGATCCACGCCTCATCTCGAATGTCATTAATGACCGAAGCTGTTCCTACATGAAGGTTATTTTCATGGTGGTGCGCGATGAACAGATCTACTAAAGGATGGGTTTAAGGCAGCATCGCTGGATTACGCGAAGCGTAAGAAACAAGATCCTTTTGACCTCTCGACCTCATCCTAAGAGTTCACTATCCATCCAGGAATGGTGAAAAATTCATAATCTTACTTGAAGTGCTAACCTTCTGGCGAGCTTTGAGGGCGACTAGATCCTCAGGAAAAGAATCAGCTTGAATTTTGAGGAATAGCCAATTTCGAGCGGATGAGTATTCTGCTGGTGTTACGAAGTCTGCAGTTTCAACGGACGCCTTTCGTAAGATGCTCATGAAGCACCTCGAGTTTGAATCACCGACCGAAGAGTCTTTCCACCTGGTGGCATCGTCTGACACATTATCCTTGGACCTGACATGAAACCATTGCCTTGGTTTAGTGGACTCCAAGATTTCAGCAACTCTAACCACTACGAAAGATGGAAACTTAAAGGAGGAAGAGTTTATCCAAGCTACTACTGTGTTCGAGTCAGAAAGAAAGAAGGAGTTGTGAAAACGAATAGCATGAGATTTCTTTATGGTGTTGGTCAAACGCACTCCTAGAACGGCTGGTTGTAATTCCAACCTTGGAATAGATAGCTTCTTAACCGGGTCTACTTTTGACTTGTCCATGACCAAAATCACATCCACCCTCTCGTCTTGTTCGAATCTTAAATAAGCCGCTGCAGCAAAGGCTTGTTCAGAGGAGTCTAAAAAGACTACTAGGCTTATCTTTTAATCATCTGGACTCCAAGATAGAAAGTGGCGGGGAATCTTGAGACCGTCGATATTCCTCAATTTTCTGATGAAGTCCAACCATGGTGCCCTTATTAAGGGGGAAACTGCTTCGTCCCAGTCGAAACCTTCGCTCCATACTTCTTGCAGGGTGATCCGCCCTCGGATAATGAAAAAGGATAGAAGACCGAGAGGATCGGAAATCTCCATTACTAATCTTAAAATTTCTTTTTTACTGATGACTGCGTTGGGTATAAGCATTCAATCAAGCGATTGGTTGTTAGAAATCTTATACGTGAAGTGATCTGTCGAAAGTACCCAAAACATCCCTAAAACTTTCGTGACAACGTCATCACTGTTATCTGGATCTATAATGACTAGCTTCGCATTGATATGGGATTCTGGTATGCTCTGAAGAAAAACTTGATCATTTGATTGGACGCCAACCAGGCCAAAATTCATAGTCTTGCAAATTCGAATTTCATCTTGAGTTACTGACAAAGCCTTGTCTACCGTATTGTGGCTATTAAAATAGTCATCCACATAAGTCCGTTGCGTCAAGCCATCCACTGCTTCTGGACACTCAAGTCGGAATTTTTCTGATGGTTCTTGACGAATTGAACGCAGGTGGGGGTGTTTAGTGACACTCCCTTAACTTTGGCGGCTACATCTGCCACGACTCTAGGTTTTAGTGACAACTTATTTTTATTCTCTACGATAAAGGTAGGAGCATACCACACTCGAGGCCATTGCACTTCTGATTCTTCCGCAGACGCAATTCTAGCGTATTCTTTTGCTATGAGCTCCCTCATGTAACTGTCCTCCAGTAGCAAAGGTTTGTGCTTTAATTATCTTCCAAGACCTTTGAATCTGCTCAGAGCCATGGGATAGCTGTCAGGCAGCTTGATGTCATTGTTGCTCCAGAGCAAACCAATTTCATAATGATTGTCAACTCGCCTTAATGTTTGTTGCATGATTTCAATCGCTGGTGCGTCTTCTTTGTTCACTAAATTACTATTTAGGGCCTTGATGCCGAAAAGCTCTGTAGAAAAATGAAGCTTAATTAACTCATGAAGATAGTCTTCTCCCTTATCGCTTCATGGAAGAGAAAATGCATCGATGGTTTAGCTGCTTGACTAAGACTTGAAACTTTGTAAGCCGGAGCAGATATTCCATAGACCACCCATCCTAAAAGCGTCTTGATGGCGCATGGCTCTTCATCTTTTCCATGCCCAAAGGAACTTGGCTTGATCTAGTCCAACGAGAATCTATGGCTTGGCTTTCTCCAGATCCGAAAGAGGAAGTCCTCGCAGGTGTGGGTACAACCTTTGCAAAGCAGAGACGTCTATGCATTGACAAGGAAGCTCTAAATTTTTGACTGTATAGACATTTTTTAAAATATGACGTTTTCTGTTTTTTACTCCTGACACTACCAGTGAAGTTCGATAGGAATCTTCATGCCTGGATACTCCCTTTGTCCACTGCAAAACTAGATCCTCTGAAACACTAGACAGTTTGAGATCATCAAAGAGTTCTTTCTCTATCATAGAAAGGGATGAACCGTCGTCCAAAAACGCAAAAGTGTCAACAAACTTATGGTTGTTTCCATGGATTCGAATTGGTGCAATCTTGAATAAAACTGAAGAATCGCATACAACGTGAGACGAATGAACATGTTGTGCAGGCACGAAGGTATTTGCCGAACTATTTAAAGTGGGTACGTTTGTATCTGACAAGTGTAAAAGCGGATGATGTCGACCTGAACAATTTAAGAAACCACAAGTTGTCTTCTGTCGGCATGTTTTCCAATTGTGATTGGTCGTATCCAAACAACAGAAACAAATCCGATTATCTTTGACGAAATTTAGTCTTTGCTTTGAAGACAAATCCTTAAACGCTGAACAATCTTTCAGCTGATGATTTCGACCGCATTTTACACACACTACTGAAGAATCTCTTGGTGGAGCCGGAGCATGAGTCAGAACACGGCCTGAAGGTTTCGCACCTCTCAATGGTTTTTTAGAATCAAAATTTGCAGTACTCACAAGAAGTGGCAGCACTGGTTTATGTGTTATTAGTCTTGCTTAATTTAGCTCTGTCGAAAATTTCATTTCATTTCAGTATTTCTATTGATTTTAATATCATTGTGAATAGTTTTAGTGTTTTGAAGTGTTTAAAATCAATTAAATCAATTAAAATTGTTTGTTTCCTGCATTTTTGTAGTGAATTAGTTTTATTTGTTTGTCGCTCTGCATTCATTGTGTTTGGTGAGAAACAGCCTATTTTTCTGTTCCGTTTGAGTGTGTTTTGAGTGATTTCAATAAACTTTCTCTTCTCTTTCTATTATATTGTAAATCTTAACTATCATCTTTGTCTAAATTAAGTATATTCCAATTTAATTTTGTATATCAAAAGTAAAAACTTTCTCTAAATTATCTGCTTGGTGGTGCGGTCGTCTAGCAGACCAGCATTTTTAGTACAATTCAACTCCCGTTCCGTAATAATGTTCCCACTTCAATATCTCTTTCAGCTTTCAATCAAAACAGGGGTTTTTCCTAGTCTTTGGAAAAAGTCCTTTATCACTCCGGTTTTTAAAAAGGGTGATAAGATAGAAATAAAAAACTACAGGCCTATATCCAAGCTATCTTGCATCCCCAAACTCTTTGAACAGGTTGTTTGCGACAGCCTCTCATTCTTTACAAGAAATATTATTTGCAGACAGCAGCATGGCTTTATGCAGAAAAGATCTACGGTAACAAACCTTCTTTCTTTTCTTCACATATGTTCTAATGCCCTTGAAAATGGGTATGAGCTCGACTGTATTTACACTGATTTTTCCAAAGCATTCGATCAACTCTCTCATGATGTAATATTATATAAGCTCAAAGCTTTTGGTTTTCCAAAAATATTTATTGCATGGATTTGCTCTTATCTCGAAAATAGAACGTACCAAGTAAAATTTCGTAACAGCTTTTCGAGTCCCTTCAATGCTCTGTCGGGTGTACCCCAAGGCAGTCACCTTGGGCCTTTGCTTTTCATTATCGCAATCAATGACGTTGTTTCATGCATTTCGTATAGTGAAATTCTGATTTTCGCAGATGATATGAAAATTTTTAAATCCATTCAAAATACTACTGATCGCGTACTTCTTCAAAAAGATATCGATAGCTTTGGAACATGGTGTGAAAAGAATGGTCTTAGTCTTAACCCTTCGAAGTGCCAAACTATGACTTTCTCGAAAAAACGTGAACCCAGTAGAGCTATGTATTTAATGTCTGGTCATTCATTGTGTAATGTCTCAAGTTTTCGTGACTTAGGTGTTTACTTCAATATTAACCTTGAATTTAGTGAGCACATAAACTCAATTGTTAGGAAAGCAAATTCTATGCTGGGTTTCATAAAGAGGTGGTCAAAAGAATTTGATGATCCTTATGTAACACTATCTTTGTATAACTGCTACGTTCGCCCTCATCTCGAGTACGCCTCACAAGTTTGGTCTCCCTTATATGAAATTCATAAACATCGTATTGAGGCAGTACAACACAAATTTATACGTTTTGCTTTGAAGGGTCTTCCTTGGGAAGATCCATTCAATCTACCTCCTTATGAACATCGAATTCAACTTTTGCAATTGCAAACCCTTAGTCAAAGACGTATCAACAATGACCTAATATTTTTCCATCAGCTTATGACTGGCTTTATTGATGCTCCCTACTTGCTCTCGTCCATAAGTTTTAACTACCGCGGAGGATCTCACCACTTGCGTAATTTAGAGTTGATTCATATCCACCATCATAGAACCAACTACGGCATGCATGAGCCGCTATCGCGCATGAGTAGGCTATACAATTCTAATTCCCTACTTATAGATTTCAATGTTAATAAAAATTGTCTAAAACAAAAATTTAAAACCAGTGCTCCACATGCATGATTTTTGTTCAATGTTTCTTAGTTTGTAGCTTATGTTTTATTTTATTTCTAGCAGTTTATTTAATTATTATTGTAATTCATGTTAGGTGTTCCATATTGTATGTCACTATCTGTATTTTTTTATTTTTTTTTTTATATATATAATATATTTTCTATACGTTCTCTTTGTGCTGGTGTTGGTGTTTACTAATCTCTAACACTTGCATTTATGATGAAGAGCGTAGATAAGTACGTACAAATGAGTTTGCTCTAAACTCTGTGCGACTTAGTCTCTGAGATGCAAAAAAAGAAGCTCTGGAGGAAGGTCAACAACTTTCTCCGTCAGAAACCTTGCGAAGTCCTCGACATTAGCCCTAGACAAGGACGATTTGTGTCTAACCCAGTCCTGATAGAGGCCTGAACCCAATATGCATGCAAGTGATGTCAAGACATAGCTATTGTCAAGGTCCTCACTTCTCTTCAAAGACTTGAGATCCGCGACAAACCCGTTTAATTTCACCGCCCATGAACGCAGCTTTGGATCACACTACGAAATAAGACGCAGCAAATTTAGCAAGTCAGCAGTGAGATCATGCACCAAAATCGCTCGCAACGAATCCATTATGGCAATATCATCAGACGAATACTTGAGCCTGTCGCTTACCAACTCATAAGCTTTACCCTTCAATGCCTTGCGCAGGCGTGAAACATTTTCTTTTCCGGAGTAGTTGCTTTCGATTGTGGTGGATCTAAAAACTTCCTCGAAGTACTGCCATTCTCTTTTATTCTCCCCGGAAAAGGAAGGCAACTCTTGAACGTTGCTTCTGTTCAAAATTGTCAACAAACTTGACATTTCACACTGCTGAATAGAAGTATCTACGAAGCTCGATCTCCGCGTGGCACTGATAGGTGTGGATTCAAGATGTTGTGGATTTAAAAACTTCTTCGAAGTACGGCCATTCTCTTTTATTCTCCCCGGAAAAGGAAGGCAGCTCTTGAACGTTGCTTCTGTTCAAAATTGTCAACAAACTTTACATTTCACACTACTGAATAGAAGTATCTACGAAGCTCGATCTCCGCGTGGCACTGATAGGTGTGGATTCGCGATGTTGACTTTGTTTTTCTTCATTGCGTTGTTGCTTAGCATTCTCTAAAAGCATTCGGTGATTGTCCTGAATCTGGCGAATCATAAGAATTCTTTCTTCAGAAAACTTCACAGCAGAACGACTTGCGAAAGGCTTTTCAGTCACTGGTGATTGATGCTGTAATGCATTTGCTAATTGAGCACTGAGCTCTTCTTTTTCATTTATTGGATTTCTGAATCCTTTTGTGCCACTGACGCTTGTGCTGACGCGGAAGCTTCCATCAGGTCGTCTAACGTTGTTTCAAGGTCAGCTGGTTCTGAAAGTCTGCCCTCAACATTGGCGCCGACGGACGTCCCCTTGAGTCGATGTGCCACTGGGGGAGTTATGTTCTTCATCACATAACTCTACGCAATCTGACCTGCCACAAAACCATGGCGTTGCCGTGTCGAATTTATTGGGGTCGAACTTTACACAGGAAAAATGCCACCATCGTTTGCACATATCGCAGCTCACCATTTGATCTTTTGGCGACATTGACATTTGTCTGCTGTGCAACTACGCTGTGAGACTACACATCTACATCGTGAAATTTATTTAGCGCGCAAATATATCAAAGAATATATATATAAAGCAACTAGCTACTGGGTTACCTGACCAGAGTTAAATAAAGTTATGTTGCAACGCTGTGGTACAGTTCCGGGAAGATGTTCCAATTCAAATGAAAGGAGTTTAAACATTGACTTCAATTTTATTTACTAAAGGAGAAAATACTTAATACTTTAAGTCTAAAGCTCATCCACCTTCTGTATCATCCTATACATCTCGTTCTTCCAGTTGTCTTTATTTCCTAGACTTAAGTCCACGGCCATGTCGCACTGCAGTGCCAGATCTAACCATTCCGCGTACCAACTTGTCCCATCCGCAATATATTTTAGAGCTGCTTTTTTTGGTAGACGCGCATTAGCCATTTTCATCACTTTTAAGATATAGTGTACCTGCAGTTTTAAGGTCTTAATAAACAGAGGTGAAAGCCCCGTTTCGACCATGAGTAAATAGTTTGGGGCGTTTGAAGGAATATGAAAAATTCTTTTAACATAAAACCTTAGAAGTTTCTCGACCTCTTCATATTGTTTATGTCCCCATACCTGCGCTGCATAGAACATCACTGACTCTGCAACTGCTTCAAAAACTTTATATTTGCTGCTATGTGAAATGAAACGATTTCCAAAACATCCTTTCCACGTTGCGTTTATTGCGTTTTTAGACTTTGCTAATTTTTCTTTGAGATGCTTTTGCAAGGTAAAGCCGTTGGTGAGCAGAACACCTAAGTACTTATATTCTGCTACCACTTCCAATTCTATATCATTATAGTACCATCCTTTTTTTTCTACTGCGCCTTCCTCCATCTTTCTTACAAATCATTATTTTGGATTTTTCCGAGTTAACGCTTATATTCCAGAGCTTACAGTAGCCAGGGCGATTGATCATTAGCTGCAAGGATTCTGGTAAACTGGACAGCAAAACCACATCGTCCGCAAACATTAGGCCCCTGGTACGCGTTCCACCCCACTCCACACCTCCAGGAAGTCCATCGAGTAGATCATCAATAAAAAGCGAAAAACGTACTGGGCTCAAGGCACATATCTGTCTTACCCCCGATTTTGTCTCAAACGATGCAGAGTACCTGCATATAAGCTTTGTAAGACCCTTCCGAACTTATATGACATGTCCTTTCCGTAGAGTTTGTAAAACAACGCATTTCGATCTATTAAAAATGCTGCTCTAAAATCCACAAAAAATGTATACAGCTTCTTGCCCTGCCTTTGAAATTCCTCCGCTATGGTTTTGAGCACAAACACTTGGTCTACCGTCGAGTATGCTCTTCTAAAGCCAGCCTGGTATTCACTAAGAAGATTTTCTTCTACCACCCACTTGCATAGTCGTTTTTTCAGCACTCCCTTAAAGATTTTATAACTGGCATTCAGAAATTATATACCCCTATAATGTTCCGGGTTAGATAAGCATCCTTTTTTGTGTATGGGGTAGATAAGGCCTTCTAAAAAACTCGTGGCACAAATACTTCATTAAAAAAAAGGTAGAGCTTATGCACAAGCAACTCGGTTCCATATTTATAAAATTCTGTAGTAATGGTGTCTGTACCTGGTACTTTACTATCCTTTAGCTCATGTTGAACATCTGTAGTTTCCAACTCAGTGATAACCGGATCAAGAATATCATTCTTCAATCCTGGATTTGCATATTGGAAAGATACCGTGGAATCTATGGGATTGAGCAAACTCTCAAAGTATATTCGAAGCACTTCTGGTTTTAAATTGCAATTGATTAATGGCACCGTTCCATTGAGCTTCTTCGCTAGTTTCCAAAATTTGGTAGAATCTTTACATGTTCCCATCTTCATTGCTTCTCTTTCAAAATATGCTTTCTTCTTTTCCTTGGAAATGTCTTTATAGCGCCGATTCGCTTCTAGATACGATTCTTTCAAAACCGCCGTGTTTTTTTCTCGAAAAATCTTTAGCCGTTTAAAGGACAGGTTTCTAGCTTTGGTGCAATCTTTATCAAACCATGGAGCTTCTTGTGTTTTTTTCCTAGAGTTTGTTGTTGGAAATGAATTTTTTATAATATTATCCAGCTCGGAAAAGCTTAATGGGTCCTGGTAAGCCATCAGTTGAAAGTTTAGATTTGCTCTGTATATTTCCCCTTTAGATTCTAACCATTTCATCTTGGGAACAGGAAGAAGCTCACGGTTTTCTTCTCCTAATTCGACCGTGTGTCTAAAATTTACAATGATGGGCATATGATCAGAGTAAGGCACATTACTTACTTCAAAATCAACCACACAGTTATTCCAACTTCCCCCTATTAGGCAATAGTCTACGACCGAGGTACCTTGTCCACTTACGAAAGTAAATTCTCCGTTAGGATCACCAGAACTTGTTCCATTGAGCAATCTCAGTCCATATGTATCACATAGGTTTAGTATTTTGTTTCCTCTTGAATTCGAAAACGAATCTTTAGATCGCCGATCTATACCCTTCAAAGCATGATTTGTACCCGCCACACACCCCACTCTTGCGTTTAAATCTCCTATCACCATAGCATTTGGGTTATTTGAATGCGCCATTACTTCAGTTAGATTTTCGAAGTCTCTTTCCCATTGGTTGAAATTTAAATAAGCGGGATATATCTTGAAGTTCTCTTTATCAAATTGCAAATTAAAAAATAAATTATTGTTTATACACTTCATTGAACAGTTGACGCCCTTGCTTTCAAGTTCCTTTTTAAACCCGTAGTAGCATCCACCACTGGCCCTTCCACGGTTTTGTATTTTAACAGCAGGTATCCATTCAAAAATATAACTTACAAATACTTTACTAAAATTATTATAATTTTCCTCAGTAACGAATGTTTCATACAAGAATATTATTTCAAATTAATTAACATAATTATAAAATTCTGTAAACAAATTCTTATTATTTAAACCATGTACATTATAGGACAAAATTTTAACATTACATAATTCTGGTTTTTTGGTTTAAGTACTTTGGCAGACGGCATTACATTTAAAAATAAAGTGGGAACACTGGATCATTTCGAGATGCAGTTTGAGAGCCACTAGGCTCATGCATTTCTCCAATTATTTGCTGCAGAAGTGTCAATCCATTCTGGTTGTCATCGCACATCAAAATATTGTTGCTGTCATAGTAAAATGCATGCTCGCCGACAATCAACCTATGCCCCCGAATTTGTGTTTTTAAGTTTTTGTTTTTCTTCATTATATCTGTATTGAGTAGATGCAATCGTCTTCTCCTTAGGCTTGCCGCTGCCGGATAATCTCGATGCACGGATACACCAGTGTTTTTACGTTTTTTTGCCGCTTATATGATATGCCCAACGTGTTCTCTTTTGTTCATTTCAACAATTACATCTGCAAATCGTTTATCTTTTGTGTTTATCGCTCGTACCTACTGATGAAATTAACGATGGGTTATTAGTTTGTAGTAGTTCCAAACATAGTGCTTTGGCCTTTTCTTGTGGGCTCTCATTGCCATCTTTATTTATGATTGGAACATGGATTACAACGTTATGGTTAAGTTATTATATAAGCTAGTTTTATACATTTTTGTTAGCAGGTAAATAGCTGTAAGGTAATCATGAAAATGGGCACGACTGGATCGCACGAACTTGCGATCGTGTGCTAAGTATAATACCAAAATCTTAAAATCTTGCTAATACATGTAAGCCCTACAAATTTATTCATAATCGTTAAATTTTTTTAAAAACTGGTTTTTTATTTTTAATTTTTTTAAGAAATGAAGTTTTAAAAATTTTAGTACGCAAATCTTAAGATGTAGCTGAAATTTGTATTTTTTTTTTTTTTTTTTTTTTTTTTTTTTTTTTTTTTTTTTTTTGTCAGGAGTAAATCTTCAAAAGACACTTAGTAGTATTCGATACCAAGTAGTTAGGGATTCTTACCCACTAAAAACTCCTCATAATCAGAACCAATCTATAACGATCGACAACAGATTTTTCTTTCTCAATAATATTATCTCTTTAAGGGAAGCTTAAACTTTTAATGCTTCCCATGACTTTTAGGCCATTAGCTCGTGTGGCTTGGTTCTTCTTAATCTCCGAACATTGCCTCTCGTATTTAATACGGACTCCATTTCAGAGTTGATATGACCATGCAGTCGCTGATTGTGTGATACAGCATGTTTTCTTACAACTTCTGTAACCGTTTCTATTTGTAGGTCACGATGTAAATCGCTATTTCTTATATACCATGGTGCATTTACTATTCCACGAAGGACTTTGTTTTGGAACTTTTGGATGATTTCAGTATTTGTTTTCTTTGAACAGCCCCATAATTGGATTCCATAGGTCCAAACAGGTCTAAGTACTTGTATATAAAACATCATTTTATTTTCGACAGATAAGTCAGAATTTCTACCGAGTAACCAGTACATTTTTCTATATTTCAAGTTGAGCTCTTCCCTTTTCTTTTTGATATGCTCTTTCCATTTTAGCTTTGCATCCAAATTCATCCCAAGGTATTTGGCCGTATTGGCGTAGGGTACAGCTTGATTGTTGATGAATATTTGAACGTAGCTTAACTTTTTATTTGTAAAGTTTATATGTGCAGATTTAGCTTCATTGAGCTTGATACGCCATTTTTTGGTCCAATCACTAACGGTGTCGACGGCATTTTGCAATTTCTCAGCAGCCTTGACGACGCACTTACTGGATGCCAAAATTGCGGTATCATCCGCAAAAGTAGCCATAATGGTGTTGTTATCCACTGGAATATCCCTTGTATATAGCAAATACAGGGTAGGTCCTAGGA
The DNA here is from genome assembly GCA_914767635.1 of Melanostoma mellinum. Classification (NCBI taxonomy): domain Eukaryota; kingdom Metazoa; phylum Arthropoda; class Insecta; order Diptera; family Syrphidae; genus Melanostoma; species Melanostoma mellinum. Next base: position 101,494,898 of record OU612060.1, read on the forward strand.
CGCTTCCTTGTGGAACACCGGCTTGTATATTACATAGCTTTGAATATTCTTGATCATACCGTACTCTGAAGAGCCGGTTTGAGATATAAGATTTTAGTATTTCGTAGTACTGCCTGGGTAGGTCCCTTTGCAGTTTGTACGCTAGCCCCTCATGCCATACCTTGTCGAATGCTTGAGCAACATCTAAAAATATAGCCGAACATTTGTATTGACAAAAAATTTGAAATAAATCAAAGATACCGTTTTGAAAACATTCGAAAAAACAATTTTTTTTTTCAAAATTAATGAAAATTCGAAAAAACTACATTTTTCAAATGTTGATATGCAATCTTTCTAAAAATATCTAGGACTTTTAAAATATGAAATTTCGTTAAAACCGTGCTAGCCATTAGTGAGAAAGTAGGTTTTGAAAAAAAAAAAAATTAAGTAAATACTAAAAGTTTGAGCTTTTACTGGTAGTACTAGTATATACTATAAACATTATACTACCAGTAAGTAATTTTCTTTTATGCATATGTCCCATTGGGTAAAAGCTCAAATTTGGAGTATTTACTTCATTTTGTATGCATAAAGTTAAGTTTATACTGGTAAGACTATACTAGTAGTATATACTGCGTTCATCCAAGTAAATACTACCAATTCATCGGAAATTGGCAGTAGAAGTATAAAATCTTATATATAAAAATGAATCACAAAATGTGTTGGTAAGCGCATAACTCAGCAACGCCTGGACCAATTTGGCCAATTCTTTTTCTGTTGTGTTTGTTATTCTAAGGAGAAGGTTTTTATGACATAAGAAATTTTAAAATTGATATTCCCACAGGAACGGGTTTGGGAACGAAAACTTAGAAACTACTAGACAGGTTTCTTAAACGATTCGAGCATTAGGGGTGCTACATTCTCCCCCTCCATCACTAATTTATATTATATTTTTTATCTATGTATATAATCCCACGGGCACAGAAACGGGAACGAGAGCCGAAATCTTAAAGTTACTTGACCGATTTCAAAAATTCATTCAACTCTTGGATGTTACATTCATACCTCAGTGACATAGACTTATGAATGATTCCTGTCAAGGGTTGATCCCCATATTCCGAAAGGAACGGGTTGGGGAATGGAAACTTAGAAACTTACTGGACAGCTTTCTATAACCCTTCCTGCACTAGGATTGCTACATTATCCCCCTTCATTAGTAATTTAGATCATATTTCATCCCTATAATCCCACGATAACAGAAACGGGAACGAGAACGGAAACCATAAAATTATTTGACCGATTTCCAAAATGCTTTCAACTCTAGGATATTACATTATCCCTCAGTGACACGGACTTATAAATGGTTGCAGTCAAGGTTTGTTCCCCATATTCCCACAGGAACGGAATTTAAAAAATTGCACGGATATTCCGACAGGAACGGGTTTGGGAATGGAAACTTAGAAACTACTGGACAGATTTCTATAACCTTTCCTGCATGGTACCCGTGGCGTGATGGTTAGCATGTCCAGCTGCTAACCCAGAGGTTCGAGGTTCGAATCCCAGCAGAGGCAAAAATGTTTTTACAAGAGTATTGCCTTTCGCGAAAAATTTACAGATCCTCCGTTAGTAAATTCATTGCCATGAAAAGCGCTTTCTCAATTAGCCGTTCGGAACCGGCAGAAAATTGAAGGTCCCCTCCATTCCCTCACAAGGCATGGTTGTGAGAAATGCGCTAGGCCCAGGGGCTCCTCGCTCTGTTTCGCCACCTTTTTTATTTATTATTCCTGCATTAGAATTGCAACATTATCCCTCTCCATTTGTAATTAATATTATATCCCTATAAGCCCACGGGAACAGAAACGGGAACGAGAAGGGGAACCATAAAGTTACTTCAGCGATTTCAAAAATTCTTTCAACTCTAGGATGTTACATTATCCCTCAGAGAATTAGGCTTATATTTCACGTATTTCCACGGTAACGGAAGATTCCCACAGGACCGGGGCTGGGAACGGAAACCTAGAAACTACTGAACAGATTTCAAAAATTCTTTCGTCATTGGGATGCCACATAATCCCAAAGTAAAAACGATAATATTTCATCCCCAAGTTCCTACTTAAGCGGAAAAACGAGAACGGGAAACTAAAAACTACAGACCCGAGCAACGCCGGGTGGCTCAGCTATCTATCTATATATATAAAAATGAATTGCTGTTCGTTAGTCTGGCTAAAACTCGAAAACGGCTGAACGGATTTATCTTATCTTGATCTTAAAATGTTCGTGTAGGTCTAGGGAAGGTTTAAAAAATTTTATTTCATCGCTATAATCCCACGCAAACAGAAACAGGAACGGGAAAGGGAACCACAAAGTTATTTGACAGATTCTAAAAGTTCTTTCAACTCTAGGATGTTACATTATCTCTCAGTGACTTATATTTGATTCACATATTTCTACGGGAACGGAAGATTCCCTCAGGAACAGAGAACGGGAACTTTAAAGTCACTTGACCGATTTCAAAAAATGTTTCAACTCTAGGATGCTACATTATCCCTCCAGAACGGGGTTTTAAATAGAAACTTAGAAACAACTGGGCAGATTTAAAAAATTCTTTCAGCACATAATGCCTTTGTAACTAAGCGTAGATTTCATCCCTATAATCCCACGGAAACAGAAATAGGAATGAGCACGGGAGCCTTAAAACTACAGACCCGAGCAACGCCAGGCGGCTCAGCTAATTAAATAACAAATAGTAAGATTATTGGATTGTTTGTTTTTAAGAACTCTTTTGACTTTTGCCTGGTAAGAAGAAAGATTGAAACTTTTTTTAGTTAAAAGTGTTATTTTTACAATAATCCAAACTATTTTTTCATATGAACACATTGAACTTTATTTACATTCGCAAAACAAAACGAATTGATTTAAAGTGATACTATACACTTTGACATAAGCAATGACAGCGTCTTCTAGGCCTTTGGTAGGGATAATAAGGATCTCGAAGGGATATAGGGTTCGAAATGAAGTCGAAGTTCTTTAGTTATTATGTAGTCAGGAAGAAATGAGTAAAGCAATAAACACTCGAAGAAAATTTTAATTTTGGCTCAGACCCAATAAGGGTATTGTAAAATCGCTTGGTGGTCTCTGTGACCATGTTGAACGGTGCAGATGCTGACACTTTGATGTACTCAACAAGTGTCACGAGCTTCGGCAACGGGACGGGAACAACAACATTAGCAGGAACACGAAAAATATTGAACCAATTCCCAAAAATTTTTCAATGTTTGAATGCTTCATTGCTCCTGGGTATTAAAGACAATATTTCCTTCCCATATTCTTTCCGGAACGGAAACGGTAATGCCGAAATAACCAAGAAACTGGAAAGTATTTAAGCGATTACAAAAATTCTTTCACTGTTAGAATGCTTCATTGTCCCTGAGAATATATTTCATCACCATTGTCCCACAGGAACGGGAACGGAAATCCAAAAAAAAACCACTCTACCGATTTCAATGCTTATTTCAATTTAACAGTACTGGGCCGATTCTGAAAACTATGTCATCGTTAGAGTGCTTAGCTGTTCCTAAGTAACATAAACTATATTTCATCCCCATTCTCCCACTAAAATGGAAACTTGGAAACTACTTAACTAAACTTACCTAATTCGATTAACGTAGGGCCTGAGCTACGCCAGGCGGGTCAGCTAGTTACAAATAAATCAGTTATTTCTTAGTTCCATTTAATTTTAAATAAATCAACGTTTTGCTTTTCAAAACAGTAAAGCATTTTGAAATTGTTATCTCCGGGATCTCTTCGCTCCTTATAATTTTTTTCTGCGATTACACTTAAAAAAGAGGCCATTTCAAAAAAAAGTCTACCTTGGATATGAAACTGCCGACTAAAATGGACATTTAACACGAAGAAGTATTTACTAGCAAATGTTCAAGTTGGTTTTCAATAGCTTGAAAAAATTGCAGTATGTACTTGAACAGAATAGTTTTTATGCATACCGATTAAAGTATTTACTGGTTTAATTCATCCGAAACCAGTAAATACTTTGTTACTAGTGATGTGCCAAACCGTAAAATTTACAAACCGGGTTAACCCGAGTTGGATTTTGATTAACCCGAGTTGTAACTCGAGTTGGCTAACTCGGTTTACAAAAATAATAATTGCGCTTTTTCCTTCAATACTATGTTTTGAAAAATAGAAACAAACAAATTTTTCAATCAAAATAAACGGATTTAGTCAAAATGAATTTAATAAAAAAAAAAAACCAAAATTAATAAGCGTACCTACTAATTAATCACACAGGACAGAACCAAACCGACTTGACTCGGGATATTTTACAGAAATTTAATTCCTAACTCGAGTGGCAATATGTACCCAAAACATTCAAACCGTCTACCTATTAACAGACGACAATAAAAAAACCGAACCGCATTCCAACTCGGGATAAATTAATTCCTAACTCGAGTTGCAGATTGCAGTATGTATCCATTGGGGTTGGTAACGTTTGCCCCAAAACACAATCCCCAAACGAAAATCCCCAAACTCAAAATCCCCAAACGAGAATCCCCAACTCCTAAAATCCCCAATGAGAGAATCTACAAACCTAATATCCCCAAAACAAATATATTCAAGTAGTGAATCATGCGATCACATACCGCCGCGCGATTTGATCGCATGATTCACTACTTGAATATATTTGTTTTGGGGATATTAGGTTTATGTATTACAGCAAATGTAATCCAAAAAATTAAAATTATAATGCTTGTAACGTTTATTAAAATAAAAATACATTTTCGAAGTATTTAACAAAATAAATATTCATATACAGATAACATAACAGTAATGGTAACAAAATGAAATTTCTTTGAAAGTCTTTAATGAAACAACAACAAAAAAAATGAAAAAAAGTTTTTAAAATTGTCAATCCAAAAAAATGGTCTCTAACTTTTAACAGTTATATATTATAATTTAACAAAGACATATGTTATAAGCTATTCCCTTCAAAAAACTTAATTCTGATGCATGTTTTCTTTGTTCCACCAATCTTTTAATTTTGTTATATTTAATATGAGCATGTTTCCTAGGGTTTGTAAACTGGCCAGTGTTAATTTTCTGTATGGATGTTTTTATTTGTATCATCTCTTTCCCTAGTTCTGTTAAAAGTCGATGTAACCCTCCATTCTTTCTTCCTACAATGACTTTTATCCGGCGATGCCATGCCTCTACGTTATTTTGTGTTCTAGGAAAATTATCTTTTACTGCACCGGAAACAGACCAAAACTCAGGGCTATAATTTGATGGTTTTGTAGCTTTTGAAATATAGTTTTTTTTAAACCGTTGCGTCAATTTCTTAAACCCCTCGTCTGAATCCTCTTCCAATTTTGAGAAATATTGTGGAATTTCCTCTGGCGGCACAAAGGCGAGACTTTTAAGCATTCTGACACTCATATTAAAATGTTCAGAATTCCCATATCGCTTACACAAGTGCTCTTTCTGGACCCTTCGCCAAATAATTTTACCAAAATGAAAGAGGCAACCTTTGTGATCAGCCCAAGGAAAAAACTGTTTGACCGATGAAAGTATTGCTGGCTCAAAATCGGAAATTATTCTTCTAGGCTGCAAAGCAATATTGTCCTTGGAACAGAGCTCAAGCAATACTTTAAAAAACTCATTAGGTATAAGACTCTTTACATTTTTTGCTCATCAAGCAAAAAACAAGAGGCAAAACTTGTCCTCCGACCTGTCCATGAATACTAAAAAGCTGTCGCATGATAGTTGGGACGATGTAAAATGTCCCATCCATCAGCCAGCACCAAGCATCACGAAGGGTTTCCAAAGTGAACTTTGTTCCAAGGATAATATTGATTTCACCATTGAAACGATGTTCACTTAACACAAATAGTTCATTTTCCAAATATTTTAAATTTTCTGGAATTTTGATTCCTGAAATATGAGTAGGCTCATAAAATTCACTTTCTACATCACGAACACGTTTAATTTTCTGTTTTTGTGCCTCTTTTCCTGGAAGATAAACACGACACTCTGGCTCACAACTAACAGTAGCATCTCTTATCAGCTGAGATGGAAGTAAGCTACTTGTCGTCGCATTTTGCTTCAACTCATTATTTACGCGCAATATTTCTTTCTCATGGGCACGTGGATCGTGGTTATGTATATTTTTTGATCTTAAGATAATATGTTCTTCATTCCTTTCAATTGTCACTATAATAGCAGAGCACAAACTACTTTTTCTTTTTTCACAACACCATCTATAGTTTTCTTTTTTGTTTTTGGAGTGGAAATGATAACCATATCCATTTACGAATAACTTTCTTCCACCTTTATTGGATTTGGACACAGTAATGTTATCCATTTCAACTTTTGTTCTCAAAAAAAAAAAAAAAAAAAACAAAAAAAAACAAACAAAAAAACGCTGCACTACGAAACTACGAAAGATCACTGCGTGTGTGTACCATGAATACGTAAGCAAGACTAAAAAGAGGATACAATCATGCATTTATATTAATTGGTTGTTAAGAAACTGTTAATCGTTATCATTTATTAATTACAAAAACAATGAAAGAGAGAGATTTTTCTGAAAACTAAATGCACATAATTTATATGTACACAGACTCTGGGGATTTGGAGATTTCGTGGGGATTTTGACAAAAAATATTGTTTAGGTGTGGATTTAATCAATGTGCATTATCTCTATGGGGATATTAGCTAGGTGGATGAAAATTTTTGGGGATTTTGATCAATGGGGATTTTTTTTTTTGGAGATTCCGTACGACACCCTATCCATTGTAGCTATACGGGAAATTAATTTATCCCGAGTCAAGTCAAACCGAGTTGGCCTGCGGTTCGGTTTTTTCATTGTCGTTGAAAAAACCGAACCGCAGGCCAACTCGGTTTGACAATTGACATGACTAGGGATAAATTAATTCCTAACTCGAGTTGCAGTATGTATCCATTGTAGCTATACGGGAAATTAATATATCCCGAGTCATGTCAAACCGAGTTGGCCTGCGGTTCGGTTTTTTCATTGTCGTCTGTTGATAGGTAGACGGTTTGAATGTTTTGGATACATACTGCAACTCGAGTTAAGGACTATTCACATGAGCACGACCAACGAACGACGAATAAATCAAGAAATGAGATTTTAAGTACTTTACTAGCATAAATTCCTCACGATTTTTTTTGGAAACGATGGAAAAATAGTTCATACTTATTTTTAGGTGGATAAACTTTTATTTTTGTGCCTAAAATTAACAAAATTGAGAAAAAAAGTTTATTCGTTACGAATAAACATCTAGTAGGTACGAACTGTCAGACTTTATTCTCGTTCCACATACAATCCACACTCCAACGAATAAATTTTTCGCGCGTGCTTAACCTCAAAATCATTCCCCATTTTTGTTTTGCATGTAAATTGTGTTCGTTATTCGTGACGAATGTAAAACACTCATGTGAATGAAATGTCAAAATATACGAATATTCGTTCATTCCTTGTTCGTTGGTCGTTCTCATGTGAATAGTACTTTAGGAATTAATTTTCTGTAAAATATCCCGAGTCAAGTTTAACAGATGTGTGTGTTTCTGTATGCCTGCGCAAATAACTCACTTGCTTTGATGCTTTACATACTACTACCAGTCGACTATCGACTTTATATGTAGAAGTGCATTGTGTTTGGCACAGACCGCAACTAAAGGAGGGTAGTTTTGATTATGTTCAAGCGAACTCGGTCTGCTTGCATTAATTTCATTTCAATTATTTGGTTGACGGTTCGGTTTTTTCTTCGGTTTGCCAACTCGGTTCGAAAAAATGTAAACCGAGTCAACTCGGTTTGGGCTCAACTCGGTTTGACTCGGTTTATGAAACCGAGTTGACACATCACTATTTGTTACCTAGTAAATACTTTTTTCCAGTATTAACTATGGTTTTATGCATACGAGAATTGGTATATACTTTAGAAATCTACCAGTAAAAGCATTTACTAGCCTTTATGCATATGGCCCATTGGCTAGCAAACGTCAACGAAAATGTTACTTTTCAAACAACTTTTAGGTCTGTCATTTCGAAATATAAGGCATTTCAAAAAATGTATTTAATATAAAAATATGAAAGATATTTTTATGATCTTTCATATGATACCTAAATCATTGTCCTACGTGCTATACTCTTCGAGGTATACGTAATTTTTTGCAGAAATGTCAGATTTTTTCCATTTCCGGCGCTCAAACTCAAGTCTAATTTATCTCAAAATCACCAAGACTGAATTCAAAAATATTTGGGAGATTGGGCTGAACTAAGCTTTCATTTGGTACTAGTCTCATAGGTACGCCCTGAGCCCAAGTAAGAACCACCTCCTTTCAATTCCAATATGTTTTATTTTATCGCTAGTTATGTACCTCCTAATTCGTGTCTTAACTCAGAAAATGTTTGCATTATTGGCGACTTTAACTTAGGAGACATAATTTGGTCATGGTCAGATGACGATAAAATGCTTATACCGTGTAATATGAGAAAAACAGAGAATTTGAATTTGTAGATCATTTATACTCTTTAAATTTTGTTCAATTAAACTTTGTATTAAACTCCTTAAATAATATTCTAAATCTCGTTTTTGTTTGTAAATGTTTTTGAAGCTCCACTTCTTTTATTAAATATAACTCCATCCACCATAATCAAATTGTAATTGAAATCCGTGGCTATACCTACTTGGAGTCAATTGATAAGTCAGCTATCAATTTCAATTTCGCAAAGGCTAATTTTGCTGATCTTGATTGTTTTCTCAGTACCATTGATTGGGATAATGAATTTAAACTTAAAAATACTCAAGAAATGTTTTCAACATTTATAAACAATTTGAAAAGTAGTTTCCACTCTTTTGTTCAATGCCTCTCAAAAAGAAAGTTGTCTAAGCCCCCATGGTACAATATTAAGCTCATACATTTAAGGAATTTGAAAAATAAGACTCATGCAAAATATAAGAAAACCCTTAACATTACCGATTACAAACTCTTTTGTAACTATTTGTAACTATAGAAAAGAGTTTTCGGTTTTAAGTAAGCTCTTGCATAGGGGTCATTTGTTAGATATTGAGAGTAAGCTAAAAAACAATTCTAAAGCTTTCTGGTCATATATAAGTAACAAAATGAAATCTGCTGGTATACCTAACACAATGATGTATTACGATATTCAGTCAAATGATATTGACCAGACTCTTGAATTTTCCGCTTCATTTTTTGAATCTGTGTATATTCGATATCGTGCCCTAAAACCAATTTCGATGAGAATGATATATCTAAAATAGATTTTGGATAATTGGGGCTTGACATTGATGATATTGAAAATGCCGTTATCAGTCTGAAGCCAAGCCCTAAGCCCAGTGCTGATGGAATACCTGCTATTCGTATTAAAACAATGTTATCGTACAATTTCTTAGCCACTACTTGCAATCTTATATATAAAAATGAATCACAAAATGTGTTGGTAAGCGCATAACTCAACAACGCCTGGACCAATTTGGCCAATTCTTTTTCTGTTGTGTTTGTTATTCTAAGGAGAAGGTTTTTATGACATAAGAAATTTTAAAATTGATATTCCCACAGGAATGGGTTTGGGAACGAAAACTTAGAAACTACTAGATAGGTTTCTTAAACGATTCGAGCATTAGGGGTGCTACATTATCCCCCTCCATCACTAATTTAGATTATATTTCATCTATATAATCCCACGGGCACAGAAACGGGAACGAGAACCGAAATCTTAAAATTACTTGACCGATTTCAAAAATTCATTCAACTCTTGGATGTTACATTCATACCTCAGTGACATAGACTTACGAATGATTCCTGTCAAGGGTTGATCCCCATATTCCGAAAGGAACGGGTTGGGGAATGGAAACTTAGAAACTTACTGGACAGCTTTCTATATCCCTTTGTTGCGACTATTCATTATGATTATATTAACTGGACTAAACTCGACGGAACCACACTTGGCATGCTTGCAGAAGGCACAGCTAGGAACGTCGGAGGGCGAGGTCCTTTGTTCGGGAGTTTTCCAACGCACGCAAAAGATTAATATTTCATGCCAAGATTTCAACTAAAAAAAAAGACGACAGACGGACCTTTCACTCGGCTTTGTTCTGTTCTCTGGGCGACGACTGGTGCTAATTTGCCCGGGTACCTTGTCTAAGATATCCCTCCCTCTGACAATGTATGTCTTCCATGATAGCTTGTACCCATACTTATTTATGACAAGATCGCTATCCCTGCAATTGCCTGACAGAATGACTCACATCAATCCATCGGGATTCAAAAGTCCACTGACCAACCCACACATAACCCCACAAGAATTAAGTCTAGTTCATTTCAAGTAGTTAATTCACGATTTTATTTATAATATATTTTGCATGAATGCATGTTTTATGCAAAAAAAAGTGACTATGCTTAATTTTGATTTTTGAGAATTGCAAATAGTAAATGCATGTTAAATTCAAGTTTTACTTAGGAAAATTTAGTAATTCAATCTTGTTGCAATATAAGTAGTGTTAATTTTGTTTTCAATATGTGTGTGATTAATTATTTAATTTTGTAAACAAAAATTATGACGTTGCTTAGGTATGTAAACATGCACTCGATTTCTTGTGACAGGTGAACTGGGCAAGAGATAGCTTCTGTCTCATTCTCATAGAGGTAATCAAATGAAAGTTTAAAGAAAAAAAACTCACCGCTTACGGAGTCCAGATATTGTGCACAATCTCTGCCGTTGGTTGTTTTGATGACGTAGCAAATGTAGAGTTGAAGAATATGCCGCAACTTGTCAAGTTCACATGACGTATTAAACACGCGCTATATTATGTATATATACCCGCATGCACAATTAATATATATAATATTTCCTTCTTCTTTTTCTTTTTTTTTTCTTTTTTTTTTTCTATGTGGACAAGATTGAACACTTAATATTCGATCAATTAAATTAGGCAATTTAAGATTAGACTCAGTTATCAAATATTTTAGCGTGTAAGTTATATATATAAAAAAAAACACAGTAGAGGTATATTTTGAACAGGTAGAAGGTATGATCTTTTGATAAGTTATGTAGCAGACTCAGTAGTACCGCTGGGTACACCAGAATTTCACTATGGGGCTAGCTGAGGCTCCCCTTTCTGCCTAGCATCCACCCCGGCACCGCACACGACTCCCTTGATCACGACCCGCACTGCACCTTGCTCGAGGACGACTTATAGATCGACGCGTCGTTGTCTCGAGTTCAACGAAAACTGAGACGTTCTTCGCCTCGTCTTGCAAGTGCAAAAAAAATAGTTGACGGATTAGCGGTCGTGGTAAGTCTCTCTTTGGTGCTCCATAGGTATGTACAGCGAGGGGATATATGTAACTGGGATTCTCCTCGATGAGGGCGTGAGGAAAGAAAAAAAAACCGTTTTCTTTCAGCTCAAGTACTCTTCTTCTGTTTATTTGGTAATAACTACGGGAAGTAAAGCTTTTTGAAAACGGCTGGATTCAGGAAAATTAAAATGCAGGAAAACCATTTACCTGTGTTTTATACCAAATTGAGGAAACTTGGTATTTAGCTCGGACTCTTTCAATTCCTTTCTTGGCAAATATAATTCTTGGATATGTTGATTTTACTTATTCACTGCAAAAAAAAATTTCTTTTTTTTTTTAACTTCTTGAAAACACCACGAAGAGCTTGATTGAACTTACGTCCTACTAGCTTGTGGTCAGCGAAAGAAAAGAAAGGTTAAGAATGATCTCTCGACGTGATAGGCGACAAAATGGACCGATGTCCGGTCAAGTATTTTCGAACATGATTGCCTAAGACAATTCGAACTCATAATTTCACAGGGTGATCGTGTATGCTTATGCGGAATTCCATACGGAGCTCTGCTGACGTCCGTAACAAACCTTTTTTGTTTCCAACATTATTGGCAAGAAACAAAAAGGAAAAGCGATAAGTCAGTAACATCAAAGTCTGTAAATCTACTGCCTTATGTCCTTGGCATGATATCTTCCGATTAGTTTGCCTTTAGGGCTCTCCAACTCATACAGACAATTACCGACTCGCCTCCTTATTCGACATTTTATAAACTTTGGTGAAAACTTAGCGTTTTTTGACTTTGCAAAGGAACTTTGTTCGAAATTGCGGCGAAAAACTTCCTGACCTGGGACAAAAGCAATGTCTTTTGCCCGCAAATTATAAGTACGCTGAGCTTTCAAATGAGCGGCATGCAAATTCTCTTTAATCCTCTCTCGCATTAAAAGTATCTTATCCGTCGTTGAAGTCGTCTGTATGTCAGGCTCGTTCAGACAGCTGAGCTTTCTAAGAAGTGCGTACTCCGACCCATTTGACAACATATGCTGGCCAAATAACGCATAATAAGGCGAACACTTGATGGACGAATGAAAATCACTCCTTAAAATAGAACCTATCAGCGAAATATATTTGTCCCATTCATTGTGCTTATCCTGTACGAAAACTCTGATTTTGGACAAGATTTCCCTGTTGACCCTCTCAGAACTATTCGCCTGAGGCGAATATAAGCCTGTCTTTGTGTGTTTGATGTTGTAGGATTCCATGAGCTTAGCAAATTCTTTAGACACAAACTGTTTACCATTATCACTATGGACGTGTTCTGGGAATCCAAACATCTGGAACACATCATTTTCGAGATAGTTGCATATAGCCTTAGCGCTAGCTTTCTTAAGTGTCTTCAGAAAGACAAATTTCGTAAAATGGTCTATGGCTATGAATATAGTTGTGTTGCCATCTTTTGTACGCGGATATGGCCCTAGTAAGTCAATGTAAAGCCTTTGCATTGGACGTTCAGTCACGATTTGTGAACCCATTTTGGGTCTAAGCGATGTACATGGAGCTTTTGATTCTTTGCAGGTGTCACAAGACTTAACAAAATCATTGATTTGCTTGACCATACCTGGCCAGAAATATTTTTGTTTCACGCGAAAAAGCGTCTTTTCGACACCCCCGCGACATCCTGTTTTTGTGTTGTGAACATTTGCAATAGCTTGTTCTGTGAGTTCTTTGGGCAACCAAAGACGCCACAAACTTTCTTCTTCGTTTGGAGAGCCTACACGAAACCTAACGCGTCTATAAATATAACCATCAGAAACAATAACATCCGGGAGGTTATCTTGATCATCGGCTACGTTTTGTTTGAGCTTTTCGTATTCTTCGGACTGAAAGTAAGGTGAACTGAGATCAATTTCTTTCACTTGCTCAACAATATCTATCTCGGCTATTTCCGCTCTAGACAGCGTGTCAGGCACAACATTGAGCGAGCCTTTACGATGTTCTATCGTGAAGGTAAATGCCTGAAGTCGCAGACTCCATCGACCCAGCCGCCCGCTCAAGTTCTTTTGCGACATGAGCCACTTAAGGCTTGAGTGGTCGGTGACAATTTTGAAGGGCAACCCATCAATGTATGGCCTAAACTTTTCCACGGAGATGATTACTGCAAGGCACTCCTGTTCTGACACTGTGTAATTTCTCTGGGCCTTGTTCAATTTTTGTGACACGTACGCGATTGGGTGTTCATGTCCATGATCATCCAGTTGGTATAGAACGCCACCAACTCCTGCGCTTGATGCATCACATTGAACAACGAAGGGCCTTGAAAAATCAGGCTGCGCCAGAACTGGATCGGTTGTCAAGGCGTCTTTCAATTTCTGGAGTGCATCAATGGCTTCTTGGGTTAGACAAAACACTTTTGATTTACGCAGGCAATCGGATAGAGGGGCAGAGAGATTCGAGAAGTTTGGGATGAATTGACGGTACCAGCCCGCCATGCCGAGAAAGCGTCGTATTTGCCTGGCGCTTTGTGGAAGTGGGAACTGGGTAATGGCTTCCACTTTTGCGGGATCGGTTTTGAGACATCCCTGGCCTACAATATATCCCAAGAACTTGATTTCTCTCTGGCAGAACTTGCTCTTTTCTATATTAATCGTTAACTTTGCATTTCTTAGAAATCCTGCTACCTCTGACAAAAGTTTTAAGTGTTCCTCAAAAGTTTCCGTACATATTAGTAAGTCGTCTATGTATACAAACACTTTCTCCCTATACTTAGATGGTATGACTTTGTCCATAAGACGTGTCATCCTTTGTGAAGCATCTTTAAGGCCAAATGGCATGACCACAAATTCCATGAGAGGCCTGCCTGGTATTCTGCATAGACATCGGCTTCCCGAGGTGGTGAAAGTGGGTAGTGTCTAGACTTTATTGGGGCTGCATCACCCGTGTGAATCACGTGCTCTTCCAAATGTGTTCTGCCAAGACCTAACTTTAAGTAAGACGGAAACAAGTCTATGACTTTGTTCAAGTTTTCTCTTTGCTCCGCGGTTAAATTGTGTGTTTTTGGATCAGATCTTTGTCCTTCTAAACAGGAAATTTCAGATTCAAATTTTGGCTTGATGTGGAAACTTTGCCAAAAGTTTATACCAAGATAAGCCTGTTGTTTCAAGGTCGGTACGACATGAAAATCTATAACATTAGTTCTATTATTTAGATTGATTGGGATCTTGCACAAGCCTAAGATTTCTCGCTTTGTGCCGTCAGCTGTGCAGACGTTTGACTTGAACGGCTTAATTGGAATGGAATTGCGTTTCAAAAGATCCAAACAATCTTTTCCTAACACGCTTACCTCCGCACCTGAATCTAACAATGCCCACACCTTTTCATTGCCGATTTGAATATTAAGATATGGCCGCATGTCATTCAATTCGTCAAGAGTGGTAGATTCTATTGCTTTTCTGTGGGTTTTTCTAACGAGAAAACGATTCCTACACTTGGTGATTTTTTCTGAAATGGGCTTAGTGAATATTCGTTTTTTAACTTGCTGGTAATGTTTCATTCTTTCATGGAAGGAAAAGCGAGGCACGTCTTGAGCGTGTACATCCTTGTCTGGAGAATCTGGTCTTTTAATAATTGTTTTTATATTAGGGTTAGAAATATCCGATGTTTTTGGGCTTGTATCCTCAGATTGTCTTTGACTTTCTAAAGATACACCTGTTTCTTTTATTGGCTCGGGGTCGTGTTTATGGAACGAGTGCCCCCGGCTGTCAACTCGCTCCCTTTCCCGTTTAAACCATGTTTTGAACAAGTTACGGTTGTGACGTTTTTCTCGCCGCAGCGATAACAAAAGAGATTTCGTTTTTCGCTTGGACAGTCGTAAAATGAGTGGCCTAACTTTTGACAGTTCCAACATGTGAAGTTGGATGTATCAAGAGGCTTGAAATTGGGTTTGTTGAATTTAGAGAAGGCCTCTAAATCTTGGCTCTCATATTTCTTGTCTTCGAATGAGTCAATCTCTTGTTCTATCTCGCTGACATTTCGCTTGTAATTCAACGAGTTTTGAGACGATTGGTGTAGCAAGAAGGCTTCACCTTGCCTTGCTACATCCCTCATTTGTTCTAAACCCGTAAGTTGATATGGAAAGAGCAAGGTGCCTAAATTATCTTTCGAATTCTTTTTGATCAAATCGATCAACTTGGTATCCGACAAAAGTTCTTTTAACCTTGCATTAAGTCGTAAAATCTCTGTATAGAAGTCATCAAATGCCTCTTTAAAACCTTGACGTCGAGAGACCATTCGTAACATCTTTTCATACTCATTCTCGGTTTTACTGAACTCTTTGATAATTGCGTATTTAAGACTGTCATGAGAAACGGTTGGATTTTTTTTCAGGAAGAACCAATACCAGGACTCAGCTTTACCTTTCAAAAGAACATGAAAGTTCGCTAGAACATGATCCCAGCTAGATTGGGACCTTTCTTTTCGGGTTTCGACTTTAAACCAAAAGTCATACACATTTTCGGTTCCATCGAAGGAAATCTTCCACTTTTCGACCTTGCAATTTGTGTTGATGATTGAAGGCTGTGAAGCAGAAGTCTGGTGGCTTACGGGTACTCGATTTTGAGTGGAAAATGACATGTTTTGAAGGAATTGTTCAAAGTCTACTCTGGGGTGAGAATTAGGTACATCAAAATTTTGAGTTTGAGCTTGTTGAATCGGTGGAATATTTATTTGCTCTAATTTATGACTTAAGGAATCCCTAATTGACTTCATTTCGCTAATGACAATCTTGTTATTGGCCTCCATGATGCGTTCAAAAGCTAATGCCAAAGTTTGGAGATCATGATTATCAGATCTCGAAGAAGTGCCTTTCTGACTGGCATTCTCAATCGCATTTTGTGTAGCAGCTTGATTGCTGCTACGGGCTGGTGTCAGATAAGCTGGATCTGACATCTCGTTATTGGCAATGTTTATTTGAACCTGATCTGAACTAAGGCGAACCTGATTGGGATTTTGAACACTCTGAGGATTAACTGTTTGCTCTGGGTTAACGTTTTGATGGAATAGATTTTGTTCTGGTTCTTCGATTTGGTTTTGAACGTTTTGTCCTAGATCTCCTATTGGATTATGTACTTTTCTTGGTGGAGGAGTATGTTGCACCACATGATCTCTTTGATTTAAGTTTGATTGGGGATTGTCTTTGTATGTGTTTGAAGAGTTTCTATTTGTAGTGGAAGAGTATTGACCCCTTGAATTGTTGAATTTACCTCTCGAGCGAGTATTGGGTCCTCTACTAACATTCATGTTAAGTTATTTAAATATTTAGAGTGTTTTAATGTTTAAGTATTTTGAAGAAATTAAATTTGTTTTTTTTGTTTTTTTCTGAATTTTATATTGTATAATTGGATTGGGGTTTAATGTGGTTGATCTTTCGTGAGATTTTCGTTCTTTTTATTGTAAACGGACGGACGAGTTAGATTGAAGAACAAAACTGAAACCAAGTGAAATTATAGTGGCAAAATAGTTCCAGCAATGAAGCTGCGAATTAGACAACACTATGAGGAGAGTATTAAATAAGTTCATATGCAACGAATCTTTCATATGATGAAAGAAAAAATATTCGGACTAATATGAACTGAAACAGCAAAACTGAAAGTTATTATCTTAAGTAGCAACGCGGGTCACCTGCTGGGCAAACACCGGGACTTACTGTAAGGTAATAGACCCTTTATCTTACTCTGATAGGGCTTAAAAACATAAGCCCCACGTTGGGCGCCATTTCTTTTGTTGCGACTATTCATTATGATTATATTAACTGGACTAAACTCGACGGAACCACACTTGACATGCTTGCAGAAGGCACAGCTAGGAACGTCGGAGGGCGAGGTCCTTTGTTCGGGAGTTTTCCAACGCACGCAAAAGATTAATATTTCATGCCAAGATTTCAACTAAAAAAAAAGACGACAGACGGACCTTTCACTCGGCTTTGTTCTGTTCTCTGGGCGACGACTGGTGCTAATTTGCCCGGGTACCTTGTCTAAGATATCCCTCCCTCTGACAATGTATGTCTTCCATGATAGCTTGTACCCATACTTATTTATGACAAGATCGCTATCCCTGCAATTGCCTGACAGAATGACTCACATCAATCCATCGGGATTCAAAAGTCCACTGACCAACCCACACATAACCCCACAAGAATTAAGTCTAGTTCATTTCAAGTAGTTAATTCACGATTTTATTTATAATATATTTTGCATGAATGCATGTTTTATGCAAAAAAAAGTGACTATGCTTAATTTTGATTTTTGAGAATTGCAAATAGTAAATGCATGTTAAATTCAAGTTTTACTTAGGAAAATTTAGTAATTCAATCTTGTTGCAATATAAGTAGTGTTAATTTTGTTTTCAATATGTGTGTGATTAATTATTTAATTTTGTAAACAAAAATTATGACGTTGCTTAGGTATGTAAACATGCACTCGATTTCTTGTGACAGGTGAACTGGGCAAGAGATAGCTTCTGTCTCATTCTCATAGAGGTAATCAAATGAAAGTTTAAAGAAAAAAAACTCACCGCTTACGGAGTCCAGATATTGTGCACAATCTCTGCCGTTGGTTGTTTTGATGACGTAGCAAATGTAGAGTTGAAGAATATGCCGCAACTTGTCAAGTTCACATGACGTATTAAACACGCGCTATATTATGTATATATACCCGCATGCACAATTAATATATATAATATTTCCTTCTTCTTTTTCTTTTTTTTTTCTTTTTTTTTTTCTATGTGGACAAGATTGAACACTTAATATTCGATCAATTAAATTAGGCAATTTAAGATTAGACTCAGTTATCAAATATTTTAGCGTGTAAGTTATATATATAAAAAAAAACACAGTAGAGGTATATTTTGAACAGGTAGAAGGTATGATCTTTTGATAAGTTATGTAGCAGACTCAGTAGTACCGCTGGGTACACCAGAATTTCACTATGGGGCTAGCTGAGGCTCCCCTTTCTGCCTAGCATCCACCCCCGCACCGCACACGACTCCCTTGATCACGACCCGCACTGCACCTTGCTCGAGGACGACTTATAGATCGACGCGTCGTTGTCTCGAGTTCAACGAAAACTGAGACGTTCTTCGCCTCGTCTTGCAAGTGCAAAAAAAATAGTTGACGGATTAGCGGTCGTGGTAAGTCTCTCTTTGGTGCTCCATAGGTATGTACAGCGAGGGGATATATGTAACTGGGATTCTCCTCGATGAGGGCGTGAGGAAAGAAAAAAAAACCGTTTTCTTTCAGCTCAAGTACTCTTCTTCTGTTTATTTGGTAATAACTACGGGAAGTAAAGCTTTTTGAAAACGGCTGGATTCAGGAAAATTAAAATGCAGGAAAACCATTTACCTGTGTTTTATACCAAATTGAGGAAACTTGGTATTTAGCTCGGACTCTTTCAATTCCTTTCTTGGCAAATATAATTCTTGGATATGTTGATTTTACTTATTCACTGCAAAAAAAAATTTCTTTTTTTTTTTTTAACTTCTTGAAAACACCACGAAGAGCTTGATTGAACTTACGTCCTACTAGCTTGTGGTCAGCGAAAGAAAAGAAAGGTTAAGAATGATCTCTCGACGTGATAGGCGACAAAATGGACCGATGTCCGGTCAAGTATTTTCGAACATGATTGCCTAAGACAATTCGAACTCATAATTTCACAGGGTGATCGTGTATGCTTATGCGGAATTCCATACGGAGCTCTGCTGACGTCCGTAACACCTTCCTGCACTAGGATTGCTACATTATCCCCCTTCATTAGTAATTTAGACTATATTTCATCCCTATAATCCCACGATAACAGAAACGGGAACGAGAACGGGAACCATAAAATTATTTGACCGATTTCCAAAATGCTTTCAACTCTAGGATATTACATTATCCCTCAGTGACATGGACTTATAAATGGTTGCAGTCAAGGTTTGTACCCATATTCCCACAGGAACGGAATTTAAAAGATTGCACTGATATTCCGACAGGAACGGGTTTGGGAATGGAAACTTAGAAAAAACTGGACAGATTTCTATAACCTTTCCTGCATGGTACCCGTGGTGCGATGGTTAGCATGTCCACCTGCTAATCCAGAGGTTCGAGGTTCGAATCCCAGCAGAGGCAAAATTGTTTGTACAAGAGTTTCGCCTTTCGCGAGAAATTGGCAGGTCCTCCGTTAGTAAATTCATTGCCATGAAAAGCGCTTTCTCAATTAGCCGTTCGGAACCGGCAGAAAATTAAAGGTCCCCTCCATTCCCTCACAAGGCATGGTTGTGAGAAATGCGCTAGGCCCAGGGGCTCCTCATTCTGTTTCGCCACCTTTTTTATTTATTATTCCTGCATTAGAATTAATGTTGCAAATTATCCATCTCCATTTGTAATTAATATTATATCCCTATAAGCCCACGGGACCAGAAACGGGAACGGGAAGGGGAACCTTAAAGTTACATGACCGATTTCAAAAATTCTTTCAACTCTTGGTTGTAACATTATCCCTCAGTGACAATGACTTATAAATGGTTCCTGTCAAGGTTTGATCCCCATATTCCTACAGGAACGGGTTGGAAACGGAAACTTAGAAACTACTAAACAGATCTCTAAAATTCTTTCTGCATTACTACTGCTACATTATCCCCCTCCATGAATAACCTAGACAATATTTTATCAATATAATCCCACGAGAACAGAAACGGGAACGAGAACCGAAAGCTTAACGTTACTTGACCGATTTCAAATATTCTTTGAATTCTAGGATGTTACATTTTCCCTCAGTCACAATGACTTATAAATGGTTCCTGTCAAGGGAGCGGGTCGAAATGCTGTATTTTAAAATACTGTAAGGTCAAAATACTGTATAATACTGTATGATACTGTATGTTCATAATACTGTATGGTTAGTATACTGTATTTCAAAATATAGTATTTCAAAACACTGTATGTTCAAAATACTGTATGATCAAAATACTGTAGTTCAAAATTCTGTATCCCAAAATGCTTTATGAGCAAAACACTGTATCTCAAAAATCTGTCTGTAAAAATACTGTATTTTTAAATAATTCCGTTCTAGGACTTCCATTTCTTTATTTGATTCACTATCGATATATTCATTTTGAAGCATAATAAAACTTAACGCTTAAATTTGCATTAACATTTAAACATCTACTGAATGCATGAACGCTTGCTAGTTTTGACAGATTAATTAGTCTGTTGCAATTGCTCATGCAGTTGTTGATTATGATCAAATCAATTCATTTTAATATGTGAGAGAGATACATGCAATTAAGAAGGAGAAAATGAAATAGAGAAAAAAAGACGAAGATACCATGTGTTTTGTTTTTGTTTTAATTAATTCAAAGACTAATGAATTATCAAATGTACATGTAATTGTTCAATGAAATACCATAATAATGGTAATGAAAAATTGTTATGATATTTTATTAAGAAAAGTATTCTATTTTTAAAATTCTATATTTGAAATTGCTGTAATTAGGCTGAAAAATAAAAATTGTTTTGAGAATATAAAAAAGTGCGGCACTTTTTTACACTGGGCCGATTCCAAAAACTATGTCATCGTTAGAGTGCTTAACTGTTCCTAAGTAACATAAACTATATTTCATCCCCATTCTCCCACTAAAATGGAAACTTGGAAACTACTTAACTAAACATTCCTAATTCGATTACGTAGGGCCTGAGCTACGCCAGGCGGGTCAGCTAGTTTTCAATAAATCGTTACTCTCAGGTATTTTTTTTGAAGAATGGAAAACTTCGTTTTTGATTCCAATTTTTAAATCTGGATCAAAGAATAATGTTAAAAATTATAGAGGAATCTGCAAATTATCTTCGATTCCAAAAGTTGTCGAATGTATAGTTAAATCCAAGCTACACTTTCACATAAAAGAACACATATCAGAGTATCAGCATGGTTTTGTTTCCGGTAGAGCAACTGTCACTAATCTTGCATATTACACCTCTTATGTGTCAAATGCCATTGAAAGTGGATACCAAGTTGATACTATTAACACTGAATTTAGTAAGGCATTCGATTCTGTCGTTCATGAAAATCGCCCAAGGAAACTGAAGATATTTGGTTTTCATTCATCCATGGATTGATATATTTTATTAATGGATTGAGTCTTACTTAATTGGAACTTAAAAGTATTAATTGACGATAGATACTCAAGATCTATTCATTGTACATCGGGTGTTCCTCAGAGAAGCCATCTGGGTCCGCTCATACTTACAATTTTTTTTTTGATGACATTGTGTCAACTATTCAATTCTGTAGATGTTAAATGAACGCTGACGACCTCAAACTGTTTCTGCAAATAAAACAACCTAGTGATTCTCTTGATGTACAACATGACCTAAACAATCTCTCTAATTGGTGTTTTGAAAATAAACTGAGTTACATAAAAAAATGCATAGCTAAACATCACTTTTAACAGATATTATTCGATGCTAAAGTATTGTAATTGTAATGCACACCCAACATTTAATACCAATTTCCTAATCGAAAACGTTCAACCGAAAACACAAGCGGCAACTCTATAAGGTACATCTAATGACAGGCGTTGCTTGTAAGTGTGTGTGAGTGTAGAAATATACCAGTAGGCGAAATGGTTGACAGCAAATGTGGAGACCATGTGGAACAAACTGAAACGCTCTAGAGTCTAGATGTATTGTTTATCTATATAAATAGGCCGCTGACGCAACCAGGAGACAGTTTCGATTATAGAGTGATAATGTTAAGAATGAGTTAATGTGGTTATTGGTAAAGTAGAAATAAATTGAAAGGTGAAGTTTTTTTGCGAACTAAGCGCACGTTACATTGGTGTCTAAAGCGTAAATAAAACTTATTAAAAAAAAAAAACAAGTTGACTAGTAAAGTGTAAAAAAAAGAAGTAAAAAGAAAAATAAAAACTATATACAGTGAAAATGGGTAAGTTGTTAGAAGAGCTCAACTGCATTGAGCTTTAAAGTCAGTTTGGTAAGCGAAATCTTTCTAGAGCAGGGTCGAAAAATGAGCTCGTCCTGCGCTTGCGCAACTATTTGGGACAGCAAGAGGAAGACGTAAACACTTTTGTTTTTGAAACAGAAGTGGAGGAAGAGGAAGTAAGTGAATGTGTAGATTTTTCTAGTATGATGAAGCTTTTGTTAGAACAACAAAACGAGCAAAAGAAGAAACAGCAGAATGTTCTGGAACAACTTGAAGCACAACGAAACGAGCAAGAGAAGCTGATTGAAGAGCAGCGAAACGAGCAAAAGAAGGAACAGCAGAATGTTGTCGAACAACTGGAAGCACAACGAAACGAACAAAAGAAAGAACAACAGAATGTTCTCGAAAGACTTGAGGAGCAACAGAATGTTTTGGAAGGTCAGAAAAACATTCTAGAAGGCAAATTGGGCAACATTGACAAAAATGTATGTGGCCTAGAAAAACGCATTGAATGTGTTGAGAAACGATTTTCCAAGCTTGAGATTCAATGCGAAAGTCAGCTTGCTACTTTGGAGAAACGAATCGAAAACATGGCTAAAGAACTAGACACAGATGCAAGCACAGAGAAGTACAACCACCAACATTCGACGGACAGTCGTCTTGGTCAGTTTACAGGAGACAATTCGAGGCTGCTGCGACAGCAACTGGCTGGGATGACGAAGACAAATACATAGCACTGACTCTTGCTCTTAGAGGACCAGCAGCTGAATTACTTCAAACTGTTCCAGCTGGTAAGAGCGACGATTTCAGCTCTCTCGTGCCAGCTGTAGACAAAAAATGCTTTGGGGAAAGCCACTTGAAAGAAGTTTTCAGAGTCCAACTCAATAACAGAGTCCAGAAAAGGGGTGAAAGTCTACAGCAGCTCCAAGCAGATCGAAAGACTGGTGCACCTGGCATACCCGGATGCTGGAGAAGAAATCATCAACCAGCTTCCAGCTGGCTGTTGAGTCCTTCGTTCGTGCCATTTCTGACAAACATCTTCAGAGATCTGTGCGAACTGCTAGAACACGAAATCTTTCTGAAACTTAGAATTTGCATTAATGATGGAAGCATCTAAACAAGCTTCTCAAATGGTACATTGTCAAAGTGAAGCCATAGTCGAGGCTGGATCATGCCCAGGAGTTTAGCTACAAAGGAACCAGAAAAACGGACTTGCCAGATGTTGGAATTGTAATAAGACGGGGCACTTACAGCGAAAATGCCGGTTGCCACCAAATAAAACATCTTGTCGACGTTGTGAAGTCCAAGAAAATCAATCCATGAGGTGAAGAGTAAGACCGCAGACTTATCAATACCAAATTGGACATCAGGTAGAAAAGCACCAATAGAGTTGCTGGCGGAAAGTAGAGACCAAAACTCAGCGGATGAGAATGGAACCCATATTCGGATGAAACAAAAAAGAATTAAGGTCTGCTCAAAAGAAGGATCCAGACATCGGACCGATTCTCAAATGGAAAGAGAACAACACGAAACCTGACTGGAACGACATTTCTGACCTAAGCCCTGTTGTCAAAGCTTATTGTTCCTCAATCGAAAATCAAGGAGGTTTTACAAAAGATGCATAGGAGCCCTACAGGAAGCCACCTGGGAGTCAACAAGATGCTGGAGAACGTGGGAAAACGCTTTTACTGAACAGGGACATGGGCCACAAGGTATGGCGACTGGATGAAGACCCAGTATGACACAAAAGCGACAACGGCAGGATTCTAAGCAGGAGATCGTGTGTGGCTTTATAATCCTCATCGTCAAAAGGGATTGTCATCAAAACCTCAGCAAAACTGGGAAGGTCCTTATACAGTTGTCACGAGGATTAACGACGTGGTTTACCACATCCAAAGAGGACTAAGAGGCCAGGCAAGTTAAAGGTAGTTCATTGTGAGCGGCTGCATCGATATAGTGGCGAGGCTGCAGATGGAATTATTCGGGACGAACAATCTTAAAGAGGGGCAGTGTAATGCACACCCAACATTTGATACCAATTTCCTAATCGAGAACGTTCAACCGAAAACACAAGCGGCAACTCTATAAGGTACATCTAATGACAGGCGTTTCTTGTAAGTCATTGTGTGTGAGTGTAGAAATATACCAGTAGGGGAAATGGTTGACTGCAAATGTGGAGACCATGCGGAACAAACTGGAACGCTCTAGATGTATTGTTGATCTATATAAATATAGGAGACAGTTTCGACGCAACCAGGAGACAGTTTCGATTATAGAGTGATAATGTTTAGAGTGAGTTAATGTGATTATTGGTAAAGCAGAAATCGAATAAAGAGAGATCGAATAAAAGTGGTAGAAATAAATTGAAAGGTGAAGTTTTATTTTTGCGAACTAAGCGCACGTTACAGTATGATTATTGTCATGGTCAAAATCACCTCAGTAGAGTTGATCAAATAAAAGTCCTTGGAGTCATTATTGATGTTAAGTTAATATTCAGCTCTCATATTGATTATATAATAGCTAAGGCCAATGCAGTTGTTGGTTTCATAAAAGGAAATTGTTTTTACTGATCCTCACACTTGCCTAGCTCTTTTTATATCTCTTGCAAGGTCTATTTTGTAGTATGCTGATATAATCTGGAATCCGGTCTATAAAGTTCATTCAGATCACCTAGAGGCGTTTTACAAAATACATATTCTGGAAATTAAGATGGGACTTTTCTCCGTGTTATGCGGCCAGATGTCAGTTACTGGGAATATTGCCTCTTGTCACCAGACGGAGCTCGCATGACATCATGTTTGTTAGAGATTTGTTGTGTAGTCATTTTAACAGCCCCACCCTTTTTCGCTCATACCTATCTATACTCCAGCTAGACCACTGAGGGAAAAACAATTTCTTTTTCAGCAATGGCATAGACTTACAATTATCCAGGGAATGCTTCAACAATATTTTATTAAGCATATTAAAATGACATTATTTATAAAATTTTAATTATTATACTTCTTTAAATTTATATTTGTAGTTAGTCTGATAAGCAAAAGCTTATAGATGAAGAATAAATAAATAAATAAATTTCTTAGATGATGAGACTGCGGAACTCAAGAAGAGAGTTTCTGACCTTTGTGAATTTTCTAGTGTTTTATTCAAAAACCTTCCCCAGCTGCGAGTTTTACCCCGGCTGGAAAACAAAAGCACGTTACATTATTTATACCAGTTTTTTATAATCCAAAAGACTCTTAAACTTTAAAGCAAAGTAATAAAAAAATTTCCTTTTTCAATTAAATTGAATAGTATATTTTATCAGCATTGAAACGACACCATAAACTTCTTGATCGCTTGGATGAAGGGTTGACGAAAATTAAAAAAAAAAAAAATCCTTTGATTAGCTATAGCTTTTTTAAAATAGCTTATGATATTACATGTTTAAAAGTGTTTTATTAGTCTTTAATCTTTTCATACTTACATCATTTGGAGAATTGAGCTCATTGGCAAGTAACGCATGTCAGGTATTCTTACTAGGCCAGTATCAACAATCCTTCTGAAATAAATAAATATTTATAGAAGCAAATTTTTGATAATTGATTTTTACAGGTTGTGCACATTTAAGTTAAAATTTTTTTCTAAAGCTAGCACAATCCTTGACCAGCGAATCGGCCTAGTTGCCTTTTTTGGGAAATAAGGCCGAAAACAACAACAAAAATATTTTTCTACCTTATTTCCTATTGAAAAGGTAATAATGCCGAAAAGAAAAATAAAGAGAAAATATTTGACAAAAATAAGAATGTCAAAAATTTAGAAATAAAGTCGAAAAAGGCCGAAAACAACAACAAAAATATTTTTCTACCTTAATTCCTATTGATAAGGTAATAATGTCGAAAAGAAAAAAAAGAAAATATTTGACAAAAATAAGAATGTCCAAAATCTAGAAATAAAGTCGAAAAAATTCGACCTTATTGCCTTCGACCTTATTTTACGGCAACAAAAATTGTTCAACAGTAAAGTCCATTTCTCAACTTTAACATCACTTTTTGATAATTTTTAAATAGGCTAAATTTGGTGTTGCTCAGCTGTGTTAAATTCAGACAGACCGAGACCGTCGTCGCAAAAGGACGTACACACAGCGGAATAATTAACAGAAACCCAACCACACCGAACAAAAGCGGGGCACTCACTTACAGCCAAGTATCTGAACTCGAAGAAGGGCCGGACTCGTGAAAAGCGTTTAACCCATCCTAATATATTTCTTAGGTGGTGGTAACCCTGTCGTTGCATCAAGTCTTGAATTTGTGCTCTCGATCATTTATCGATTTTCTTTTTTAAAGCATTCGTTAAGTCTGATATAAAAGTTCTTACAATAATATTTAAATAGTGTGCACCTATAATTTACTATAGTAACTTTTGATTCAGTGCTTGTGTGCTAATTATAGTATTATAAATAATATTGTTCTGAGTTGAAATTAATTGCAAAAAATAACAGTGTCGTTACACCGTATTTGTCATTTTCATCACTTTTGACATAACTTAATTCATTCGCTTTTAAATACTTGAATATTTAGCGATTTAGTTTGTGCTTCATAACAAGTGGTTATAAATAATTGTGTGAATAGTATTTCAAAAGTTATTTCGATTTTACTAAATTTTCCACTATTGACTATTCTTGTGGTACAAATTATAGGGCTGCCAACAACTTTTCTTCAAAAACTAAAAATAAAAATTTTTCTTTTAACGCCCATATCTTTTTTGTGTCGCTCACTTTAAACGCCCATATCTTTTTTGCATCGCTCACCTTAAACGCCCTTATCTAGATATTTTGAGTTATAATGAGTGAATTAAATTGTTTAATCTGCAAAAAATTCTCTAATGAAATCATGGTATCTTGCGCTGTATGTTTGCAGCAAGCTCATGCAAAATGCATTGGGATTAAAGGAAAGGATGCAGATAAATTCATTTCTGTTCGTGGACTACAATACTATTGCACGACTCATGAAAATATTTCTAAAGACAGGATTCATTGGAAAATTGTGAAATTGAAAAAGCATC